>JAQIUQ010007551.1:157500-516777 GCA_030378365.1 Hybognathus amarus | reverse complement strand
CTAGCCCATCAGCCGGGCTGAGCTCGCGCTCACGCCTGTGTTTGGGCGCGCGCTGTTCACGCGCCAGGTTCAGCGTGACGGAGCTCGAATTGCACGGGAGGGGCCAGAGCAGTTGGAACGAAGGCCATCATTGGCACATGAACACTATCGCTCCGGCGCGTTGGGCGCGAGCATTCACCGGACTGCCGGCGGTGCCGGCGCAGGCTGCCGCGGCTTACTTCGGCCTCTGGCGCTGGTGACTGGGTGTCATCACACTCACCAGCCATGGGCTTTTTGGGCAAAAACCTGCCTGTTCCGCCTTCTTCCGGCCTGAGTGCCTTTATGCATACTCATTGGGGCTGCTTAATTCATTCTAGGTGATGGTTCTATTATCCATCCAACTATTTGAAAATGCCTTCATTCAGTTGCAGACTCCATAGATTTAAATCTTTGGGTTGGCTGGGGACACCACACAAATTAGTATTTCTTGAGGACAAGCTACAGTTGTCAATGTATTACAAATGTAGCTATAATAATTACATATCTTTGTCTAACATACCCTTATTGTTTGTGAATAATCAATCATAAATAATAGTTGTTTACAACTAATTACAACTAACTACACATCATGAATCTCACACAGTCATTGAACTAATCCTATCAATAGCACCATTGTTCTTTTAACTTTTTCCCAATATTGATAATTTTCTGGCTTTTGAATCTTGAAAAGTAAATGTACCATACACATAGACCATGAGGAGAAAAATAGTCTCAATGTTCACAAGCAATAGGCTGGTATAAAGCGAATACCCGCAGATTAACAGGTATTGGAAGGAAGCCTGCCCCTTGAGTTGCACTTGCAATATTGGAAAATCACTACTGGGTACATCCACCACTCTTAGCGCTGGGCAATCATCGGCCAACACGCCCCTCTAGTTACTCATTATGAGAGACATATGATTATTAGCGAAGTTCCGCCACACAGACCCCACATCGGCTGGAGGCACGCGCACGTCGTTTACAAGGGAAACTTATTTCTTTTATTTAATTTGCTTTTTTCTGATTTATATGGTAGAGCCATTGTGTCATGTCAACAATACACCAGGAGTTTGCATTTATCAGGGGAATGTTATTTTGGTTTAAGATTTCCATTCAAAAATTGGCTTGCAGCAGCTTGTCTCTACACTTTTTATTCATTTTCTAAAACCCACTCACTAGACCCTCTGGCCTCAGGCCACCAAGTAGTTTTACAAGGCACGTCTTCCCATATTATTTTTTTAGAAAGAGACCGGAACTTTGACCCAGCATGTGTACCGTTGGTTTGCCTTTGGTGTGTAGTGTGGTTTGGCCCTCCACGCGTGTAGTGGCGCGGTAGCCCATTTCGGGCGACCCGGCCGTGGGTCGGCCTTTGGCGCCAGCGCGTGGGCTGCCATTCACGTGTGGTTTGCCTCATGTACGGCCTGTGTCGCTCGGCTGTGGGCTCATTCACGCGTGGGTTCGCGTGCTAGTACGTGTGTTGCGTGTGTACCACGTGTACGTGAATGCGCAGGCACGTTGTGCTAACAGCTGCGTGCTCATGCGCTACGTAATGCAGTGTGTGTTGCGTGCAGCGCTGTGCAGTTTGCTGTGCTAGCACGTGCAGTTGCCTTGGCGAGCGCTGCGCGCGTTCATGTACGTGTCGTGTGCTAGCGTGGGTCATTCATGTGTGTACGTGTGGGTTAGTGTGGGTCACTCACTGTAATGCTGTGGTTTGCTCCCTCACATTCCAGGCTGTGTTCGTGGCCTCATCGCCTGGGAGTTGTGCTCCTGTGCGGCCTCATCTGCTTCAGCACCCATGGGCCGGTGGCCGGGGTGGCGCGCTGCTCTGGGCACACTTGCCTGTTGGCTGGCGTTCCAGCTGGAGGGCGCGTCGGACAGCTGCCGCTGCGGATGTACAGGAGGGAGCTGGTCACGAATTGCCCCGGCACATCCTCCTGTCACTTCCTTTTGCCTGCTTTCTCTGTTGTGTCACATTTTCTGTGACCCTGGGAGACACAGGAGGGATCATGCTAATGTAGTTGCAACATAAGCTGTTCGGCCTTTTTACAACATTGTGCAATCATGGGTCCTGGATCTGGGCCGACGTTGGTCACTGCATTTCAAGTCATACTCCATATTTGTCTGAATTAGAAATTGTACAATGTAATAGGATTTTCAGCACTTATCCCTCATCCTTCACTTTGTAACATCTTTCCTTTGAAGATAAAAAAACGGTAAATTGCAGTCATAATTTCATATTGAATTGTGGGGTGGTTTGTCCTGCTCCCCCGTTTTTTTGTGGCATGCTCATGTTCGGTTTCTCTGTTGTGTTTGTCTTCCTCTTCATGTCTTTCCTCTTAAACTTTGAGTCACTCAGGAGTTATTCTCAACTGGTCTCAGTCCCTTGTTCTGTCTGACGAGCACGCCCGCCGCTGCCTCTGTGCAGCGCAGCTCGAGGGGGTGGAGCCCTCGCGGGGCCTAGACCAGTGGCCTGTATGGTGGTCGTCACTGATGGCTTCTAGCTCACTGGACCTGGATCGCCTCACCCCGCCACCAGTCCATGCAGCCTGCACGGTGTTCAACCCATACTCTGAGGCATATTCATGAACCGAACAGGTGAGTCAGTCCATTGTTTTCATCATCAGGTAGAGCTGAACTGAGCCTGGGAGCACACAGTGAGACAGCTACACAGTGCAAGCGCTCAACACATCATCAGCATCTTCCGCCTAAACTAAAACATCTAGGGTCAAAATTAGCGGGAGCCTGTAAAACAGGAGAATAGGGGCATGTAATAGCAGTTTTCAGCTGATAATGTTCATCTTCAACTCTCTCAGTTTTGGGAGCTTGTGCGTTGTGCCTTGTCTCCGGCTGCGAGAAACCCGGCGGGTCACCACCCAGGAGACTCGGGAGAGAGCCACTCACCCCTTCATCACACAGTCGCGGATCCACACTCACACGGCCGTCCACTAAATATTGGATCTTAGAACATCTGTTCTTCACTCTTCACTGCAGCGGTCAAGGACTGGCATGATGGGCTTTGCTCTGCTACGGCTGTTTATATTGCATTTGAAATAGTTAAAAGTGGTTATTTATTATATATTTAATGTTTCTAACTGTAGTGAGTGTCGTTGCGTTTGAGTAATTTACTTTTTAGTGTCTCTTTATTATTGCTCGACACACACACACACAAAGGTCTTAGTTTCCCCCCCCTGCCGCATTTAAAAGGGACACACAGAAGACTGTTTTCCTACCTCACTCACTCATAAATATACTTTGTGGATTTTTGAGCTAAAGCATCTCATTCACACACACACACAATTTCTTGGACATTATATTTGATCTTGCGGACAGAGTATTAACTATCTTTTAAATGCACGCGCGAATCCACTAAACTCCATGTAATCATATTAGATATATTCTGGAGCGCATTCTTCCACCATATGTCACTGGTTAATGAGAGTCCGCCGGTGGTTAGCTGATTAAAATGGGACTTGCCAGTAAGCATCTGTCCATGTGGACTGAGTAATGCCGGAATCAGTTGATGGTCATACGGAAGGAACACTTCTGCACTTCTATGCTTTGCCAACACAGCCCACATTTGGTGCGTACACAGGCCACACATGAAGAACATGCCAACCGCGCAGCCGGGACATTACTCTATATACGGATGTAAATCGAACAGTTAAATCTGAATTCTAAATCACACGTGTAGTCATGAACTGTGACCACCAAGAGGTAAACTCAATTAATAATTTGCCCATAAATCTTTAGTAACTTACCATTTGGCTCGCCTGTTCATAGGGTTGATGAACAGCTTCAATTTTGAAAGCTCCCCATATACCCCGACGTAATCTTTCACCAAGCAACGTACTAACACTGCAGTTTGCGAACACGTTTTGCTGGCACTATAGACAAAATTGGCGCTTATTGGTTGAAATATTTGCACGGTTGCTTTAATTATGGCCAACTTCATTAATCTTTTTTTTATTCTTTAATTCAAATAATTACGTATTGAATTTATTTTTAATTCCCTGCCGCGTAATTGCAACTTGTTACGTCAGATCAATTGTGTGATTTCAATGATGGGACCAGTGGAGGGGGCAGGTTGGGTCATTTGCATATTCATAAACGCCCATACTAAATGAGCGAAGGTGTCCAATACATTAAGAAATTCAAGGGAAATTATCTGTATTGGTGCTGCAAAGGTCCATGACAGCTTATAATAACTAAAAATAGTAATGTCCTAACATGCTCTCACTGCTCCGAAATATAAAAGGCACCATTTTAACCACTGGTCTTCAGGCAATGGTGGACACATTTAACACAGGGATATAAATGGGCTCAGGCAGCTTACTTATCTTGTTAAATAATTTGATTAGTGAAATGGCCCACCCCTAATAATACAATTAAGAGCACTCATAACATCAATATTAAGTAATGAAAAAAAAATCAGACAATACAATAACCAAAATGATTAGGACATTAGGCTACCCACTTACACTATATCTGCTGAAATATACCTAATACAAAACACAGGCTATTATATATATATATATATATATATATATATATATATATATATATATATATATATATATATATATTAGAGCTGTCAGTTAAACTTGTGGCCTAATTAAATTGGTGTGAAAATTGCAAACCCATTTAATTGGCCGCCTAATTCTTGTATTATTTTGCCACTTAAAGTCTTGTCCTACTTTGTATCCACATATTTTTGACAGGACATGAACATGCCAGCGTATTGGGCCCGACTTCAGTGGCCCTTGCTTGCCTTGCCACTTTGCAAATTTGAGTGTTGCCGGTTACGTTTGTTTCCAGCTCAGCTAGATTGCCTTGCCTGCCGGTTTGAACAAGCAAATCGAAAGCTTGTTGTCAAGCCATTGAACTAATGATGATTTTATTTTGGAGGATTAGGGCGCACACACTTGCTTCAGCTTGCCAGTTGGCGAAATGCCTAATAAGTTTGGGCAGTGCATGATCAGTGAGATCAAATGACTGATGAGATCTGACGTAAAACCCACTTTAAAAAGTCGGCCGAAATTCGTCCCATCGAGATAAAGGATCTGTATGTTTGTCATGTAGCCAGCGAGTACTGCCAGTGCAAACACCACTCACCGGTGCAAACACACACAACATATATGTAATTGATTTTTGCCAATATTAGTACTTTGAGTATTTCTTCCACCTTTTATTGATGGATAGTTTGCATTGTGTGAGAGATTATTCTAGGCTATATATGTTAGAGTGAAATTGAACACTATTCCAACGTAAAATCATTTTCAATAATATAATAAAAAAAAACATTTGCACTAAACAAGCCAATGGTCACTTTTTCCATGCTTGATGAGCATTAAATGAGAAAAAGAACAAAAAGAAATCAAAAGACATTAAGAATAGATAAAATGCGCATTAATTTGTTAACTATGATGTTAATGCCACTTAATTTTGACTAAACACTTTAAATTGGATAGCATAATATATATATATATATATATATATAAATATAATCTTTATTGTTTATCTGATTCAAATCACAGTTTGCTAATCAGTGGTAATTGTTGTTTTTATTTATATCTTATATATAATGCGCCTACCACGTACTCATGTATCAGAGAAATTAAGTCGAGTAGGCCTAGGCTATGCACCATTATCAATGTCAGACACACTCCTCTCCTTGCGTTGACCCCAAATTGCCAATTTTGACACACTTTGTTGCGATCATGGATGCATCTTGCTTTTGGCGAGTGAATCTTTGGACACACTGGGTCTTCTTTGCGACTTTTGGCTCTTTGGCCAGTGACTCTTTGGACACATTGGGTCTTGTATTATCACACACTTGAACTCTTTTTTGACCCATTATCACATTGGGATCTCTTGTGATCACACTCGGGACAGTTTAGCTCTCTGTGATTGAGTACAGTGTTGCGAGACCAGAGTTGGATCAACTCAACTTTTTTTTTTAAATATATACATAACATTTTTGCGTTGTTGAATTGCAATTGGAATTTGATAATGAATTGCCGCCAACTCTCCACAAATCCACTTTGAATTTGATTTGTCATTGCCGCTTGAGCCTACACACACACACACACTCATTGGCCACTTTATTAGACCCATGAGTTGAAGTTGACCCCTTTGCTTCACAACTTAATTGGATATTTTAAGTGCCTGGAAGCATCCCTCAGGGAGTTTGGTCGATATTGACATCACTACACAGTTGCCGACACTCTTTGTCGTGCATTGTTATGCGAATCTCCCGCTTCACCTATATCTGTCTATCGGGATTGTAGATCTGGTGACCTGGAGTTATTCAGTATTAACTCATCGTCACGTTCAGAACCAGTTGACTGATTTTTGAGTCAGGGCCATTATCTCGCTGAAAGGAGCCATCAGAAGTTGGAGACATTGTGGTCATAAGGGCAGGACACGTGGTCAGCAATATCAGGTAGGCTGTGCCTTGATGCTTAATTGGCAAGGGGCTGAGAACTCAAAAATATTCTGATACTATACACTACGACACCACCAGGCGAACTGTCGATACAAGGCAGCATGATTGCTTCCAGTTGTAGATTGTCATGTACCATCTGACGTTGGCAGCAGAAATTGAGACTCATCGAAATTGGACAATAGAAGATTGGAAAAACGTTGCCTGGTCTGATGAGTCTCGATTTCTGCCTGCTACATTCGGATGGTAGGGTCAGAATTTGGCGTCTGACAACATGAAAGCATGGATCCATCCTGCCTTGTATCAACGGTTCAGGCTGGTGGTGGTGGTGTCATGGTGTGGGGAATATTTTCTTGGCACTCTTTGGGCCCCTTGGTACCAATTGAGCATCGTTGCACGCCACAGCCTACCTGAGTATTGTTGCTGACCATGTCCATCCCTTTATGACCACAATGTACCCAACTTCTGATGGCTACTTTCAGCAGGATAATGCGCCATGTCATAAAGCTGGAATCATCTCAGACTGGTTTCTTGAACATGACAATGAGTTCGCTGTACTCAAATGGCCTCCACAGTCACCAGATCTCAATCCAATAGAGCATCTTTGGGATGTGGTGGAACGGGAGATTCGCATCATGGGATGTGCAGCCGACAAATCTGCGGCAACTGTGTGATGCCATCATGTCAATATGGACCAAACTCCCTGAGGAATGCTTCCAGCACCTTGTTGAATCTATGCCACGAAGAATTGAGGCAGTTCTGAAGGCAAAAGGGGTTCTAACCCGTTACTAGCATGGGTACCTAAAAAGTGGCCGGTGAGTGTATATATATATATATATATTAGGGCTGCAACAATCAATTTCATTGAAATCGATTAAAATCGATTTCTGAAAGAGTTGGCAACGAATTACATTATCGATTCGTTGCGTGCGCGTTGACACGGAAATGTTTGTATATATATTTATAAAAAAGTTTGAGTTGAGTGCGGAGCACTCTCGGTCTCACGCACTGTCGCTCAATCGCGGAGTTCGCATTTGTCAAACGAGAGAGACCCAAGTGTGTCCATGATGATCGCTGAGAGAGAGACCCGAGTGTGTCCGTGATGATCGCGAGAGAGAGAGAGTCCCAAAGTGTGTCCGTGATGATCTGCGAGAGAGAGACCCGAGTGTGTCCGAGATCGCTCACGCGGGAGCGAGAGACCGAGAGAGTCTGTGATCACGAGAGAGAGAGAGACCAAGTGTGTCCGAGATCGCTCACGCGGAGCGAGAGAGACCGTATGCGTCCGTGATCACGAGAGAGAGACCGAGTGTGTCCAGTACGCGCTGTGTTTGTCCCGAGATCGCGCATGAGAGAGACCGAGTGTGTCTGAGCATTAGTAATTTGGTACATAGCCTAGGCCTACTAGACATTCTCTGATACTATAGTAATACATAATTAGGCATATTATATAAAGATATAAATAAAAACAACAATTAAATTCTTACCACTGAATTAGCAAACTGTGATTTTGAATCAGATAGACAGATGAAAACACTTTTTATATATATATATATATATATTAGTGCTGTCTAAACGATTAAAATATTTCAATCGCGATTAATCCATTAATGCCATACAGTTAACTCCTTAATTAATCGCACATTTTTATCTATTCTTAATGTCTTTTGATTTCTTTTGTTACATTTTTTTCTATTTTAATGCTCTCATCAACATGGAAAAGTGGATTGGCTTGTTTAGTGCAAATGTTTTTTTTTTATTATTATTATTGAAAATAACATTGGAATAGTGTTCAATTTCACTCTAACATATATAGCCTAAATAATCTCTCACACAATGCAACACTGTCCATCAATAAAAGGGTGAAAGAATACTAATCGAGGTCCTGATATTGACGAGGGGTGGAGAATTTGCATCATCTGTATTTGTGTGTGTGTTTGCTTGGCCATCATCAAGTGGTGTTTCAGGCTGGACGTGCTGCGATGATGATAGCTCAGTTCATAATGACAAAACATACAGATCGCTTTGGTCTTGTCAATGGGACAATTTGGCAACTTTTTAAAAGTAAACTTTACATTCAGAATCTCATTGGCATCCATTTTGGCGTCTCGCGCTCGTCATCCACTCAAAACATAACGTTACTATTTGGCCGGCTCGCAAGCTGAAACGAGTGTGTGCGGCACAAAACGTCCTTCGTGCTGCGATCTGAAACCCATTCATTTCAATGGCTTGCGCCGCGAGGACGTTTCGTTGCTTCTTCGACCAAAAGCGCAAGCGAATCTAGCTAGACTGGAAACAAAACATCAGGCACGCCGCACACTCGTTTGGGCTTGCGAGCCGGCATTGAGTGGATGACGAGCGCGAGACGCTGAAATGAATCAGGACCAATCAGTACGCATGCGTGTCCTGTTGCAAAAGTATGTGAAAAAACTACAAAGTTTGCTAGGACAAAAAGACCTTTAATCGCGCGATAAAAAAATTAACGCCGTTAAAATGGGTTTGCGTTAACGCCGTTAATAACGCGTTTAACTGACAGCTCTAATATATATATATATATATATATATATATATATATATATATATATATATATATATATATATATATAATAGCCTGTGTTTTGTATTGACTATATTTCAGCAGATCTGGTGTAAATGTGGGGTAGCCTAATGTCCCCTAATCATTTTGGGTTTATTTGTATTGTATTGATTTTTTTTTTTTCATTTGAATTATCCTTCAATATTGAGTGTTATGTGAGTGCTCTCTTAATTGTATTATTAGGGGTGGGGCCATTAGCTAATCAAATTATTTGAACGGGGTGGGTCAGTTGCTTGTGAGACCCATTTATATCCCTGTGTTAAATGTGTCCACCATTTGCCTGAAGAAGACCCAGTGGGGTTGAAATGGTGCTTTTTATTAAATATTGGGAGCATAAAGCAGTGTTGCAGACATTACTATTCTTTCAGTTATTATAAGCTGTCATGGATGTTTGCAGCACAAAATTACAGAATAATTATTCCCTTGAATAATTTCTTAATGGCTTACAATATCTTGAATGTAACTTCGACACCTTCGCCTCATTTAGTATGGGCGGTTTTGTGAATATGCAAATGAGCCCCGCCTCCCCTCACTCAGAGATCCACTGGTTGACGATCACACGTTGATCTGACCTAAACGCTGGATTTACACCACAGGGAGACTTTAAGAAAATAAAGTCGTTTGGTAACATTACATTTAGGCTATTTTTAAATGAATTAAAGAGAGAGGCGGAGAGAGAGAGATTTAATGAAGTTCCTAAACGTAAGTTAGGGAGGAGCGAGCCCATCCAATCTTTCAATCAACAACCAAAGTATATAAGCAGCCGCTTACCTCTCCCTGAGTATCAGCCGTTCCAGTATCCCTTCACCTCCCCAAACTCCACCTTCATCTTAGGTACCTTGCCCTTTAATTGAAAGGGCCTACATTAATTCACGGGGGGGTATATCAGAGACTCAGAGTCTGAAGCTGCTTCATCGAGCCCCTCTCCAGTGGACAGCAAGCCAAATAAGTTTAACCTAATATCCTAAAGATTTTATGGGCAAACGAACTTGTTAATTAAGATTTACAAAACATTCTTGGTGGTCACGGTTCATAACTACACATGTGATTTAGAATTCAGGATTTAACTGTTCAGATTTACATCCGTATATAGAGATCCATGTCCCGGCTGCGCAGGGTTGGCATGTTCTTCATGTGTGGCCTGGATGTGCATCACCATGTCAGGTCTCCGCTGTGTCGGCGAAGCATTCGGAAGTGCAGAAGTGTTCCTTCATTATGACCGTCGCTGATTCCCAGCATTACTCAGTCCATCATGGACAGATGCTGCTAATGAGCAAGTCCCATTTAATCAGCTAAACGCACAGACTCTCACTAACCATGACATATGGTGGAAGAATCGCTCCAGAATATTATCTATAATATGATTACATGGAGTTTTAAGTGGATTAGCACATGCATTTAAAGGGGTGGTTTTAATACTCTGTCCACAAGATGCAAAATAAGTCTCTGATGTCCCCAGAGAGAGAGAGTGTGTGTGTGTGTGAATGAGATGCTTTAGCTCAAAATACCACAAAGATATTATATTTATAACGTGTTAAAATTGGCACTTTTTGAGGGTGAGCAAAAACACATCTTTTCTGTGTGTCCCTTTAAATGCACAGGGGGCGGAGCTTCAAGACCTTGTGTGCCTGTGTGTGTGTGTGTTACACTCGGGCAATGATAGAGAGACACTAGAAGTGACGCTCAAACAGCAACAATACACACTCACTACAGTTAGAAACATTAAATCATATAATCAATAACCACTTTAACTATTCAAATGCAATATAGAACAGCCGTGACAGAGCAAAACCATCATGCCAGTCCTTGACCACTGCAGTGAAAGAGTGAAGAGACAGATGTTCTGATCCGCTGTCAGTCGCGCGTGTGAGTGGATCCCGGCGAGACCCGGCTGCTCCTGCTGATGGAGGATACGGTGGTCTCCTTCTCCGAGTCTCCTGGGTCATCGGCCCACGGGTTTCTGCCGCACAGGAGGAACGGCACGGCACGGTCCCGGAACTGAGAAAGAGTTGAAGATCAAACATTATCAGCTGAAAACTGTATTACAGTGCCCCTATTCTGCTGTTTTACAGGCTACCGCTAATTTTGACCCTGCAAAATGTTTAGTTTCAGGCGGAAGATGCTGATGATGTTGAGCGCTTGCACTGTGTCACTGTCTCACTGTGCTCCCAGGCTCAGTTCAGCTCTACCTGATGATGAAAACAATGGAGTTCCCTGACTCACCTGTCGGTTCATGAATATGTAGATTATGGGGTTGAACACCGTGCTGCTCTTGGCCAGGTACATGGGAACCGTGGCGATCACGGGGTCGACGTGAAGCTCGGGGTCTATGATCACAGACAGAGCGAGTGCGGCGTAGGGCAGCCAGGTGAGCAGAAAGGCCATCACCATGACGACCACCATACAGGCCACCTGGGTCTCGGCCCGCGAGGTGCTGACCCGCTCCGGCCCCTCCAGCCGGCTCACCTGCACAGGTACAACACACACCGCTGAGGAGTCAGCAGCAGACTGTGCTCGTCAACAGAACAAGGAACAGCTGAGAACCAGTTAGAAACCGTGACTACTAATACATGACTAGAACTAAGGAAAGATGGTGAAGAGGAAGACAAACACGACAGAGAAACCAAACATGAGCATGCCACAAAACAGGGAGCAGAACAAACAAGAAAAGTCCACCACAATTCGTGGAACATATGACTGCATTTACGTTTTTTTTATCTTTCGAGGGAAAGATGTTACAAAGTGCAAGGGAAGGATGAGGGATAAAGTGCTGAAAACATCTATATTACATATTACAATTTCTAATTCAGACAAATATGAAAACGTCTCCTCCCTATGACTTGAATGCAGTGACCGCGTCGGCCCAGATCCAGGACACGTGGACTCAAGGTGCACCGGATGTGGGCCGGATCTGGGCCGACACTATGTTGCGCTCATTAGCATAGAGCGGATCCCTTACCTGTCTCAGGGTCCACAGGAGGCGAGTGTAGGACACAACAATGACAGAGAAAGGCAGCGCAAAGCAGAGAAGGAAGTAGCAGAGGATGTAGGAGACGTTGGCCCAGTTCCTGCTGTACCAGTCCGGCGCACAGCTGGTCCGAACGCCCTCCAGCTCGAAACGCCCCAGCCAAACAGCGGCGGCGTGTTCCAGAGGAAGGACCAGAGCCAGGCCGCCGCCACCCCGGCCACCGCATGCCTGGTGCTGAAGCAGATCGAGCCCACGGGCCGGCACACCACCAGACAGCGCTCCAGCGCGATGACGGCCACCGAGCACAGGCCTGCGATGCCTGAGGAGCGACCCACAGCGTTACACACATCGAGTGACCCACAGCGCTACACACACCGGAGCGACCCACAGCGTTACACACATCGAGTGACCCACAGCGCTACACACACCGGAGCGAACCCACAGCGTTACACACATCGGAGCGACCCACAGCGCTACACACACCGGAGCGACCCACAGCGCTACACACACCGGAGCGACCCACAGCGCTACACACACCGGAGCGACCCACAGCGCTACACACACCGGAGCGAACCCACAGCGTGTACACACATCGAGTGACCCACAGCTGCTACACACACCGGAGCGACCCACAGCGTTAACACACATTCGAGCGACCCACAGCGTTACACACATCGAGCAACCCACAGCGCTACACACACCGGAGCGAACCCACAGCGCTACACACATCGAGCGGACCCACAGCGCTGACACACACCGGAGCGAACCCACAGCGTTACACACATCGAGTGACCCACAGCTGTGTACACACACCGGAGCGACCCACAGCGTTACACACATCGAGCGACCCACAGCGTGTACACACATCGAGTGACCCACAGCGCTACACACACCGGAGCGACCCACAGCGTTACACACACCGGAGTGACCCACAGCGCTACACACATCGAGCGACCCACAGCGCTACACACACCGGAGCGACCCAACAGGCGTTACACATGCTGGTCAACCCCGGTTCTCTTTCTAAAAAAGATAATATGGGGAAAGACGCCCCCTTTATTAGAACTACTTCATACCACCTGAGGGCCAGAGAGGGTTCTATAACATCCAGTTTTTAGAAATGAATAAAAGTGTGCGGAGAGGACAAGCTGGCTGCCGCGCAAATTTTTTGAATAGAAATACCTTTAAATAGAGCTGAGAATGTAGACGTCCCCCTAGTAGAATGCGCTCCTAGTCCTACTGGGGGCTCTATATTCATGCTATTGTAACATAACACAATAGCCTCTACCATCCGGTGGGAAAGGCATTGACGGGAGATAAGTTTTCCCTTGTAAGAGTTAGCCCACGAGACAAACAGCTGATTGCTACGCAATGTGGGGGTTCTAGTGTGGCGGGACCAGAGGCTTTGATACTGGGTGAAGCCTATGTGCTCCTCTCATTAATCAACAGACTAGAGGGTGTTGGCCAATAATACCAGCACTAAAGTAGTGAATAGTACCAGTAGTGAATAACCCGGCTGCTCTCAGATTCAACCTCTCACGGGCCAGGCCCAGACCCAAGTACCCTATTTCCCAAGACGAAGATAGACAACTCTTTGTTTGGTTTATCTTGAAACCTAATCTCCCCAGATGCGTCACTAGTGTGTGTGTGTGTATCGCTTTCTGCCTGCTCTAGGCACGGTGCGCAGATGAGCAGATCGTCCAGATATGATGAAACCCTGACCCCTAATATCCTTAACGGTGTCCAGGCTCCTTCTACACACTTGCTGAATCCCCGAGGCGCTAAAGCTAGGCCAAAGGTGGTGCTGTAGCTGATCTTTTTCTCTTTTATCACACTCTGCGCCCTCTGTCTTTGATCTGGATGCGTCAGAGGAAACTTTATTTTTGAAGGGATGCTTGTGAACATTAGACCTTCTTCCCTCATAACAGACCATACATGTGCATATGATTACACTTTACCCCCTACGGAAAACACGGAAAGCCAGAAAAACTTGTCAATGGTTGGGAAAGAGTTAAAAGAACAATAGTGTTATTATTCAGCTCAATTCCGTTCAGTTCAATAACTGTGTAAATTTCATCAATTATTAAGTTAGTTGTAATTTAGTTGTAAAAAACAACTATAGTGACGTCGTTAACATTGAATCAGTTCAGCGATGATTCGATTCAGTTCAGTAATGTTTATGTTACAACAAAGACAATAGTGTCATTATTTATAGTACATTTGTAATACATTGACAACTATGTCACTTTTCCTCAAGAAAGTTAATACTAATTTATATAAGTATTCCCAGCCGGGTCGAGATTTAAAGTGCTATAGGAGTCTGACTGAATGGAGGTCATTTCAATAGTTAAATAGAGATAATCAACCATTCACCTAGATGCGATGATTAACTAGCCCAATAAGGTATGCATTAAAGGCTGTAGCCGCTCAGCCACTCACCGAAGAAGGCGACGGCGAAGCCCTCCAGCACACAGCCGGCCCGGCCCAGGCTGAAGTAGCCCATGGCATTGGTGACTGTGGTGGGCAGCCCTCCGAACATGGCACAGCCCAGGTCGGCCACGGCCAGGCTCACCAGAGCGAAGTTCAGCGGCTGACGGAGCGCCCTGTGCCTCAGCGTCACCGCCACCACCGTCACGTTCAGCACGATGCCGAGCACCGAGAACAGGCCGATGATGACCGCCAGGACCGTGTAGCCCATCCGTGGCATGAGGCCTTCGTTCGCTGCTCTGCTGGGCACAGCGCCTCCCCATCCGGTTAAGCCCATCTCCTCACACTGAACCTCACACACACTGAACCTCACACACACCGAGCCGCACACTGAACCTCACACAAGAACAGCTAAGCCACTGATAATAGCTGCAGGTGATGAGAATGGCATATATGACTCCTCTGCTCTTTTTATGTCTGAATATGGCCTGCTGGCTTACTGGGAAAATCCCTAGATCCGGATTGTGAATGGAATAATTCTGTCAGATTATGGAGATCTGGAGATCTATGATGGCACTCATCTTGATTATATCAGCCTTATTGAGCGAATGAGGTCACAGTTGAAGACATTTCGCTGAAGTTAATTTCAGAGGAAGACGAAGACTTGTGTATTAATCAAAGAGCCTTTCTGTTAACCTTCCTTTCATGAGATTAAAACGAGTTCACCTGCCTTCTATGGTGATGTACCATAACCCAGCTGTAGTCCAAATCCAGTCGTTTTTGTAGGCAATTATACTTCCTGATTTTTAAAAGTTCGATATCTCTGCTTACACTGAACTTTCAGCTGCTGCAACTTTGCAGATACTGTTCATGCACCAACAGCAACATTACACACTATTTAAAATCAAAAATGTGAGACAGGAAAAAACCCCCCTTTAATATTATATTTATTTATACGTTTTTTTAAGCAAATCTAAATTCAATCCATAAAACTTTGTTTACTGTAAAAATTCTGGCAACCACAACTGTCGGATTTTTACCATAAGTTCACTTTTTTAACTGCTTATGAATTCACTAATGCTGTTTCACTACCACAAAATGTCATAGTGTGAATGAAGTAAGGTGCTTGTTTGACCTGTTTTACTACAAGATGTTATTTGTTATGGTATTTTATTATAATGCATGACATAACTTTGTAGTGTGGCTTAAAGTCCAAATGTAGTCAACAATTTTGTCCCTTAAAACTCATCTTTGATCACCAATTAAATTACAAATTTAAACAGTTCTATGAATATGCAAACGGGCCCCGCCTCCACTCACTCACTCAGAGATCCACTGGTCGACGATCACACATTGATCTGATTGGCTACAAGGTGGTTTGTGACTATCAGAAACACCAGCGATTTCACACCGTGTTTTGTTGACTTATAATTTTACGCATGGTTTGTCTTAAAGCGTATTAAAAACACCACATAGACACATAAACAACGTTAAAAACTGGATTTACACCACAGGGGACTTTAAGTATTTAACTCCTGTATAATAATAGCACCTGGCGACAGAAATAGCCTATTTTGAACTAAGGGTTGCAGTTGTTATTGCATGAAGTCTTAAAACTGCAGAGGCTGAAGGACAATTAAAGTAGGGTTGCCAAAGTGACATTACAGCAATAATAACCCGTGCATAAACTGTCGAGCAAAGCTGGTCTTTCCTCATAATTCCTCTGCACTGTTCATGCATTTTTGAAGTTCTCTGATTCAGGCAATGAATAATTCATTCCTGGTTTTGGATTTGCCAAACATGCACTTCTCTGGGTTTGCAGTCCAGATTTGAGCTTTACATATGTCTGTGTTCAAAAGCCAGGGGATAAATCATGTTTAGTACAGTTATTAAAATTGAATTATGTTCATTATCATAATTTCCTTAAACTGTCCCATAGCCTTTAGAGAAAGCAGTGTTGCAGTATGAGGTGAATTACGCTCATGTGGCTCACGGTTTCAGGCCTTCCAGTGGCTTGGGATGAATTTGGTTTGGCAATATTTTCGATTTGCGAAGGCTGAGAGCGTACATGAATATTCATGAGTTTCTCAGACATGCGTATTGCTGAATTATGCCGAAACTACGATCGTTAGCAGTTTTAAGAGTTCTTATGCACAGGGTTTTGTCGTCCGTGATCTGTCGTCTGCGTTAATCACAGTTTGTTACGCTCCTCTGTTTTAGCGTGCTTTACTTCTTTCATTAGTTGTTATCATTTATTGAA
This sequence comes from Hybognathus amarus, assembly GCA_030378365.1. Classification (NCBI taxonomy): domain Eukaryota; kingdom Metazoa; phylum Chordata; class Actinopteri; order Cypriniformes; family Leuciscidae; genus Hybognathus; species Hybognathus amarus. Next base: position 500,069 of record JAQIUQ010007551.1, on the reverse strand, counting down.
TACATCACTGTAAAAACTAAAATAAACCTGTGTGAACTGGGCCTAAAATTATTTGTATGTTTTTTTTCTGTTGTTCTAAAATAGCTTTAAATATTTTAACATATTCATTAAAATGTAAAGAGTGGTAAAATGTCTGAATCCAAAAGACTAAAAATGTCATAAATGTTTTACATATTGATCTGAGAATAGCTTTATTATGTGTCATTCTTTATACACTCTCAGAAAAAATGTACAAAAGCTGTCACTGTGGTGGTCCCTAAAAAGTGCATATTAGTCCTCAAAGGTAAATATTGGTACCAAAAGTGTACATATTGGTACATAAATGATACATATTTAAACCCTTTTGTAGGGTATGTCCCACTGACAGCTTTTGTCCACGACACGCTGGACATCCAGTAATCAGAGGCGAATCACGGCGAATCATCTTTTTCCAGGGCATGTAGTATCATATGATATTTCAAATCAAAAGTTGCCCCTATATTTCATTTGCATTGCATTTGGACCCAACACCTCATTTTTCCCTAAATAAATAAATAAATAAATAAAATAATTAATTATCAATCTTTCACCAATTATTTTATTTCAGTTGTTACATCACAAGCTACACAGGAAGAGAACAACGAACTGAATTAAGTGAATGTCCTTCAATCATGGATGACTGCACAAAAAGTGTAAACTAACAAACACCTGCTAAAGGTAAACAACCTTTGTCTGGGCATAATTCATTGCGACGCTTAATATTAGGCAACATTTATGAAATAATCCACTATACCTGCTGAGATGACCTCAGCTCTGGGAAACTCATGAATATTCATATCATCTCCGAAAATCTCGCGAGAGTGGAGCAACTTTTTCTGACGAAACGCGCATGGGCGAGTGACGTACCTGTGCAATTTCCCGCGAAAACCATCCCCACAGCAGGTCTATGAACACGTTAGACAAAACTTGATGATGTAAGTTATGTTGAAAAAAAAGAAGACCATGGTAGTGGGATAACGATCTCAAAACATTAGTATTCATGGAACGTTTTTTTTAACATTTTTATTAATACCTGCTTCAGAATGTTCAGATTAACATTCAAAGGTAATAATAATTTTAGCAAAATTATAAAATTAAATGTTCCCTTAAGAGTTGCATATAACAGGAGCGTTCAGATAACATTCAGAAATAACGTTGGGAACGTTCGAAAAGCGTTCCTGAACAAATATTTCTTTTCTGAAAAAAAAATGAAATATGTTCTATTATGTGCGTGTACGCCGTGGCCCAGGTGCTCGCCCAGTGCCGAGTTCACAGGAGTGAAGCGCATCTCACTCTGTCGCGTTCACCGTTTCACCGTTCTCTAGCCGTTTCGTCATCGCATCTGACAGCGGACTCTCCTGTGAAGAACAGCAGCTTCATCCCCAGAGAAGAGGAAGAAAGGGAAGACATTACACACTCTCTCCTTCTTTCCGCGCACTTCATCTGAGAGAAACTGCAGCACGAGCACAGACAAATGCACGCGCTTCCCTCGTCATCGTACGTACACACACACAACAACACACACATACTGCTGTACGCAGGGCTAGTCTGCAGCTGAGTTTGTGAACGCACAATCCTTCATCTCTTCAGAAGACCTGGACATCATTGAGCATGAAGTGTGTTTTGTTCTGTGTGTTCCTCCTGTGGATTACACTCCACACCCGCGTGCGCGCGTCTCCTCAAGGCATTCCCCTGGCAGTGTGAGTACACTTTAATATATCAAACATCAGGTGTTTTATTCTGTTTGTTCTATTCATTTCGTGCAACTATTGCTGACAGAGAGGCATATAACACGTTGTAATTTTGTCTCATATGTATTTGCTGTTAGACATAATTAAGCCCACACTGATCCTACAAAATGGTTATGAATTCCCTTACATCAACATTGCTTGTTTATTACCTTTCAACAGTTCCACCTCAAAGTTTTAAAACTTTTCTTTTGATTTTAAAGTTATCTATACTAGACAATTATATTTTGAAGGAGATATATTAGCTTAAATACACTCTTAAAATTAAGGTTCTTTATTTACGTATGGTTCCATTAAGATAAACTTTTCTATTCCACAAATGGTTCGTTATAGTGGATTTTTTTTTTTTAATTATTAAAATGTACTTCAAGTTATGATAAATATGGTTAATTTAAGAACTGATCATTAAATGTGGTTTGAATTGAAATACCCCTTCAACCTGACTGTCAACTACACTCACCTAAAGGATTATTAGGAACATCATACTAATACTGTGTTTGACCCTTTCGCCTTCAGTCCCCTTCACTGCCTTAATTCTACAAGGCATTAATTCAACTGGGTGATTTGTGGGATGCACATCCAGGGCACAATCTTCCGTTCCACCACATCCCAAAGATGCTCTATTGGGTTGAGATCTGGTGACTGTGGGGCCATTTAGTACAGTCAACTCATTGTCATGTTCAAGAAACCAGTTTGAAATCATTCCAGCTTTGTGACATGGTGCATTATCCTGCTGGAAGTAGCCATCAGAGGATGGGGACATGGTGGCCATAAAGGGATGGACATGGTCAGAAACAGATGCTCAGGTAGGCCGTGGCATTTAAACGAATGCCCAATTGGCACTAAGGGGCCTAAAGTGTGCCAGAAACATCCCCCACACCATTACACCACCACCACCAGCCTGCACAGTGGTAACAAGGCATGATGGATCCATGTTCTCATTCTGTTTACACCAAATTTGACTCTACCATCTGAATGCTCAACAGAAATTGAGACTCATCAGACCAGGCAACATTTTTCCAGTCTTCAACTGTCCAGTTTTGGTGAGCTCTTGCAAATTGTGGCCTCTTTTTCCTATTTGTAGTGGAGATGAGTGGTACCCGGTGGGGTCTTCTGCTGTTGTAGCCCATCCGCCTCAAGGTTGTGTGTGTTGTGTCTTCTTCACAAATGCTTTGCTGCATACCTCGGTTGTAACGAGTGGTTATTTCAGTCAAAGTTGCTCTTCTATCAGCTTGAATCAGTCGGCCCATTCACCTCTGACCTCCAGCATCAACAAGGCATTTTCGCCCACAGGACTGCCGCATACTGGATGTTTTTCCCTTTTCACACCATTCTTTGTAAACCCTAGAAATGGTTGTGTGTGAAAATCCCAGTAACTGAGCAGATTGTGCAATACTCAGACCGGCCCGTCTGACACCAACAACCATGCCACGCTTAACATTGCTTAAATCACCTTTCTTTCCCATTCTGACATTCAGTTTGGAGTTCAGTTTGAGATTGTCTTGACCAGGACCACACCCTAAATGCACTGAAGCAACTGCCATGTGATTGGTTGATTAGATAATTGCATTAATGAGAAATTGAACAGGTGTTCCTAATAATCATTTAAGTGAGGGTATGTTGGGCTTATCTTTCCTAACCCAATATGTTGAACTTCTGTCAAATTCATGTCCTCATATTTTTGTTCCCTGGTTTTAGTGTGAAACTTTGAGCTTCAGCGTTGGAGGAGAAGATGTAAGTCCATCGCTGCCAAGTACTCCGGCTCTCAGCTGCTGCAGAAGGTAGATCACTGCACCAGCACTACGTATCACTACACCAGCACTAGATCACTACACCAGCACTAGATCACTACACCAGCACTAGATCACTACACCAGCACTAGATCACTGACACCAGCACTAGATCACTACACCAGCACTAGATCACTACACCAGCACTAGATCACTACACCAGCACTAGATCACTACACCAGCACTAGATCACTACACCAGCACTAGATCACTACACCAGCACTAGATCACTACACCAGCACTAGATCACTACACCAGCACTAGATCACTACACCAGCACTAGATCACTACACCAGCACTAGATCACTACACCAGCACTAGATCACTACACCAGCACTAGATCACTACACCAGCACTAGATCACTACACCAGCACTAGATCACTACACCAGCACTAGATCACTACACCAGCACTAGATCACTGCACCAGCACTAGATCACTGCACCAGCACTAGATCACTGCACCAGCACTAGATCACTACACCAGCACTAGATCACTACACCAGCACTAGATCACTACACCAGCACTAGATCACTACACCAGCACTAGATCACTACACCAGCACTAGATCACTACACCAGCACTAGATCACTACACCAGCACTAGATCACTACACCAGCACTAGATCACTACACCAGCACTAGATCACTACACCAGCACTAGATCACTACACCAGCACTAGATCACTACACCAGCACTGAGATCACTACACCAGCACTAGATCACTACACCAGCACTAGATCACTACACCAGCACTAGATCACTACACCAGCACTAGATCACTACACCAGCACTAGATCACTACACCAGCACTAGATCACTACACCAGCACTAGATCACTACACCAGCACTAGATCACTACACCAGCACTAGATCACTACACCAGCACTAGATCACTGCACCAGCACTAGATCACTACACCAGCACTAGATCACTACACCAGCACTAGATCACTACACCAGCACTAGATCACTACACCAGCACTAGATCACTACACCAGCACTGAGATCACTACACCAGCACTAGATCACTGCACCAGCACTAGATCACTACACCAGCACTAGATCACTACACCAGCACTAGATCACTGCACCAGCACTGATCACTACACCAGCACTAGATCACTACACCAGCACTAGATCACTACACCAGCACTAGATCACTACACCAGCACTAGATCACTACACCAGCACTAGATCACTACACCAGCACTAGATCACTACACCAGCACTAGATCACTACACCAGCACTAGATCACTACACCAGCACTAGATCACTACACCAGCACTGATCACTACACCAGCACTAGATCACTACACCAGCACTGAGATCACTACACCAGCACTAGATCACTACACCAGCACTAGATCACTACACCAGCACTAGATCACTACACCAGCACTAGATCACTACACCAGCACTAGATCACTACACCAGCACTAGATCACTACACCAGCACTAGATCACTACACCAGCACTAGATCACTACACCAGCACTAGATCACTACACCAGCACTAGATCACTACACCAGCACTAGATCACTACACCAGCACTAGATCACTACACCAGCACTAGATCGCTACACCAGCACTAGATCACTACACCAGCACTAGATCACTACACCAGCACTAGATCACTACACCAGCACTAGATCACTACACCAGCACTAGATCACTACACCAGCACTAGATCACTGCACCAGCACTAGATCACTACACCAGCACTAGATCACTACACCAGCACTAGATCACTACACCAGCACTAGATCACTACACCAGCACTAGATCACTACACCAGCACTAGATCACTACACCAGCACTAGATCACTACACCAGCACTAGATCACTACACCAGCACTAGATCACTACACTAGCACTAGATCACTACACCAGCATTAGGGCTCCTGGTACACGCTATCTCTGGTGTTCTCTGAAGTGCCCCCTCTCATTGTCATTCTGTATGAACACATGCTATTTTTGAGTATTAATATAAGGTTTTATCTTTTTCTGTGGTCCTTTCAGCACAGAGAGTGTGTGTGTGTGTGTGTGCTTCTGTTCCTGCAGCTCTCGGTTATCACACTCTTCCTCACACGCAATCTACACTGATTGCAAACCACCCACGAGCATACACTACACCAGCACTAGATCACTACACCAGCACTAGATCACTACACCAGCACTCAGAATCTACTACACCAGCACTAGATCACTACACCAGCACTAGATCACTACACCAGCACTAGATCACTACACCAGCACTAGATCACTACACCAGCACTAGATCACTACACCAGCACTAGATCACTACACCAGCACTAGATCACTACACCAGCACTAGATCACTACACCAGCACTAGATCACTACACCAGCACTAGATCACTACACCAGCACTAGATCACTACACCAGCACTAGATCACTACACCAGCACTAGATCACTACACCAGCATTAGGGCTCCTGGTAACACGCTACTCTCTGGTGTTCTCTGAAGTGCCCCCTCTCATTGTCATTCTGTATGAACACATGCTATTTTTGAGTATTAATATAAGGTTTTATCTTTTTCTGTGGTCCTTTCAGCACAGAGAAGTGTGTGTGTGTGTGTGTGCTTCTGTTCCTGCAGCTCTCGGTTATCACACTCTTCCTCACACACAATCTACGCTAATTAAACCACCCACGAGCAACAACCCGTTTTGCCTCGGTGTGTGTAGCTCTTCCATCGCTCAAGTGGTGTGTGTGTGTGTGTGTGTGCACTGTGTAGCTCTTCCATCGATTTGTGTGTTGTGTTTTTTTTTGTTCACAAATAAGTTTTGGAATTACTTTTCAATTTGAGAATGGAGAAATTATACTTGGCAAAATGTAACAATTTAAAAATTACACTGCACAAAATTATTTTCTTACTCAGTATATTTGTCTTGTTTTTCAGCACAAATATCTAAGTATTCAAGATTACGATACATTTACCCGAAAAGCAAAATGGCCAAATATATATGTATATATATATATATATATATATATATATATATATATATATATATATATATATATATATATATAAAAATATAAAATGTATTTATTTTTTATATATTTATCCATCAGCCAAAAATAAAAGTACACAAATAAACTTGTTTTTCCTTTGATTTAAGTTTTATTTTTCTGACCTCGTTGGCTGATATTTTTTCTTGTTATCCCAACAAACATTTTTAAAAAGTTTTTTTTTTCTTGGATCTGTGAACGTTAAGGGAACTTTCCATGGCATCATTCTTCAAAGATTATAGGAATGTTACTTTTTAATGTTCTCTCTAAGTTCTGAAACAAGTATAAACTCAAATATTACTTTTTTATTTGTCATGGTACCAGATGTAGTTATTCAGATCTACCGAAACGGACATTTCTGTAATAGATCAGATGTTATGAGTGATTAGTGTGATTCTCTTCTGACACCATTGGGCTGGTTGGAGCTCAAACTGTTTTAATATTAAGGGAAAAGACAGTGACAGTGGATGTTTGTGGCGTGTGTGCTTCTAAAGCAGAGGAGATGGGAGCCCGAGGGGCAGATTATCTGTGTGACGGGTTAAAAAGAAAAAAGAGAGCATGCCTGGTGAGCAGACAGAAAAGCAGCGAGCAGAAAATAACAGTGTAGCAGCAACAGAAGGGAAGAAAGGAGAGACGTATGACAGGAGGCCTAGAGGAAGAAATGTGCACGGAGGAAGAGAAGAGACTGGGAATATAAAGTAGAGTAATGTGAATGAACTGGTGTAAGTGTGTCCTGCGGCTCAATCACTGCTTCTTGTGTGTGTGTGTGTGTGTGTGTGTGTGTGACCTTATTGACAAATGAAACCCTGTAGTGTGCAACAGTTCCAGAAGTAAAAACTACATTCATTTTCTTCAAAGAGAAACTGATTTTGAACATTAACTTCTAAACCTTTACTGTGAGCTACGAGGTGGTTTTTGCTTCCTCTAAAGCTGTAAAAAGTGAGTTGTAGATCTTCGCCTTGAGATGGGTGTGCTTGCGCCGATCGCTGGAAGTATCCCGATAGAGGAATTGTGTCCATCGGACGTAGGCCTCAGGGACCTGGTGTGATATCAAGCGTGACCTGGTCAAACACCTTCTCCAAGACCCTGCCGACCGTTGTTCTCTCGGTGGTTCTCCACTAGGAGCTGGGCAGCTTGGATCGCATCGGTAGGATGCAGAATCCTTTCAAAGATCTCCATCGTATGGCACAGGGGTCTTGTTTATAAAACTGTGCGTAGGATCCTAACTAAAAGTCTACGTGCGCCCGAAAGCCAAAAAAGATTCAGATTTATAAAAGCGTTCGTACGGCAGAACCTGCACAGAATTCACTTTATAAATCCCAGTCAGCCGAAGATTGTGCGTTCTCCGAAATAACCATATATGGAGATTACAACGCCTGGTTTTACTATGCATATCCTCATCTGCATATCATTCGCATATGATTATTCATCCACGTGATACCATGTTAAGATACAAGACGTTAGGAAATACAGATGTGATTGTGAAATCTTGTTTTTGAATTAATAAACCAAATAGTGTAAAATAAATTTTCCACTGGCCAAATAGTATTTTTAATTCATTTATATTTTAATGGAAACAGATAGACATGGTTGGGCATTATTTGCATGGAACTATTTTCTCAGACAATCTGCTATTATCGTGATTAGTGATTATCTCTAGTTAAAACATTAAAACACAGCATGCCAGAGGGGAAGTGTTCAAAAGCATTACATCCACAACAAATATATAATTCTATTTATTGAATATAATTTGTTTGTATCTCCTCAGTAATGATTTCATGTAGTTTAAGTGTCTAATTCCATTAATGAGAATGGCATATTTAATCTAAGTAAAATCAGAAGTAAAACATAGTTTAAATCATTCTTTCATTTATTTAAACTGTTATTGAGAACATGCACTGTATTTATTACTCATGAAGATTTACGGTTTTCCTTCATCTGTGCATCATATCCCGTGCTGCGCGCACACTTAAGAAGGGATGGAGATTGGCTTCCAGTGATTGGCTTGATGAGTGAAATTATATTTGTACTCTATTATCTTTCTTAGGGTTGCAAAATTCTGGGAATTTTCAAAGATGAAAACTTTCCATGGGAATTAATGGGAATTAACGGAATTAACAGGAATTTATGGGAATAAACGGGAATAAAGAGGGAATTTTCAAAGTTGAGGGTTGGCTCTTCATAGGAAAGTATATTTTGGCATAATCTTGACTAAAACAAACAGATGCCATTGAAATAGACTTGAATATTCATGCCAATCCTCAATCACAATCCGATGAGTGAAGTAGGATGACGACGAGTGACTTCGGCGCTTGTTTAACAGAGAGAGTGAAAGCCCCGAGTTCAGCGCACACACTCTCGCGGTCTTGCTCTCTCTCCCTCCCTGCGGCTCGTGCGAATCAATGAATTGAGTTGACTGAATATCTTTGAGAATACATGACGGTAAAAGGTCGGTAGACCAAAGTTTTTTTTTCTTTGCTCTAAACTACCACTGGTTGTGAAGTGTGCTAAAATAACGTTGCCTAATCTCTGAAAGCGCTCCACACATTCAGATGAAATAAACCACACTTTCAATAAAAAAAAAAAATCTATCCATTAATGACATATCCGATTCACGAACTAATGACTCCTTTGAACCAATTCACTTTAATGAATGGTTAAAACAACTGATCTATCCAACACTGAACTCATAAAACATAAAACGGAAACACTACAATAAGGTACATTACAATAAGGTTCCATTTATTAAAGTCTTGTTAACTACATTAGTTAACATTCTATTAATATTAGTTTCTATGTGGATTTACTTCATGACAAAACCACCCCAGTCATTCTAGAATGAATCACTTCTTTCCAAATAGAGCTATTCAAGTCATCTGGAGAAATTGTTTTTATATCGCAATATATATTGTGGAAAAATAAAATATCGTAATGCCATTTTTACCAATATTGTGCAGCCCTAATTCATCTAGTAGCAATGCTGATAAGTTAGATGGTAAATAAGCTCAGCGTAACTTTATTTACCACATAAGGCAGATGCGCTGTCGTGTCTTTTTCTCTGTCTCCTGCAGTATGTTTTCAAGATCATTCAAGTTGTTTCGCTAGTCTTACTATTTATGTATCTGTTCATGCCATTGCATTAGTATTCTTATTTCTTTCAAGCTCTTGCATTGCATTAGTTTTCTTACAAGCTAATTTTACAGAAAAATGCCACGTGCAACATACGATGTTCTAATATGGAATATTCCAAAATTCCCAACTTCCCATGGAAATTTACTGGAAACTTTCCGGAAATTTTCCGCCCTTTGCAACCCTAATCTTTCTGTAGACTATAGGCTATAATTTTCTTTAGATGTTCGGTCTAAAAGTGACCAGTAATACATGTATCTCCAGCTCACCGTCGATCTAGCCAATTCCCTTTGTCTCCAGAATGTGTGTACGGCTCAAAGTTTGCTTAAAGGTGCGCACATTCTCCTGTCAAGTTTGTTTTTTATAGATCACAACCTTTGTGTGGAAACTGTCGTACGGACGTTTGCAGACCCGTTTTGTGCGTTCGTTTTATAAATGAGACCCCAGGAATCTGATGGGTCTGTAGTTGGTACATTCGCTCACATCGGCCTTTGGCTCTCAGGTTGGCACTGTGAGACTGGTCATCGTGTTTTCTGTGATCATCCGATTGAAGAGTGATTCCGGGATCTCAGCATCCCAATAGTTTCCAGGCTAAGGCCGGGATATCGTCTGGTTAGCATCCGCCATGTTTGTTTGTGTGCTCGCCGTAGGTTGTTTGGTGAGGGTCGCTTCTTGAAGAGGTGTTGGCGAGATCATGAGTCTTTGAGCGTCTGGGATGTGGCTTTCATCACCGCTGAGCCTCTTCTTGTGGACTAACTTCTTTGGCCTGCTCCGTCCTTGATCAGGTAGTTCTTGCCTATTTCCCACATGGTTTGGGCGAGAGATGGCGTATGTTGGAGACGCCCTAGCGTGATCAGAGATTTGTTGAGTTGACATTGCCATTGATGGGACTGAAGATTACCCAGAAAGGCACATCACTCAAACTTTTTAAATGCAGATCAAAGTCTGTAATGTGTGATTCTCCTGGTAACGGGTTGATTCAGTTCATGGATTATAACAAAGAACATTTTTAAATCTCAATGGGAGAAATGAATGGAAGAGCCGAGAGACCGGACCGTTCAACTCTCAAATCGTTTTTGGGTGCGAGTTTATGAAGAAGTTTATGGAATAAAGATGAAAAACTGCACTCTGTGATGCTGAGGCTGAAACGTGTCTGTGTGAACATGGTAATAATAACAAAAGATATGAGATATGAGTGCGGTTTGTCATCTTTATCAGAAATGAATCTCTTTCCATCTCATGCGTTCTTTACATTGAATGAATGTTTCTATATTATCCGCTGTTATGATCGTATTATCATGCATGTGTTCAAACTGTGCCTTCTCATTCTGTATCCTCATCATCTTCATCTTCATCACACCTTGCACTGCTCAAGCTGAAATAATCCTGGTATTGGAAAGATCTCATGTTTCAAGGTTAAATGAAGGGAAACGCATGAGCAAGGAGTCTGTTATAGTGTGTGTGTGTGTCTGTATCACAGGAAGTGATCAATATCATTATATCAATATATTCAGCTTAAAATGTGCATATGTGTGCCATAGATATGCTTCCAGTATGTGTTAACACAATTCTGTCCATAAAATGAACACAAATAAAGCACCGTCGAAATAATGTGAAGTAGTGTGTGTGTGTGTGTGTGTGTGTGTGTGTGTGAAGGAACAGACTGAAACTGAAGTCACTGTCCACAGATCATCTTCCCTCAGCTGAAGTATGTATCCGTATGTAGTCCAGGGGAGAAAATAACAGCAGTTTTGCATTGACATGAAGAGAAGCGAATAATGACAGAATGATATTTTTGGGGGTAGGCCCAGTCTAAGTCCCTGTGAAATGCCTCAAACAACTCCTTTTTCCTTGATGCATTGACATATTTCTGTGTGTGTGTGTATATATATATATATTTTATACATATTTAATAGCCCAATTTTGTTTACAATCCAGTAGTAATTAAATGACATTATTTTAGACATTCTGTATTTGATGACTCACTCTTGAATCTCATCGGATTTTCTGAGTCAACAAAATTGATCTGTATTGATAGAAGATGATTTTGCACTTTCCACTTGATTTAAAATTATCATCTTGACTTTTTTGAAGGAAGAAAGGAATGATTTAAGTCATGTTAAACACCATGTCCTTTGCATTGTGAGTTGAGTGTATTTGTATTGAAGTTGATTGGGAGGATGAATCATTTGTCATCATGCAAGATTGCTATATTTAGCTAAAATTGTATATTTTTATAAACTTTTCATCAGCAGTAACTTTTTTTGGCTGTAAATAAATGTATATGTGTTGGAATGTAATTTGCATTTACATCAAAACATAACCTGATTAATGCTTGTTACTTCATGATGTAACGTAAAGTAAGACATTTATGCATTGATCATTGTTTTTACATGATTTTATATCATTTTATGCATTGGTTTGTTAAAAACAAACAGTATTGCTGTGTGATTACTGTATCGTTTTAAAAAAGCACACCGTCCAGTCGAGTGGACATCTGATAATATGTGTAAAAAGATCAGTTCAAATCTTGTTTTTCATTTCCAAGAGCACTAGAAACACATTAGAAAGAAATCCTGACTGAGGTTGTCATAATTCATGCATGGAAGGGTTAAGTTAGCTGGCTACTGAACTTAAGGATAATTTGTGTGCAAAGAACAAAATGTTTGAGATGTCTTCCTTCACATATCCCACGTATCCATTATGAGAGAATAACGTATAATAATCAGTGAGGTTAATTATAGATGCAATCAGCAGTGTGCGAATGTGAATGCAGAGCGCTGTATGGGCCTCCACAGCACTGAAACACTTAATCACATCTCTAACAACACATCCCTGTTCAGCAGCATCGTGTTCTGCGTCGTCATGCTGCTCTTTAAAGGGCGTTCGTGTCACTGGATGAGCTTCTGAAGACTGGAGGAGATGTTCCCTGTAATAATCTAGACGCGATATAGTGCGAGACTTACTGTGTGCAGACAGCTGCAGTGTTGAGGAAGAGCGCTTCAGACCGCGGGAGTCAGTCGTGGCTCAAAGGGAGCGCTATTGACAATCTAAATAATAGTTTTGTTTGACTACGGCAGCTGGTTTAGTCCAAAAAATGCAGTTCTTTGGCAGTCGGGTCTGTTCAGAGGTCGAGGTACCTGCGCTTGTTTGGTCCGCTTTTGGTGCGCGCCCGAGTGCGATCGCTGCATTCACACCGGCACAAACGAACCGCACCGAGGGGAAACAAACTCTGGTGCCATTCAACCGAATTAACTGAGGCAGGTGCCATTAAACACATTTAGCCCTTCACGTCACTAATTCTTTTAACACATTTACACTCCTTCGTACAATAAATGATATTCCATTATTAATAGCCTACCTACTCTTTTCTGTTCATTCAGTCTTCTTTAGTCACACCTTTGGTGCAAATACATTCCCAAATTAATACTCATGTAAATATAAGTTAAGAAATACTAAATCTTAAATAGTCCAAATATTCTTTCTTAAACAGCCCCTCATAGCATTTGAAATGTTCCTTTTTTTGTTTTGGGAGTTACATGCAGATAAAAAACACTTTATTTGTCTTATAATATGCATTTATTCTTAACTGATTTGCTCAACGACCCCAAATGATTCGTTCAACGATTAATTTTCCCAAACACCTCCTTTGAGTGACGTGAATCTGCGCGATTGGTCAAATGACCCAGTCAGTTGTTATTGGTAAACCGCAGGCAGAGATTGTCGGCAACGGAACGCCATCACCATTAATGGATTATAGTTTGTCAAGTGTTCTACACAGTGTATGAACAAACGTGCACTTTCCACACGGCCCCTTACTCGCGTCTCCGTCAAGAGCTAGCTTTCCCGGCAAAACTCACATTGCGGCGGCTTTTGAGGGGCAGTGCTTATTATATAGAGCGAAAATAGCATTCATAACTTAATGAGAAGAAACTCATAATTTTCAAATTTTTTCAAACATATTTTTGTTAGCTGGGAACCATCCAGAACAGTTAGAACAATACCAGTGCCTGGCAACAGAACAGCAGAAAAGTGTATTCCTGTAGTCTTTCACCTCATACCCTTTCATTTTAAGCTACCGTTTTGAATATGTGCAGTCTCCAAAGCCTCTTCAACACACCAGCTTGTTGGTAAATGGATTCCATCACCCCTGTTCATGGGCCATTAACTGTGTTTCTCCAGGGCCTCCTTCATGCCTTCTTTCATGCTAATTTCCCTGCACTCCCATTTGTTCATCTCTGCTGGAGCATCCCTTTGGAGGAAACAGTAGAAATGTAAACTAGCATCCTTCTACAGCCACATCTATCCTCATACTGTCACTGATTGTGCATATTCATTCAAATTGAACTAAGAACTTTTGTTTATGTTGAATCAGCTGTTCTTATACTTAATAGCAGTGTGCATGCAGTCATTCAAAAGCATGATGCCATGATTAATTGATTTCTGATGGTAAAGTCACAATGATGTTACTGAGAAATAAGTGAAAGGTTATCTTTTTAAGTTTACGCTCTGGAAACGGATGCCGACTACGCCAAACTGAGCAAATGCTTAGTCACTGTGCCCTAGAGCTCAAGACTGTATCCGATCCAGCGGCAGAACTGGCAAGGTAGATAAGCAGACCCACTGCATCTTCCAGCCAATAGACCTTATTCAGAGCAGCGCCATGACAGGTATGAAAGTGAGGCTGTGAGGGATAGACTTACCGTGTTTGCAATGGCATCCGCTGTAAAAAGCTGAATAAAGCTCCTAAATTACTTACAATTTTCCACAGCTTACATTGTCGGGAGTTTCTTGTCGAGGGAAATTTCTTGGAAAGATATTTTTTAGTGTTTCATGAGCAGAACAATGCAAAAAACACATTAAATAACAGTACAGCCCATTGAAGAGATGCATGTCTATCCCTCACAGCCTCGCTTTCATTCTCATTAAAAATCAAAGATGGCGCTGCCGTGAATGAGGCGTATGAGGTAGGGGCAGAGTAGAGCGCTTGCTACCTAGAACCTCGGCCATCAGCCCTAAGTGGGAAACCTATTCCAAGGGAGCAAGTATTCAGTATGGAGGGGCTACCGAGAGAGTGGAGCGCCATAGTGCTCTAGACTGATCATGCCGGTGTGACCGTACGCTCAAGGGACCAGTCTAGACTGATTACACCGGTGTGACCGTACGCACCAGGGACCAGTCTGAGACTGATTACACTGGTGTGACCGTCACACTCCAGGGACCAGTCTAGACTGATTGCACCGGTGTGACCGTACACTCCAGGGACCAGTCTAGACTGATTACACCGGTGTGACCGTACGCTCCAGGGACCAGCCTGGACTGATTGCACCGGTGTGACTGTACGCTCCAGGGACCAGTCTAGACTGATTGCACCGGTGTGACCGTACGCTCCAGGGACCAGCCTGGACTGATTGCACCGGTGTGACCGTACGCTCCAGGGACCAGCCTAGACTGATTACACCGGTGTGACCGTACGCTCCAGGGACCAGCCTAGACTGATTGCACCGGTGTGACCGTACGCTCCAGGGACCAGTCTAGACTGATTACACCGGTGTGACCGTACGCTCCAGGGACCAGTCTAGACTGATTGCACCGGTGTGACCGTACGCTCCAGGGACCAGCCTAGACTGATTGCACCGGTGTGACCGTACGCTCCAGGGACCAGCCTGGACTGATTACACCGGTGTGACCGTACGCTCCAGGGACCAGTCTAGACTGATTACACCGGTGTGACCGTACGCTCCAGGGACCAGTCTAGACTGATTGCACCGGTGTGACCGTATGCTCCAGGGACCAGCCTGGACTGATTACACCGGTGTGACCGTGCGCTCCAGGGACCAGTCTAGACTGATTGCACCGGTGTGACCGTACGCTCCAGGGACCAGCCTAGACTGATCACACCAGTGTGACCGTACGCTCCAGGGACCAGCCTAGACTGATCACACCAGTGTGACCGTACGCTCCAGGGACCAGTCTGAGACTGATTCACACCCGGTGTGACCGTACGCTCCAGGGACCAGCCTAGACTGATCGCACCGGTGTGACCGTACGCTCCAGGGACCAGCCTAGACTGATCACACCAGTGTGATCGTATGTGGAAAGGGTTAAATATCTCCTCTTTGAACTTTTGGACCACTGCCACGACAGCTGCGCCTAAAAGCCCAGTAGGCGACAACGGGGCGTTAAGGAGAAAAGCTCATTCTTTCTTTGAGCCCTGAGAGGTTAAGGTATAAGTGTCTCTCTGTGGCAACCATAGTAGCTAACGGTGCCCGACGGCATGGGGCTTGGTGGAGACGAGGGCAAGGGCCGCATATGGAGATAATCCTTCCAGGACCAGAAATCCTTTAAAAATCAGCTTGGTAGGCTTGCAACAAACCAACGGCTTCTTGAAGACAAAGAAGCTGATGACGTTTTCCCTTGTTGCCTTTATATACCCTACCGGGCACGCATGTGACATCACTTGACTGCGGTAGTCAATCAAGATTGGTTTGTAATACACATGCTATAGACATCAGCACATGTGAAGTGTTCCCATAGCATGAACACCATGACACAGTGTGTAGTTCTACTCCAAAGGGGAAATAATATTTCAAATTGAAAAAGGGGAGGCTTACTGCGCTTCTGAAAAATGGTAAACGATCCGGTGCAACCAGGGCAGGACAAGATCAAACAGAAAGGAGAAACACACAGATGTACAAATATTCTTAGTAGCAAATTTGTGTAAAACGAAGTTTTGCACCTCTAATAAATTTGCTACTTAGAAGATTTGTGCACCAGTGTTTCTCCCTTTCTGGGAAATAATCTTTTTTTGCTAATGTTTTGAGAATATTAAATAAAAACCAATTAACATTGGTTCTTTACAAGACTTTACTAGAATAATGTTTGTTCACATCACAACTGAGAAAATGTTACCCAAAGTTCTGAAAATGTTGGGAAGACACACAGATGCTTGGCTAGTGGAGTGAAGAGCCACGTCTCTAGCTTTGA
The DNA here is from genome assembly GCA_030378365.1 of Hybognathus amarus. Lineage (NCBI taxonomy): Eukaryota > Metazoa > Chordata > Actinopteri > Cypriniformes > Leuciscidae > Hybognathus > Hybognathus amarus. The sequence continues at coordinate 483,364 of JAQIUQ010007551.1, read as the reverse complement.
GATAACGTTTGGCCTCGAGTGGAGTGAAGGGCTATGAGAGTGAGGTTATGGGAGCATGAAAAGGATTAGATTCAGTTTCATCCCCACATAAGCTATGAGCACTTCAGACGGTCTCTTTCTTCTCTGTCCTTACAGTAAACAAACTAAACACTGCTCATCACAACAAATATAAACTAAATGAATACAGTTTTAAATCATAAATTATCATTAGATTACATTCAAATATGTGTTATTGTTCTGCTTAAGACTGCAGTGAACCAAAGAAAGTCTTAAAAACACGGTTTGAAAGTCGCTGGCGTTTCTGACGTCACAATCGACCTTGTAACCAATCAGATCAATGTGTGATTGTCAATCAGTGAGTGGAGGTGGGGCTCATTTGCGTATTCATAGAACCGCACATACTAAATGAGCCAAGGGTGTCGAATTCATGCTTGCTGCTTTTTCAAGGAAAAATCCTTTAATTTTGGTGATCAAAGATTAGTTTTAAGGAATACAATTATTGACTACTGGGGGACTTTAATGTGCAGTTGCCATTTCAGTGCAAATTGACAATTAAAGAAGGTGCAGTAAGGTAATGAAATGTCAGTAAAATTTTGTGGTCAAAAATGTCTATTGTTAGTAGTGTAGTGATGTATGAGACACGGCTTATATAGAAAGAAGACATTTCAAACTAATCAGCTTTATGTTGGTCAATGCAGCAAATGCAAATGAATGCAAAGTCCATGTAAGAATCTTTTGCTCTCATGTGAAATTGTTGATTGTGTAGATTCCTGTTGAAATGACTGGGTTTTGCCCTCTTTAATGCACCGCTCTGTATGCTGTGAGGATGACAAAACGTTTTAAATGCTACATTTGTAGCCTAGTCTGCCTCAGAAGTTTAACAGCGCTCGTCAATATCAGAATTAATAAGGCAAATTTTTTTGAAATTGTTTACATTTATTAGGCTTATACATAAAAAGACCAATAACACCCCCCCCCAAAGCTTCAAGACATGTTACGGCCTTCAGTTCAGCTCACATTTATTTGTATAGCGCTTTCACAATACATACTGTTTTAAAGCAGCTTTACAGAAAATGCAATGGCCTTGTCTATGTGTGCTGTGCAGTGTGCAGCGAGATGGACATCACATCTGTTTCTGCAGCTGTACCAGACTGGCCCATGAGCAACAAGGACCGGAATTATTTCTTTAAGATTGTCATTGTCAAATGTCCTTGTTTCTGCAGAAGTACAAGGAGTTTGAGCAGTCGGTGAGAGGTGGAGGAGATTGATGGAATCAAACTGGTGAAGAGACTTGCTAAGGAAATGGAGCAGATGTTTCACAAGAAGGCTGAGGCCATAAAGGTGAGTGTGTGTGTGTGTGTGTGTGTGTGTGTGTGAGTGGTGGATTAATATCGGTCTGTCTTGTCCTCCAGCGGTTGGTGGAAGCCGCAGAGGAAGCCCACCTGAATCACGAGGAGGATCCTGACCTACAGGTGAGCATCAACAGCAGTTACCATGGCAACCGCATCTCTTCATCAGGGCGACAGCACCTAACGACTGATGTTCAGCTTTATCTGCTTAGTATTGAAACTTCTGTTGATCTTAGCATCAATTATATGACCTTCCCTTGATCTCGTTAAACACGTGTGAATGCACCTAAGTCTCATAATAATTAAGTGCATTGTACAAAGCAATTTGAATGAAGCATATATGCCGAAGTTTAGTTGTTTATCATTCTCTGAGTGCACTGTACTAGGGCATCCATTACTGAGACACCCTCCGTCACTGCTCATGTAAAGGTCGGAAGTTAATCTTCCGTAAAAAAGCCATTTATTTCTTCCCAGTGAAAGCCTCAGGTGGTCTCAGTCTTCACATGAGCTCGATGCAACACTGCACATTTCCCAGTCATAAACACCAGTCAGATCAAACACCATTACTGTAACTCTCACAGCCATGAAACCTCAGTCAAACGTACTAACTTTTCTGATGGATAAACATGCAGATCGGGAGTTTTACGGCTCACATTATCAGATCATTTGAGCCGATCACCGTAACCAGAGAGGGGAAAATCAGTGATAAATCAGCATGAAACTCATGTAGTCTGAGCCCGTCAGAACATGTTACCTTTTCTTTCACAGAATCAACTCTGGGAGGAAACCTGAAGACAGTAGGTCACACTTATTCAAATGAGCCGCACTAACAGAGTTATAATCCAGCCAATCTCGATCTCAAACACAGCCTAAAAACATCAGTCGAGAATCTCGAGTTCGCTCTGGACTCACTGACTTCTGACGTGCTGAGGGTTTATTCTCGTGAATATGAACCCAGTGATGCTGCTTTACATTGAATTTAGCCTGTAGTGATGATATGGTGCAGTCAAACGTTAGAAGCCAGAAATAAATGAATAAAGGCTGAAGGCTGCTGGAGTGTGAATCCTCCTTAGAGACGGTCTCTCCTGGTTTTGGCTGTTTGTTGGGTTTCTGCTGGCAGTGAGTGTTTTCTTATCTGCTCATAGCAGAGCACTCCTCAGCTTCATAATCTGTTCCAGCGCTCTCGCTGTCTGACGCCGCCAATCCTCATGGAAATAACCATGCAGGAAAATGACATACAGCAGAGAGCTGATTATGTGCATGTGATTTCACACACAGAACTATAAGTTATCCCGAGAGCTGACCGGCAGCTTCCTCCACATCTTGTTTTTCCACTTTTAGTTCTGTCAAAATCATTTATGTGCATATTTACATTCATTAATTTAAAGTCCCCTGTGGTGTAAATCCAGCGTTTAATGTTGTTTATGTGTGTATGTGGTGTGTTTAATACGCTTTAACACACACCATGTGTGCGTTCATAAGTGGACAGCATTGCTGAGTATTTCCTCCTTAAAACTGCAGTGAACCAAAGACAGTTTTAAAAACACGCTTTGACATCGCTGGTGTTTCTACGTCACAAACCACCTTATAACCAATCAGATCAACGTATGATCTCTGAGTGAGTGGAGGCGGGGCTCATTTGCATATTCATACAGCTGCCGCATACTAAATAAGGCGAGGTGTCGAAGTTACATTCAAGATATTTTAAGGTATGAAAGAAAAAAAAATGCTTAAATATGTTATTTGTTGATCAAAAGCCCACATGGGATTAGTATAACCTGGTGACATCTAGTCATTTGTAATAATGATTTCTAAATCACACGAGGTAATACTAATCCTGTGTGAATCCTTCACAAACAGTTTATCATAAGAGCCTCAGATTATTCATTAATAAATGTGATTCCTTGCACAATACTATGTTATGACCACAAAACACTTTTACTACAGTGAATCATTTTTAAACTTGACCCGTTTTGATGTTTGCTAAAAACTTAATTTTGAATGTGACGACAAGAACATGGAGACATTTTTGCATATTATTAAGAGGATGCATATTTTTAAATAAAAAAATTATTGTGAAAAAATATTTTTTGTTTTATAATTCTTTTCCATTCTCTGAAATCCCTTTAAATGATTTCAACCTGTTAAATATCACCCCCTATACTAACAAAATTACCAAAATAATAATAATGGACTAGAAAATCTCTAGAAAATCAAAGCCAAATATTTAACCAAATTTGAATTTGATATCAGAGTTAAACGTTTTTAAGTGCCGTTTCCATGGTAATGCAATGTCCAATTGCAAAAGGCTTTTTCACTGGATGAACTTTGAGTGTTAAGCTTTCTCTTAATGATACTACTATGATAATTTATGATGATTACTAAAATATGTGACGGGGAAAAAAGCAATAAAAAGAAAAAGTGCACTTAAAATGCCCGGTTGATGCGCTTGATTAACACTTCTTTGCACTTGACTGTCACAGTTTTACTTGCGTAGTGTTGCTTTTTATTCTTTCGCTGGAATACTCCAACATTAGAAACCAACCACAGACGCCATTAGAAATACACTGACCTACAACTCCTAAACAGTTTTGCACTGGCAAATACCACTCAGAACATGTTAAAATGGGGTTTTCCTTTTTCTCTCCTCGTTCATACATATTCATCTGGAGAGTTTTCCGAGTAAATCGTTCCCTCTTGCTGGGGATTTCTCAGGCTTAATTCTGCACACTTTTCCTGGGCATAGTAAATGTCACACGACAGCAGCGATGTGTGTGTGTGAGAGAGAGCAGATTATGTGCTGAATCTCCAGCGCTGGGTTTAATCTGCGTAACTTGTGTTGGCAGGTGTAGAGCAGAGACTGAAGAGCTTCAGAAGATCCTCCAGATAGAGGAGAGTAGAGGCCAGATTCACTGATTCAGCGTCCATCACCCGTTCACTGCAGGAATCATGTAGATCGGGCAAAGCTGCAAACATGCCCACACGCGTCAACTATTCTCTAACTCTCTGTAGAGTATGAGCTGAGTATTAGCAGACTGTTCGGGTCAGTGGAATAAGTTTACAAAGTTACTTAAAGTCACTAGAATGTCTGTTGAGGAGCATCAAAATAAAGTGTTAGCTGATCACCAAAATGACTTTAAACTTTAAATACTTAAATGTTTTTTCCTTAGTCATGCCTTAAAATATCTTGAATGTAACTCGACACCCTCGCCTAATTTATTATGCATGGTTCTATGAATATGCAAATGAGCCCCGCCTCCACTCACTCACTCACTCACTCAGAGATCCACTGGTTGTCGATCACACGTTGATCTGATTGGTTACAAGGTGGTTTGTGACGTCAGAAACACCAGCGATGTCAAAGCGTGTTTTTGAGACTGTCTTTGGTTCACTGCAGTTTTAAGGAGGAAATACTCAGCAATGCTGTCCACTTATGAACGCACACATGTGTGTGTTAAAGCTTATTAAAAACACCACATACACACATAAACAACATTAAACACTGGAGATACTCCACAGGAGACCTTAAGCCAGGGGCGGCCTTACCTATGTTTCAAGCAGTTTCAATTGAAACGGGCCCCGCCAACAGACCAGCAAAATCTCATTCATATTCTCCGTTGGATATTGATTTTCAGTCTCAAACGTGTGGCTCGCCAGGTGCTCGGCCAAGGGGCCGTTCACATATCGCATCTTTTGCGTGTTAAAGTTTGTTATTTCAAATGTAGGCGTGCGACAAGTGAATTAAAGCGACACGCTCATTTTTTCCAGGCGCAGCCAGATTAAAAAAATTGCTAATTTTCAGAATCCGGCAAGCGCACCGCAGGTCATGTGACAAGAACAACCAATCAGCTTCACCCTTTCCGTGACCGATGAACTATCCCTTTCAGACATTCTAAAAGTGGAGTTTAAAAGAGGGATTTATAATGTATAAAGATTTTTACTAATATTCTAATGACTGCTAGTTGACATGTATTTGTAAAGTTACTATCAGCAGTGTAACCACCCATAATATCACACAATCACACACAAAATAACGTCTCTATCTTTACATACAATCAGTCCAAACATTCTTCAGAAATCCTCTCTTGTGTTCCACAGGAGAAAGACAGTCACAGTGTGGAGTCACGTTTATTTCTGAGGTGATTTTCTCAATCTGGTGCCGTAGGGCCGTATAGACTATGACAGTGTAATATGACTGTGATGTGACTGACAGGAAAGTCACGAATTCCCTCTGGTTGTACACTAAGGTTAGTGAAGACATCACACAGAAACATCTCGTCTCAGATGAGCTCTGAGGACCCGTGTGCAGCTCTAACCTGTTTCTGCTGAATGGTCATCTCAGACTGCTGACTCGCTGTCCCGGGCCTGTCAGCACATTCCTCCCTGCGCCACAGTCACTTCACACACTTTATACACCTGCTAGAACACAACCTTTGGTGCTTCGGAAAGGTCATTCATGAAGCCATAGATGCCAATAAAACCCCTCTATCTTCAAGAGATGTGAAACATGTAAAAGCCAAGGTCATATCCTTACCAGAGGAACTGATGCTGTGGGAGCGATGTCTTGATTGTCTTGTGTGTGTGTATGTGTGCGTGTGTGTGTGTGTGTGTGTGTGAAAACAAGTCAGGAGTTAAGCCGTCAACATGAGTGGAGATTCAGGTGTGTGTGGCGCGCAGTTTTGTGTGATGCGTTGACATCATTTCCACTGAAACAGGAAGTAAAGGTGGGGCATATTGAATGGCCCCTCCCCTTTTCAAACAGCCAATAGCGTTTAGTTTCCCTCACAGACTGACAGCTCATGGAAGCGACCGAGCACTGGTGATACGCTGGGTTCAATAGTAAAGTCGTTTCATTCTTAACTGGCGTACAGTTGGAGAACCGAGTAAGAGTGTATCGTTTGAGCAATCGGAACACACACACACCAAACATTACTCTGTGACGACGTCGACGCGTGTTGGTCAGGTGGTGTTTACAGCATGGGGGCGGAGACATCTGCGGTGATGTCATTAAAATCCCTGATCCAGTTAAGCGGAAGTGAGAGTCTGAGTTTTTGAACGCTTATATCTCCTAAATAGAAATTTTGTCATTGTTTTGGAGCACACTAGCATATTCAGTAACCCGAGTCTAACATATTTATACGAAAAGCTAAAAAAACTTACATTTTGATCTCAGGGGGCCTTTAAATACACACAGAAGTAATCAACAGAACGCAGAACAGGTGTTGAACTCAGCAACCATGACACAAACAAGCAACTACTACTCGTATATATTCAGTATTTGTTACAGTTCAGTGACTATTCAAACATATTCATAACCAAACTTTCTGTACTAAAGCCTCCAAAGGATAAAAACATTTAAATTTCGAGTTTCAAGTTCTTCTGATCGAAGTTCTGCTTCTACTGGTCATAATTTTTGGCATTATTAATTGAAAGTTCTTTTGTGTTTGCTGAGAAGAGCGTACAGTGAGCGATGACAGCACTGCTGTAAATATAATCCTGCTGAATGATTTATTAATAGCTCCTCCCGGCACTGCAGTGCTAAAATATGAACCCGCCAGTGGAGAAGGGCACAGGGTTGTGCCAGAGCAAGGGTGTGTGTCAGAGCAAGGGTGTGTGTGTGCTCAATATACTCAGCAATCTTTATCACAATGTGGCATTTTAACTTGATTTTGTGTGCATGGCGATGTGTGTGTGTGTTGAGATCTGTTCTCCACTGCTATGCGCTGGTGTTCTGATGGCGCTGGTGTTCTGATAGCGACTGGTGTTCTGATAGCGCTGGTGTTCTGATAGCGCTGGTGTTCTGATAGCGCTGGTGTTCTGATAGCGCTGGTGTTCTGATAGCGCTGGTGTTCTGATAGCGCTGGTGTTCCTGATAGCGCTGGTGTTCTGATAGCGCTGGTGTTCTGATAGCGCTGGTGTTCTGATAGCGCTGGTGTTCTGATAGCGCTGGTGTTCTGATAGCGCTGGTGTTCTGATAGCGCTGGTGTTCTGATAGCGCTGGTGTTCCTGATAGCGCTGGTGTTCTGATAGCGCTGGTGTTCTGATAGCGCTGGTGTTCTGATGGCGCTGGTGTTCTGATGGCGCTGGTGTTCTGATGGCGCTGGTGTTCTGATAGCGCTGGTGTTCTGATAGGGCTGGTGTTCTGATAGCGCTGGTGTTCTGATAGCGCTGGTGTTCTGATAGCGCTGGTGTTCTGATAGCGCTGGTGTTCTGATAGCGCTGGTGTTCTGATAGCGCTGGTGTTCTGATAGCGCTGGTGTTCTGATAGCGCTGGTGTTCTGATAGCGCTGGTGTTCTGATAGCGCTGGTGTTCTGATAGCGCTGGTGTTCTGATAGCGCTGGTGTTCTGATAGCGCTGGTGTTCTGATAGCGCTGGTGTTCTGATAGCGCTGGTGTTCTGATAGCGCTGGTGTTCTGATAGCGCTGGTGTCCTGATAGCGCTGGTGTTCTGATGGCGCTGGTGTTCTGATAGCGCTGGTGTTCTGATAGCGCTGGTGTTCTGATAGCGCTGGTGTTCTGATAGCGCTGGTGTTCTGATAGCGCTGGTGTTCTGATAGCACTGGTAGCACTGGTGTTCTGATAGCGCTGGTGTTCTGATAGCGCTGGTGTTCTGATAGCGCTGGTGTTCTGATAGCGCTGGTGTTCTGATAGCGCTGGTGTTCTGATAGCGCTGGTGTTCTGATAGCGCTGGTGTTCTGATAGCGCTGGTGTTCTGATAGCGCTGGTGTTCTGATAGCGCTGGTGTTCTGATAGCGCTGGTGTTCTGATCAGCGCTGGTGTTCTGATAGCGCTGGTGTTCTGATAGCGCTGGTGTTCTGATAGCGCTGGTGTTCTGATAGCGCTGGTGTTCTGATAGCGCTGGTGTTCTGATAGCAGCTGGTGTTCTGATGAGCGCTGGTGTTCTGATGGCGCTGTGTGTTCTGATGGCGCTGGTGTTCTGATGGCGCTGCGTGTTCTGATGGCGACTTGGTGTTCTGATGGCGCTGGTGTTCTGATCGCGCTCGGTGTTATGATGGGGCCGTGCTGTGTGCTCTATATGACGCCACTGCGTGTTGTGGTCGCCGCTCGTGTTGTGATCGCGTTCTGGTGTTCTGATCGCGCTGGTGTTCTGATAGCGACTGGTGTTCTGATAGCGCTGGTGTTCTGATAGCGCTGGTGTTCCTGATAGCGCTGGTGTTCCTGATAGCGCTGGTGTTCTGATAGCGCTGGTGTTCTGATAGCGCTGGTGTTCTGATAGCGCTGGTGTTCTGATAGCGCTGGTGTTCTGATAGCGCTGGTGTTCTGATAGCGACTGGTGTTCTGATAGCGATGGTGTTCTGATAGCGATGGTGTTCCTGATAGCGCTGGTGTTCTGATAGCGCTGTGTTCTGATCGCGCTTGGTGTTCTGATAGCGCTGGTGTTCTGATGGCCGACTGGTGTTCTGATAGCGCTGGTGTTCTGATGAGCGCTGGTGTTCTGATAGCTCTGGTGTTCTGATAGCGCTGGTGTTCTGATAGCGCTGGTGTTCTGATAGCGCTGGTGTTCTGATAGCGCTGGCGTTCTGATAGCACTGGTAGCACTGGTGTTCTGATAGTGCTGGTGTTCTGATAGTGCTGGTGTTCTGATAGCGCTGGTGTTCTGATAGCGCTGGTGTTCTGATAGCGCTGGTGTTCTGATGGCGCTGGTGTTCTGATGGCGCTGGTGTTCCTGATGGCGCTGGTGTTCTGATGGCGCTGGTGTTCTGATGGCGCTGGTGTTCTGATGGCCCGGCTGGTGTCCTGATGGCGCTGGTGTTCTGATGGCGCTGGTGTTCTGATGGCGCTGGTGTCCTGATGGCGCTGGTGTTCCCCATGGCGCTGGCGTTCTGATGGCGCTGGCGTTCCGCCATGGCGCTGGCGTCCTGATGGCGCTGCTGCTCCCGATGCGCTGGCGTTCCGCCATGGCGCTGGCGTTCTGATGGCGCTGGCGTTCTGATGGCGCTGGCGCTCTCACTGGCGCTGGCGTTCTGATGGCGCTGGTGTCTGATGGCGCTGGCTGCCTCTGATGGCGCCTGGGGTTCTGATGGCGCTGGTGTTCTGATGGCGCTCTGATGGCGTTCTGATAGCGCTGGTGTTCTGATAGCGCTGGCGTTCTAATCTGGACATCTCAGAACCTTCTGGTTGGATTTCAGGATTTAGTGCAGTTATTTCCATGTCTCTCACCTGGTCTTGTGTATTCAAAGCCTTCAGAGTTGTGTTTATACTTTTATTTTGAATTCTTGTTCATTGGTGTATTGCCATTATTAGTGGGTGTACGTATTCCCTCATGTCACACGTTGACACACATCACTGAACTCAATAAGAAATTTTTGCGATACTTGAACACATATGGTAAAAGGTTGTATGGTAAAAAATTAACTATTGATTCAAATGTTCAATTTAATATTACTTTATGTATGTAAATGAATAGTCTTGGACTCAGTGCTGGAACCCAAGAGCAGGACCATAGAGACTCCAGAAAAAACATATTCTGAAGCTGAAAATACAGCATTACTTTAGACAAATAGCAAGCGTCACAGCTCAGTTAGCAAATCCAGTATGCTAACCGTTTGCAATGGGAGAATGTGATGCGTCTGTTTCATCTGCAGGTTCTCAGATATCGTGCTGGTCCACTACACATTTTCTTCTTCTACAAACCCAAACACTATCGCTCCCTATTGGTATCCGCGATCATGGCACTGATGTTCAGAGCAGAAACTCATCCTAAGATTCCTGTAATGATTGTGTGAAGTCTCTCACTGTCTGGTTGGTGCGTGTCTACAGACAGTTGTGTGTGTGTCACATCTGGCCGGGCCACAGCTGGATTTGTCAGTCTGTTCTCTTCCGGCTCATCCTAGGCATGTTCCCAATGGTCCCAAATTAACATCTCATATTAGCGTGAATGCACTCTAAAAAACACTGGTTTGAAAACAACCCAATTTGGGTTATTTTTTACCCAAGGGTGGGGTAAATATACAGTGGGTGCTGAAAGTATTCAGACCCCTTAAATTGTTCACTCTTTGTTATATTGCAGCCTTTTGCTAAAATAATTTAAGTTAATTTTTTCCCTCATTAGTGTACACACTGCACCCCATATTGACAGTGCATTTTAGGGGTGTGGTCCTGGTCAAGACAATCTCCTGAACTCCAAACTGAATGTCAGAATGGAAAAGAAAGGTGATTTAAGCAGTTTTGAGTGTGGTATGGTTGTTTGTACCAGACGGGCCGGTCCGAGATTTTCACAATCTGCTCAGTTACTGGGAAAATGCCTTGTTGATGCTAGAGGTCAGAGGAAGAATGGGCCGACTGATTCAAGCTGATAGAAGAGCAACTTTGACTGAAATAACCACTCGTTACAACCGAGGTATGCAGCAAAGCATTTGTGAAGAAGACACAACACACACAACCTTGAGGCGGATGGGCTACAACAGCAGAAGACTCAACCGGGTACCACTCATCTCCACTACAAATAGGAAAAAGTAGGCGACAATTTGCAAGAGCTCACCAAAACTGGACAGTTGAAGACTGGAAAAATGTTGCCTGGTCTGATGAGTCTCGATTTCTGTTGAGACGTTCAGATGGTAGAGTCAGAATTTGGTGTAAACAGAATGAGAACATGGATCCATCATGCCTTGTTACCACTGTGCAGGCTGGTGGTGGTGGTGTAATGGTGTGGGGGATGTTTTCTTGGCACACTTTAGGCCCCTTAGTGCCAATTGGGCATCGTTTAAATGCCACGGCCTACCTGAGCATTGTTTCTGACCATGTCCATCCCTTTATGGCCACCATGTCCCCATCCTCTGATGGCTACTTCCAGCAGGATAATGCACCATGTCACAAAGCTGGAATCATTTCAAATTGGTTTCTTGAACATGACAATGAGTTGACTGTACTAAAATGGCCCCACAGTCACCAGATCTCAACCCAATAGAGCATCTTTTGGATGTGGTGGAACGGGAGCTTCGTGCCCTGGATGTGCATCCCACAAATCTCCATCAACTGCAAGATGCTATCCTATCAATATGGGCCAACATTTCTAAAGAATGCTTTCAGCACCTTGTTGAATCAATGCCACGTAGAACTAAGTCAGTTCTGAAGGTGAAAGGGGGTCAAACACAGTATTAGTATGGTGTTCCTAATAATCCTTTAAGTGAGTGTATATATCAACTAAACTTTTTTAAAACAGAAATGAAGCATCACTGAACTTAAGCTGGAGTGTGGCGCTATTCTCTTCTAGAAACACACTCTGTTTTAAGCCCGCAATCAATAACTCAACCACTGGGTTGTTACGTCTCAACCCAGGATAACACAACAACTACCCAAACACAAAAAAGCACCCAAAAATGCCCAAAAGGCTCAACCCAAGATTTGTGTGGCATTCACATAGCAAATACGATGTGTATCATGTGAGAGGTGTTTCTGGTAGCCCCAGCAGCATAGCCATGTGTTTAGGAGAGAATCAGGTCAAAGCTTGACTGTGGAATTGAGTCTTTAATCTAGAATTGATTGTGTCTACAGACAGAGCAATGCGGGAATGGCTATTCCTGAGTTTCCAGGAGCCAGCAGCGCACTGTAGTGTCAGGGGTGTGCGATACTGACAACAAATCTATGCATAGTCTCCATATTTCCAGGAATTTTGTCAATAATGATGATTAGACAATATTAGCAGAGTATCGATGCCTCTGCCTCTGCTTTCCACAGTTTTCCCCATCACCAGTGTGTGATGAGCTCACCCTCTCTCTCTGTCCTGACAGTACGAGTACTTGCAACGCGGTGTTGATCAGACGAGGGTGGACGAGGAGGGCAAGAGTGTGGAGCTGGGCAGGAGAGTTCATCCTGCAGCCGAACGAACACTTTAACAACCTGTCGGTGAACCTCAGCCTCAGTGTGGTGCAGGTGCCCACCAACATGTACAACAGAGGTGTGATCGCACATCACGCACAACACAGCGCACCACACTGCGCACAACACTGCGCACAACACCGCGCACACAACACCGCGCACTACACCGCGCACTACACCGCGCACAACACCGCGCACAACACCGCGCATCACGCACAACACCACGCACAACACCACACACCACGGCACAACACCACACGCACACCGCACACACAACACGCGCGCACAACACCGCGCAGCACACACCGTGCGCACAACACCGCGCCACAACACCGCGCCACAACACCGCACGCGCACAGCACCGCGCACACAACACCGCCACGCACAACACCGCGCGCGACACCGCGGCGCACATCACCACGCGCAACAACACCACGCGCACATCACCACGCGCACAACACACGCGCGCACAACACCACGCACAACAGCACGCGCACAACACCACGCACATTATCATTACATATATCATAGTAAGCAATTACTATTAATTGAAAATCAAGTATTGTATACTTCCCAACACAACACTCACATATTTTAAATATTAATAATCCAAATTACTAATATAGTAATATAAATGTTCTCAATGAAAGATCTGTAGTGAGTGTAAATGTAACATCAGAAGAAGGAAGATATAACAAGCATAAGGAGTCCCAATGGAACCCAGAATGCATTGCTCCATTTACACTGAAGGATTATTTGCTTTATTATGTGGATAAAGCAGCACTTTATTCAAGATCCCTCTGAGAGCTCTCCCTCTCTCCTCTTTCATATGGAAAATACACTCCAGGGGAAGGACGCTTGCTTAGTTGTATAAAAAGAAGGGACTTTTATCAATGGACTGCTCCGCTATAGGCAATATTAATAATTTGGAGTGTGAGTGTTTGCATTGGGGTTTTTGTTTTATTTGTTCAGCACTTTAAAGCTGCAGTACTGAAGATTATTTGGTTAAAATTGAACAAAATCCATCCTTGAGCTAGTACATCATTAGTGTAGTGTTAGTGTTATAATGGTCTCTTTGCCTTACCCAGTTCCACAATGGTCATCTTATAATACAGATAGGGTCAGTTACCCACAAGGCCATGGGATAGGAGTTAGCATGGTGCAATGAATCAAAGTCAAGGATGAAAACTGCTCATTTTTCTGTTTTATTTAACTTTTTTAAAAATAAAATTGATGTAACATGATCTGTGTAGCTTCAATTACTTTTATTTTTTTAGCAATTGAAGATCGCTGATCGCTTACTTCAGAAGACAAAGTGATCACAGAACGTTTTCTTTTTTATAGTTTTCCAAAATGTACTAAATAAACTGTCCAATGGCCTGATTTCCTCAAAGTGCAGAGTCAGCGTTAGCATTATTGATTTAACCATGAAGGTGGTGTTCAGATTATTCCAACACCTTGTTCAGCATTTCTGAGTGAACTGGTTGAATGAAAGTCACTAACGTAGAGACGCCACCTACTGGCAAAATGATGAAATGTGAAGTGATCTCTGTGAAGCTTCGAAGCCTTTGTGAATCGTTTGTTTTGAATGAGTGATTCGGAGCGTGTATCGAACTGCCAAAGTCTTGTGATTTCAGGAAACAAGGCTTCTTTATGAAAAGTTTTGAAATTGCAATGGTTTGCCACTCAGTGCGCCCATGAACCATTGTCTATATGGTCTATATGGGAGAATGATCTGATCTCTAGATCAGTTCTATAAATCTATATCCATTTTAAAGACACATTTGTATAACAAAATGAGGAGTTGTAGTTAATAATTATTGATTAGCCAAAAATAACATATTATTAGGACACTTCATATTTAATAGATGAATTATCTCATGACTCACAGCATCGGTTGATCAGTCATTCATAAATCCTCTCCCGTGGCCTTATGGGTAAAGTGTCCATCAAACACACACTTCAGACACACACTGCTCTTGTTACATCCTGTTCTTCTACTATAGGGTGTATGCGATTTCGGACGCAGCCTGGGGCTTATTTACACAGGAATAACTCGTAGATAACAAGACAAGTGCAAATCAGGGAGTAAAGACGAGGGAACCTGAAAGAAAGACAAAGCAGAAGCAGGAAACTTAAATCAAACTAAACGTAAAAGTCCCCAAAAAAATACAATAAAAAATAACAAAAAAAAATATATATATATATAGGATATATATATGTGTTATATATATATATATATATATATATATATATATATGTGTATATGTATATATATATATATATATATATATATATATTTTTTTTTTTTAAGGGACAAGACAGGATAGTGTTTACTGTCAGATAGAGGCGCTGATTGAACAATGGAGATAATATATATATATAGTCAATATATATAGCTTGCGTCACTTACATTTTAGATGAAATATTGACTTTTTTTTCTGTTTCAGCAGAGAAAATAGTTAGACAAAGATCACAGTGAACCACCGCACATCTCAAAGCAATGTGTTTTCTCATTACTGAATGATTCAGCATTTTGAATGAATGAATCCATGACTCATTCATTAAGAAGGTCGTCTGATGACACCTTATTGCGATTTAGGGTTATGTTTAAAAGTATCATTCTTTACAAAGGTAGCATGAAAATAGAGACTAGTAGGTTAAAATGATTAAAATGTTAAAACGGCTTGCCATACTCTATCTGTCGTTTCGATTCAGTCACAATTACATTACAGATATCTTAAATGATAACCAAAATATCTGACTTTCTGTTGGTCAGACCTAATTATTGTAAATTAGAAAGTTGTCTGGCTCGAGGAGAACAATATACATACCGATTTTTGTAACTGTAGATAAAACTAATCCCCCCACTTTTGACAAAAGGTGGCAGCTACTGAGCCCTCACCACGCCCGTTTCTGAAACTTTGCACATGTCTACTGGCTAAGAAATGTAATGTGTCTGTCAAGTTTTATGCAATTTCAAGTATGCTAAGAGTCTCAAAAGCATCAAACAAGAATATTAAAGTTTGATTAAATATTAAAGCATTTTAAAAGTGACACACTTCCTGCTGCCAGCTGGTGGCGCTATAACTTTGATTCACAATAGTCACATCCATGTGACCCGCCTCTTACATTAAATGCACTGCTGAAGTTTCACCAAGATCAGTTAATGTATAAAAACGTTATAACACGTTATAACACTGTTTCTCTTTTTGCGCCATAATTTCGTTTCCTCGCCACGGCCAAACCGTAGGAGAAATCAAAAATCCCCTCGCAAACTTTCATCCTCAATGTCTTGACTTCATGCTGACCGAGTTTCGTGCAGTGTGTTTGAATTCTCTAGGAGGAGTATTTCAAATTCCATTGCATGCGTTTTCCAAACAATCCTAAATATCTGACTTCCTGTTATGTGAAGTATATATGAAACGATATGAGATCTATATGTGCACCGAGTTTCATATTATTACATGCAAGCGTGTTTGATTTATGGACCAGGTGTTCGGAGCCCATTGCAGGGGGCGCTGACGAGCCGCCCTGCCACGCCTGGGTACCAGCTTCAGCCCGGCTACTGATGGCCGCGGGTTCTGACCCATGTGCAAAGTTTCAAGAGTTTTCGAGCATGTTAAAGGCCCCAAAAGTGCCCGAATAGTCGATAGAACCGATTTATCCTAAGGAAAACAATAGGGCCTTCGCCCTTTCAGGCTTGGGCCCCAACAAGTGAGAGCGCACACAGACAAGTTGTCCGATCAGATTCAAGGACCAGAACTAATTGTTTTATAAATGTAATCTGGCTCTGAGGTATCTCGTGTTTCCTGAAACGTGCATGTTATTCCCTAGACCGCTGTTATTTAGACATTGTGCCTCGAGACTGGACAGCAGCTCCCGGATATCACATGACTCAGTGTATTGTGATTTCAGAATACTGTATTCACTGTTAAAAATGTGCAAACCAATGAACTCCGCCTTCGGTTGCAGACTCCGCCATAATGAACGGGGTGTACTGGTCTGAGGCGCTCAACACGGTGTTTGTGGACAACTTTAACAGAACCCTTCGCTCATCTGGCAGTACTTCGGCAGCGCCAAAGGCTTCTTCAGACAGTATCCAGGTAAGGTCGCCTTCGCTGTTCCTCATCGGCTGGCACGCTTCACTCAGAGTTTGGAAAATGCTTAATTTTACCTGATAAGATTTCTAGGTTTCAAATGTGTCTCAATTTTGATGTACCTTAGATTGTCTAGTGTGATTAAAGTAACCCTTGCCCATGGGGAGTGTTGATGTGATGCTAGCATGTAGAAGTGCGTTAGTTCAGTCCGGAGACCGGATTCTCTTCACGGTTTCAGTGGCAGCCGAGCTCAAGAGTTGGAGAGATCGACATGAAAGCTATGAAGGCCTGATCACACTTACCTTTGTGGCAGAATTTGGCAGGTTAAATCTAAAAGTGCTCTTCCTTGTGTCTGTGGAAATAATTGGTTACTAGCGATGTGCTAGTGTATCATACATCGATATCTTGCGGTTTAATCTACACTATTGGACCATGCTAATCGCCTAATGATAGCTCACAATCAACACTGATAATCCTGTCCATCAAACTGGGGCAGAAAGGGTCAGACGTTTCAGAATTGTGCCA
This sequence comes from Hybognathus amarus, assembly GCA_030378365.1. Lineage (NCBI taxonomy): Eukaryota > Metazoa > Chordata > Actinopteri > Cypriniformes > Leuciscidae > Hybognathus > Hybognathus amarus. Next base: position 466,551 of record JAQIUQ010007551.1, on the reverse strand, counting down.
TTAAGAAAACGTCTGTGACGTGTAGCAAGAAAACAAAACCCTCGTATAATTCAATCATCAAAAAATAAATCATGAAAGTTTGAGCCCAGCAGTTTAGGAACAAACAAGTATGGATGACGTTTTGCCACAAGTAAAGTAACGCATTACAGTAACATGGATTCATTTGTCAGATGACTTTTTTGATATAAAGAGAAAAGTAATGCATTAAATGTAACATGCATTATGTAATCAGATTACTTTTTGGACGTAACTGCAAATTGTATTCTAATTTTTAAATGCGAGAAAACATAAACATAAAATAAGCATAATAAAGATAAGAGTATTGAAGAGAGGATTGAACTTTCTCCATCTGTCAAACAATTACACCTGATTAATGAACGAGGCGTTCGTTCGAGATCTGCTGCCCTGCTTAAAGCTGCAGTACCTGATTTACCGGCACACCTGTATGTGTTTCTCATGTGAACAGAAAATATTGCTTATTTCACTGAGAGATATTTACTTTTAAATATCATCTTTTGCAAGAGAAAATCCCATTGTTTTGAACATTACGTCGAGTAAATGATGACATTTGTGTGTGTACTGTCTCAGGGCTGCACAATGCATCACTTTAACATCGATATCGCGATGTGCGCATCCACGATAGTCACATCGCAAGAATGTGCGATGTCACTAGGGATCGTAGTTAATCCGTGATTCGTGATCAGTAGGCTGCGTGCCAGCAGCTCCCCGGCCCGTAACGCTTGTGATTTGCGGATTAAATGCAAAGTTTAACCATCATAGTGAGAGTTTATCAATTTGCAAGTCCTGTCAGTTTAAACATCAAGCGCAAGAAGACTGGAACTTGCGCGCTGTTTTCCGTTTTCTTACTAAAGCGCATTTTTGTCCCGCCAAACTTGACCGGTGAATGATGTAGATGACGATGAGTGACTTCTGCGCTCGTTTAACTGAGAGAGAAAGTCCCGGTCGCGCGTGCACTCCACCGTCTTCAAACTCTCTTGCTCTCCCTGCTCGTGCATATCAATGAATTGAGTTAACTGAATATCTTTGAGAATACATGACGGTAAAAGGTCGGAAGACCTTTTTCTGAACTACCACTGGTTGCTGTTCCACACATTCAGATGACATTACATAAACCACACTTTCAAAAAAAAAAAAAATAAAATGCGATCCGGTGATGAAATGTTTTCCGTGTTGACAGAAATCTTGTGCGATGTCCTAACCTGCCTGGATAATCACACAGCGGGTATGGCGTGGTCCATTAATGAAACGTCCGATTCGCGAACTAATGACTCATTTGAACCGATTCACTTTAATGAATGGTTAAAACAACTGATCTATTCAACACTGAACTCAAGAGACATAAATCGGAAACAATTTACAATAAGGTTCCATTTATTAAAGCCTATAGGCTTTAATAAATGGAATTTATTAATAAATGGATTAAAAATCCATTTATTAAATGCTTTAATAAATGGATTATTATTAATGTAGTTAACTATAGTTAACTACATTAATAATAATAATTCATTACATGTATATAGTGCTTTTCTCTGCACTCAAAGTGCTTTATATAGGGGGAAGGGGAATCTCCTCAACCACCACTAATGTGCAGCATCCTGTTAACATAACCTGTTAACGACATTAGTAAACATTCAATTAATTAATATTAGTTTCTATGCGGATATACTCCATAACAAAACCGCCCCAGTCATTCAATGATTCATTCTTTCCAAATAGAGCTATTCAAATCATCTGGGGAAATTATTCTAATATCGCAATATATATCGCGGAAATATAAAATATCGCAATGCCATTTTTTACCAATATCGTGCAGCCCTAGTACTGTCCCTTTAAGTGTTTTCCTCTCTCTTTTATAACGGCACTTTCTCTCTCCAGTAGATCTTAACACAGGTTCGTTCCAGTTAGTATCACAGGATTAAACGCATTACGTTTTCCTTTTGCTGACATTCGACTGTCATCAGTTCAGTGAAACAGCGAGTCAGGAAGTAGATTAAGATGAGCGATATTGCTTCTGGTTCATGGAAGGTAGAGTCCAGAGCTTTGCATTCTGGGAGACAGTGTTCTGTGCACTACTCTGCTGGTTTACATCAGTTGTGAGCTCAGAGAAGGGCATCAGTAGGGTCATGCGCTGACCAGATGTCCTCTTCCTTCACAGGTATAAAGTGGACACCCGATGAACACGGCGTTCTGGAATTTGACTGTCGGAATCGGAAATGGTGAGTTATGTTTGCCCTGTACACCTCTTCTCCATAAAACGACTTCTGGTTGGAATAAAAGCCGCTTTTCCACTGTCGGCAGTTGCCTTGGCCATGGACTATAAGATATTTCTTATAATTGAATTATTAACTTGTTTTAACTTCCCTCATGTAGCATGCTTGGCCAACAGCGCAACTGTTAAGCGCTTATTCGTATTCGTCATCCTAAACATTATAACATAATACAACACAAATCAATACAAAATGGAGTCTTCAAGCAGTGAGAATGAAATGTTTCAGTCGCAAAACATCGATTAATAGAAACCCTGTCCTTTCGCAATAGTTTTATATTGACATTTAGAAAATATGGCATAAGTTCTGAATGGAAACGCGGCTTAAGATGGTCAGGGTAATTGTGGTGCGCTGGGAACACAGGTACATCCAGGCGGCGACGTCTCCGAAAGATGTGGTGATCCTGGTGGACGTGAGCGGCAGCATGAAGGGGCTTCGGCTGACCATCGCCCGGCAGACCGTCTCCTCCATCCTGGACACGCTCGGGGACGACGACTTCTTCAACATCATCGCTGTCAGTTTACAATATCACTTATCAATGTAGCTGCATTTATCACAGTATCAGTATTACCTTCCCTCGGAGATGAACTCATGACTTTTGTTCGCACTTTAACCACAAACCACAAAAATGTAATGGATTCGAGGAGTTTTAAAAAGTAACAAATCCTTCCCTCTCGGCTCAATCTGACCTCCTTTAGGAGTGAGTGGGATGTGAGGAATGCTTCAGTACACGTAAAAAAAAAGCAGAAAATTCAAACTAAAAATGCTAAAACTTTACCAAAAACTTATTGTATAATGTGTACATGTGTATCTGAAAGCACACTGCAGAGAGACTGGCTTTAGGACCCAGCAGAACAGCTCATATAGAGATATAAGCCCATCGAGAGTCATGAAATATCACGTGTTGTATATTTATTTCACACAAGAGGTCGGCAGAGACACACTATGGAAGATATTTAGAGCTTAATTAAAAGGTTTATGCATGAAATTGTGAGTTATTTAGAATTTAATTTGAAAGAATGTGAGGAATGTGCTTAAATTACTATTTATTTCTTATTTATTGATTAAATCTAGTAATTTCAAGGTAAATTATAAAAAAAAAATTGCATTAAAAAGAGAAAAATATTGTCAAGCATAATTTTAGGGCTTCGGGTCATTTTGGCCGCGAGGAAGGATGAGGGTTCAGTGAGAAGTCTCCGTGCAACATTACCCACAGTGGTCTCTTGTGTGTGTGTGTGTGTGTGTTCCAGTACAACGAGGAGCTGCACTATGTGGAGCCGTGTCTGAACGGGACATTGGTTCAGGCTGACATTACCAACAAAAATGTAAGTGCATTTTCTGCTATACCTGTAAATAAACCTCAGATAGCTGTTTCTGGCCTGGCTGTTGGTGTCAGGTTTGGCAGAAGAGGAATCAATAATGGGATAAACTTAAAATAACTTTTCTGAAGCCCATGACTGGAAAGGCATAATAAACGCAGTCAAGTTTATGGGCGTATGAGGACAGAAGCAGCAGGAGAGAGAGAGTCCAGGGTCAGATAGGGCAGACTGATGACTGAGAGCAGAGGGATACACAAGCTCGATGCCAGAGCCCGACAGGCCAGAACCAGCTGGACAAACTACTCACACAAACTACTCACACAAACTACTCACACAAACTACTCACACAAACTACTCACACAAATTACTCACACAAACTACTCGCACTAAACTACTCACACAAACTACTCACACAAACTACTCACACAAACTACTCACACAAACTACTCGCACAGACTACTCGCACTAACTACTCACACAAACTACTCACACAAACTACTCACACAAACTACTCACACAAACTACTCACACAAATTACTCACACAAACTACTCGCACTAACTACTCACACAAACTACTCACTCAGACTACTCACTCAGACTACTCACACAAACTACTCACACAAACTACTCACACAAACTACTCACACAAACTACTCACACAAACTACTCTGCACAGACTACTCGCACCAACTACTCACACAAACTACTCACACAAACTACTCACACAAACTACTCACACAAACTACTCACACAAACTACTCACACAAACTACTCTGCACTAACTACTCACACAAACTACTCACACAAACTACTCACACAAACTACTCACACAAACTACTCGCACAGACTACTCGCAAAACTACTCACACAAACTACTGGCACAAACTACTCACACAAACTACTCACACAAACTACTCACACAAACTACTCACTCAGACTACTCACACAAACTACTCACACAAACTACTCACACAAACTACTCACACAAACTACTCACACAAATTACTCACACAAACTACTCACACAAACTACTGGCACAAACTACTGGCACAAACTACTCACACAAACTACTCACACAAACTACTCACACAGACTACTCACACAGACTACTCACACAGACTACTCACACAAATTACTCACACAAACTACTCACACAAACTACTCACACAAACTACTCACACAAACTACTCACTCAAACTACTCACACAAACTACTCACACAAACTACTCACTCAAACTACTCACACAAACTACTCACACAAACTACTCACACAAACTACTCACACAGACTGCTCACACAAACTACTCACACAAACTACTCACACAAACTACTCACACAAACTACTCACACAAACTACTCACACAAACTACTCACACAAACTACTCACACAAACTACTCACACAAACTACTCACACAAACTACTCACTCAAACTACTCACTCAAACTACTCACACAAACTACTCACACAAACTACTCACACAAACTACTCACACAAACTACTCACACAGACTGCTCACACAGACTACTCACACAAACTACTGCACATACTCACACAAACTACTCACACAAACTGACTCACACAAACTACTCACACAAACTACTCACACAAACTACTCACACAAACTACTCACACAAACTACTCACACAAACTACTCACACAAACTACTCACACAAACTACTCACACAAACTACTCACACAAACTACTCACACAAACTACTCACTCAAACTACTCACACAAACTACTCACACAAACTACTCACACAAACTACTCACACAAACTACTCACACAAACTACTCACACAAACTACTCACACAAACTACTCACACAAACTACTCACACAAACTACTCACACAAACTACTCACACAGACTACTCACACAAACTACTCACACAAACTACTCACACAAACTACTCGCACAAACTACTCACTCAAACTACTCACACAAACTACTCACACAAACTACTCACACAAACTACTCACACAAACTACTCACACAAACTACTCACACAGACTACTCACACAAACTACTCGCACACAAACTACTCACACAAACTACTCACACAAACTACTCACTCAAACTACTTCACTCAAACTACTCACTCAAACTACTCACTCAAACTACTCACTCAAACTACTCACTCAAACTACTCACTCAAACTACTCACACAAACTACTCACACAAACTACTCACACAAACTACTCACACAAACTACTCACACAAACTACTCACACAAACTACTCACTCAACACTACTCACACAAACTACTCACACAAACTACTCACACAAACTACTCACACAGACTACTCACACAAACTGCTCACACAAACTACTCACCCAGACTACTCACATAAATTACTCACAAAACCACAGCTTTACAGAGATAACAGGAGAATAATGCAACAGAGTTTCTACAAGAGAATAGTGTCACAGTCTGTCTAAGTTCAGTGATGCTTCATTTTTGTTGTAAAAAAAGTTATTAATTTAGTTAATTTACATATATAGCCGCTCTGGAGTAAACTGTGATGTCATCATCCAGCTCAGTTCAGTTCTCATATAATGCTGTTGATGAAGGAGATTAATATTATTGATGAATATTAAATGTTCACTTAGAACATGCTTTTCTTTTCCAGATGCTTTTCTAACCAATTATTACTTTTTAATAAATGTGAAATATCGCTGGACCCAGTCTAATCAGGGTTTGCACACATTACACACTCCACATCGGGAGTCTCTTACGGTCAGGTTGTGTTTTGTGTTTTTCTCCTCAGCATTTCCGGCAGCGTCTCGATAAACTCTTCGCTGAACGCATCGGCATGCTGGACCTGGCTCTGACTGAGGCCTTCGAACTCCTCAGTAATGTGAGCACACACACGCGTGCACACACACGCACGCACGCACACACACACACTGACTGAGGCCTTCGAACTCCTCAGTAATGTGAGCACACACACGCACGCACACTCGCACGACCACGCACACACACACACACACACACACACACACTGACTGAGGCCTTCGAACTCCTCAGTAATGTGAGCACACACACGCGTGCACACACACGCACGCACGCACACACACACACACACCTGACTGAGGCCTTCGAACTCCTCAGTAATGTGAGCACACACACGCACAGCACGCACGCACGCACACACACACACACACACACACACACCACACACTGACTGAGGCCTTCGAACTCCTCAGTAATGTGAGCACACACACAGCACAGCACAACACGCACACGCACACACACACACACACACACACACTGACTGAGGCCTTCGAACTCCTCAGTAATGTGAGACACACACACGCGTGCACAGCACACACACGCACGCACGCACCACACACACACCACACACACACCACCACATACACACACACACACACTGACTGAGGCCTTCGAACTCCTCAGTAATGTGAGCACACACACGTGCACACACACACACACACACGCACACACGCACGCACACACACACACACACACACACTGACTGAGGCCTTCGAACTCCTCAGTAATGTGAGCACACACACACACACAAACACACAGACTCACACACACACATTATTTTGATATTTATTTCGTTCTGATGTATCTGTGATGATAGTTACAATTTCCTGTTTCCTCCGTTTCTAAGGATGTTCTCATGAGTCGCTATAGTTACCGATTATGTTCTTCACCTGTGTCTCGTTTAATTCATCACTGCCCTGTGTATTTAAACCCTCCTCAAATTGCTGATGTGTGTGTGTGTGTCAGTTTAATCAGGACGGGCCGAGGCAGTGTGTGCAGTCAGGCCATCATGCTAGTGACGGATGGAGCCGTGGAAACGTATGACGCTGTGTTTGCCGCATACAACTGGCCCGACAGGAAGGTAAGAAGAGTGTGTGGAGATGATCTTCCTGACTCAAATGCTTTAAATGGAGGAACAATCCTAAACTCACACAGAAGTTTGATGTATTTTCTCTTGAATATTACAACAAATAATACTCCGTCAGGAAACTCTGGGGGTGAGACTCTTACACTCTTTTATCCATCTCAGGTTTTTGGGAACCTCTATGTATATAAGAAACATTCTAACTCTAAATATATTTCCAGAGGTTGAAAAGATGTCTTCCTGAAGGTTTAGAGAGCGTCTGAGAGCACAGGTGAAGCCCTGATTATCGCTTTAAACTAAAGGTTGGACTCGAATATTGTGGCCCTTACAACTTACTGAAGATGCAGTGATCATGGGTACTGACGTGCAGCAGGAATCATGTTTACTCACATATGCAGTGTAGTGTGAAACTCATTACACGAGCGGCGCCCTCTACTGTACACCTGTGAATCTGCATTTCCTTCAGTCCCAGACTTATTATTTCACTTTTGGTGTAAAAGGCCTTGACATTTAGCCTGGACTCTGATATATTTCATTTAAAAAGTGTGTGTGTGTGTGCTGCAGTGCATGTGTGTGTGTGTGTGCTGCAGTGCATGTGTGTGTGTGTGTGCTGCAGTGCATGTGTGTGTGTGTGTGCTGCAGTGCATGTGTGTGTGTGTGCTCTGGAGAGCATCAGATGTGTTGCAGCGCTGAATAATCAGACGACTTACGTCCACTTTGCTGATGTTCAAGTCCTCCTGATGCTAATTTTCATCATCATTATTCCAGTCTTCAGTGTCATGAAAAAAGTTATTCTAAAATGCTGATTTCTGCTGAAGAAACATTTATGATTAATAAAGATTATTATTGCAGTTCCAAACGCTGAATTAGTCTACTGAACTACATTTCTAATGCAATGACCTCTGACTGACTCCACCAAATCATCATAGATTTTTTGTTTGATTTCAAATCATTAGTACAAAGTAACTTTAATCGTTTGGCAATGTTTATCAAAGCTCAAAGATTACAGAGTAAAGTAATTATATGCTTATCTGCTGTTGAGGGATTGAACATGACCTGAGCTCTCTCTTCTCTCTCTGCAGGTGCGTGTGTTCCCATACCTGATTGGTCGAGAGTCTGCCTTCGCTGATAATCTCAAATGGATGGCTTGTGCTAATAAAGGTTAGTTTAGATCATTCTAACTCGTGCAGATCTGTAATCCGTTTTATCTGCATTTCCACAGCATTACATTCTGTGTGTGTGTCGGTTCGGTGGGCGTTCCCTTGAGCTCAGTTGTTCCACCCCTGACCCCTCTACGAGACGCCTCGATGCGTTGAAGTGGAACCTGTTTGTTGAGTGGAGTTCTTCTCACCAGGACAGCCACCACACTTACTCGATCAGAGCTGTACTTTCCTTCCTGCAAGACGGGATGGAGCAAAGACCGTCTCCCATCACCCTGAAAGTGTGTGTTGCCGCTGTATGTTCGACTACATGACTTGCTCTGGAGTCTTGAATTCGTTGTGGTGTTCACACGACGTAAATGATCTGCAACAGGGTCACACACTACACAAGCTGACAACAACTGCGACCCAACGACTCTATACGGTCCACAAATTACGCTTTGTCACGAAAACACACGTGAGAAGTGGAACGGGAAATGACGTGAAATATGAGTTGTCTGTTTGAAAATGAGACGCCGGGACAAAATTGGCAGTGAAAAAAGAAAGATAAAGTTGTCCTTACTGAGAGTGATATTAAAACACATTTTAGGTTTTAATATTAGGAAATGTGCATTGTGCAATACAGAGGTACTACATATAATGTTTAATTATAATATTAATATCAGTAAGTCTTGAGCAATATGTCGGTAAATAAGTAAATGGATTTGTAGTATACTTAGTATGAAATAAATGTAAATTCAGATACATTTTGGTATAGTTTTGTTTCACTAGGGCATGTATGCATACGTATATCAGTGAACATCAGTGATTATTGTAATGTTTTCTGTGTTGTCAGGTTATTTCACACAGATCTCCACACTGGCAGATGTTCAGGAGAATGTGATGGAGTATCTGCATGTGCTCAGTCGACCCAAGGTCATCGATCGAGAGCATGACATGGTGTGGACAGAAGCCTACGCCGACAACACTGTGAGTGATCTGACATTTCCATGTTTATGTGAGTGGGATCCACATATAAATCATTTTAACCCTTTGAACCCCATGCACACAGAAGAATGCTAAAATATCTGTACTGATTGAAGTGATTAATGCAATCTCTTTAAAATGTCATTCCACTACAGGAGGATATGTTTGATTTGCAGCTATTCCACTTATCACATATACATGTTTTTATCATGGGGCATTTTCAGGTTTTTATTCAAAAGATGCTCATATTTGTAGCACTTCTATCACACAACGTAATTCACTAATTTTGTGGTAGTCAGTTTACTGGTATTTGCAGCATTATTAAACAAAAGCATGTTTTAACACACTTTGCACTGGACATAACATGCTTCTGTTCTTTAATTTGCGCATTCAAGTCAAATCCCCTTTATTTATTTAGCACTTTTTACAATATGTATAGTTTCAAAGCAGCTTTACAGAGATAACAGGAGAATAATGCAGCAAAGTTTGTTTCTAGAACAGAATAGAGTCACAGTCAAGCTTAGTAAGTACGTTCAGTGATGCTTCATTTCTGTTGTTAAAAAGTCATTAATTTAGTTACTTTACATTTAGAGCCGCCCTAGAGAAAACAGTGATGTCATCATCCAGCTCAGTTCAGTTCTCATATAATGCTGTCGATGCAGGAGATCAATAATATTGATGAATTGCATTGTCGTTTATCACCTGCAGAACTTTCTGCTTCCATCGACACTAGTTTCCTGCTTTCTGTTTAGTAAAGCCTGTAAAGTATCTCCAAAACTTTCTCACAGTCTGGAAAGAATGTATTGAAGTGATATCGAACTGCAAGGCACTTAACAAATAACCTATTCGTGACCCTGGACCGCAAACCCAGTCTCAAGTCGCACGGGCAAATCTGTGGCAATAGCCAACAATAGCCAGTAGGGGTCAAAATTACCAATTTTTCTTTATGCCAAAAATCATTAGGATTTTAGGTAAAGATCATGTTCCATGAAGATATTTTGTAAATTTACAACCGTAAATATATAAAACATTAATTTCTGTGAGTGGATGCAGCACAATTGAGGACTTTTAGACAACTTTAAAAGTGATTTAGTCGTATTTTAGATCATTTTAAACAGTCATATCTCGGCCAAATATTTGAAATCCTTAGAAAAACCATACATCAATGGAAAGCTTATTTATTCCACTTTTAAAATGATGCATACATCTGAATTAGAATTGACCCTTATGACTGGTTTTGTGGTCCAGGGCTGTGGATAAAGTCTGGAAAACCTGTTCTGGACATTACAGAGCAAACCCAGTGAAATGTTCATCAATAGGTGATTCGGATCCAGGCACTGCTTTCAGTGGTAAAGACAAGCAGTAATATGTGTGTGTGTGTTTACACTCATTTGATGGTAATTTGTGTTTTGTCTTTGTAGCGTCCACTGGCTCAGAAGGTAAAGGTTTGAGTGTGATTGAACAGTGTTTCTTCATTAACCCACTGAGTGTGTGTGTGCTTTATGCTTTATGAAGTTTTCATTCTCTTGATTTGTCATGACCGTGGTGTTGTGTAGTCTGTGTCACACTGCCATACTCGATGTCACAGTCGTCTGAGTGTTGTGGAGGATCTGCTTTCTCTGTAGTGTGGAGTCCAGTCTTTGTACCTGTGGAAGAGATAAGAGAAGACTTGACCATGTAGTTTCTTTACTTTATAAACTGGTGGCCTGGAGAATAAACACGATGATTCTGTTGCTGATGTACTACACTCTTAACAACAGAAACCAATCATGTGCGCTATGAAGATAATGATGTGATCGACAGAACTTTGTAGTCATGAAAGTGTGCTTTCTTAAAGTACACTTAATAGCCTTTTCATTAATATTTTAGAATCTAATATTTGAAATGAACATTCAATACAACTAAGCACACGTATTTGTCACTGTGTGGTCAGCTCTGATAAAGGCCATGAAACCGCTGTGTTTTAAATGCCTCGGCCAATCATAGGATCCAGAAAGGCTTCAGTCACAAATCTGATGACTGGTGTTTTATTCGCTCTCAGCGCGCAGTGTTTGGATGAGGCTCGGGGTGTGTGTAGGGTTTTTCCAGATCATGAATTCATCAAATGAGTGTTTGTGAATGTGCAGTTGTGCATGACTCGTGCACATGCATGTGTGTTCAGGGAGAAGTAGGCTGTGACGTTTCAGATTTAGGTGCAGATGATGAAGCTCTTCTTCAGTCTCCACACCTGAGCATCAGCTCACAGTGTCACTCGCCTTCAGGGACTCTTTACCCCTTATTTCAGAGGATTTTACAGATTTTGCATTATTCATCTGAAGGTTTAGTGTATTGATTGTGTCGACTATTTATTGGCGCAGTGTTTCTTCTGGAAACTGTCTTTTTTGTTAAAGTTACTTGTAATATACACAATATACATCTGTCTAATAAAAAAAACATGATCAACATGTATTTAATGTTATGCCTTTAAAATACACTCACCTAAAGGATTATTAGGAACACCTGTTCAATTTCTCATTAATGCATTTATCTAATCAACCAATCACATGGCAGTTGCTTCAATGCATTTAGGGGTGTGTTCCTGGTCAAGACAATCTCCTGAACTCCAAACTGAATGTCAGAATGGGAAAGAAAGGAGATTTAAGCAAATTTGAGCGTGGCATGGTTGTTGGTGTCTGAGTATTTGACAATCTGCTCAGTTACTGGGATTTTCACACACAACCATTTCTAGGGTTTACAAAGAATGGTGTGAAAAGGGAAAAACATCCAGTATGCGGCAGTCCTGTGGGCGAAAATGCCTTGTTGATGCTAGAGGTCAGAGGTGAATGGGCCGACTGATTCAAGCTGATAGAAGAGCAACTTTGACTGAAATAACCACTCGTTACAACCGAGGTATGCAGCAAAGCATTTGTGAAGAAGACACGACACACACAACCTTGAGGCGGATGGGCTACAACAGCAGAAGACCCCACCGGGTACCACTCATCTCCACTACAAATAGGAAAAAGAGGCGACAATTTGCAAAACTGGACAGTTGAAGACTGGAAAAATGTTGCCTGGTCTGATGAGTCTCGATTTCTGTTGAGACGTTCAGATGGTAGAGTCAGAATTTGGTGTAAACAGAATGAGAACATGGATCCATCATGCCTTGTTACCACTGTGCAGGCTGGTGGTGGTGGTGTAATGGTGTGGGGGATGTTTTCTTGGCACACTTTAGGCCCCTTAGTGCCAATTGGGCATCGTTTAAATGCCACGGCCTACCTGAGCATTGTTTCTGACCATGTCCATCCCTTTATGGCCACCATGTCCCCATCCTCTGATGGCTACTTCCAGCAGGATAATGCACCATGTCACAAAGCTGGAATCATTTCAAACTGGTTTCTTGAACATGACAATGAGTTGACTGTACTAAAATGGCCCCACAGTCACCAGATCTCAACCCAATAGAGCATCTTTGGGATGTGGTGGAACGGGAGCTTCGTGCCCTGGATGTGCATCCCACAAATTTCCATCAACTGCAAGATGCTATCCTATCAATATGGGCCAACATTTCTAAAGAATGCTTTCAGCACCTTGTTGAATCAATGCCACGTAGAATTAAGGCAGTTCTGAAGGTGAAAGGGGGTCAAACACAGTATTAGTGTGTGTTCCTAATAATCCTTTAGGTGAGTGTATACTGTATTTAGATTTTTTTAACATTTGAGGAGAATTCTGGGGGAAGATATATCTTCTAAGCGAATGTGAAGGGTGAGCATAGAATCATACGATTTTAAGGATGTTGACAGATAAGTTCATCACACATATTTAGGGCAGCTGAAATTTAGAAAAGGGTCAAGCAACAACAGGGTCTTGGCTAGATGGTGTTTACACGAGCTGAAATACACTGCCCTAGGTAGCTTCCAGGTGAAGATCCCACTCAGAGGCACTAAGAGTCTAGTACAGTTGGGTATATAACAATGCAAAAAAACAAAAAAAAAAGCTGATTAAAACTAACTAACGAAATTAGAGGTTTTTACAATGAAAGAAAATATTGGTTACATGCATAAATGTAGTGATTTAATTTCGTCCATCCAAGGACGCTAAGTAATGTATCAGTACTCAAGTCACCGCTGATATTGTGATATTTGGGTCAGACGTAACTAAAGGTGTGGTTATGAGTATATCGTGGTTTATGAAGTTAGCGCAATGACACACGAGCTCAACCGTGCCTCCGTCCGAACCCGGGATCAAATGCAACTCAAGGTCTTTTGCCGATCCCATTCCCGTCTCTCCACCCCAAAAAAATGTCAATCCTTTCTGCAAAAAGCACAAAAATGCCCAAATATATAAATAAATGATTACATCAGATGACCACCTTCCCCCTCTCTTAGTTAGGACGCCAGTCAAGGACTTTTACCTTGGCAGAACGAGAACACTCCCAACGGGAGGCTGTTCAATCATTCAGAATTAATGTAAATGCTCAGCTGATTTATCTGAAGGATTGGGGAGATTTCTAACTTGCGGAGCCTTTTACTGTATTATCATTACAAAGAAGACACAAGTGTGATAAAATAAATAGTATTAACCAAAGATATACAAGAATAACTAACACAAATACTAAATGAATACCGTGAGTGATAAAGGAATAAATTGCATTAGACGCATATAATAAAAGTGATTAAGTTGAGTTTGGGGATGGAAGAGTTATGTTATCTTATGGAAAGATAAACTGTTTTTCTTAAAAGTCCCCCTGTGGTGAATATCCAGTGTTTAATGTTGTTTATGTGTTTATGTGGTGTTTTTAATACGCTTTAACACACACCATGGGTCTCATTCATGAAACATTTGTAAATATACGAGCAAATATGAGAGTGATGGAAAACTCTTCTCCTGATTCACAAATACTTTGTAAATGTCAGATGTGTTAGTGAAATGTGTGTGTGTGTGTTAATGAATTCCAATCAGTCGTAAATGGGATGCGCATGCACGTTCATTCTCAATTATCATAAATCCCGCCCATTATATCCGACAGACATCTATATATAGGCATATAATAACATGAATGTGAATGAAAAAGAAAGATTTCTCAAAAGCAGAAATTGAAGTTTTATTATCAGAAGTTCATTCAAAACGCCACATTTTAGCGTACATAGTGGCGTATCAGGTCCTAAAAAAGGAAGCTTGGCAGCATATTACAGATGCAGTTAATGAAGTTTCTTCTGTTAATCGAACAGTCCCAGAAGTGAGAAGAAATGGTTTGACATTAAGCTTAACAGCAAAAAACGAATTAGTTCACTTCGGAAAAATCGTATTCAAACTGGAGAAGGGCCGCCAAGTAAAAAAAAAACGTATGTAATTACTACATAAAATATTTTTTCAAAATGCTGTTATATGTACCCGATTAAGGTGAATTAAAATGCAGCCTTATTAATAAACAAAACGCTCGGATGTTAAGCGCACCATTTACGAGTGGCTGGGAGCAGGTGTAGATTTCTTGCGTACCATCTAACATTTGGAAAATACGAACATTTTTTAATGAATCTGAAAATTTACGCTAGAACCACTTTACACACGATTTACTCACAAATTCGTTCTGCTCATGTTTCATGAATGAGACCCTGTGTGTAAGTTCATAAGTGGACAGCATTGCTCAGTATTTCCTCCTTAAAACTCAAAAACACGCTTTGAAATCGCTGGTGTTTCTGACGTCACAAACAACCTTGTAACCAATCAGATCAACGTCTGATCGTCAACCAGTGGATCTCTGAGTGAGTGAGTGGAGGTGGGGCTCATTTGCATATTTATATTTTATGAATTAATTATTGACTACAGGGGCACTTTAAACTAGTAAGGTCAAGAACTTTATGCATCAAACACATAAATGAAAGATAGCATCACACTAGCATCAGTTATTAATGTAAATTAGATAATCATATACTGATATACAACAATGCCAAGGTCTCTAAAAAGAGGTTTGTTAAAGTGATATTTACGCTCCCCGTGGTCGAGTGAGTCAGCCAATGGTGGTGACGTCTTCCACTGGTTGCGCTGGGTGACTGCAGTGGGGAATGGAACCTGAATCTGTTTCAACAGCATTGAACACGAAGATCTGTGGGATGCTGATCTCCTGGAGCACCAGTGGGTCCTGAAAATCTGGAAGAGGAAACTTGAAGTACAGTAGATGTCCTCTCTGGGCCAGACTCTCGGAACTTGTTCAATTTGCTTTTGTCTCTCTGGCTTTGGGACTTGGTATTTTCCGCCTCTGTTATCATCTTGCTGGACGAAGACTCTGAACGCAGCGCTTATCAATGTATATTTCCTCACAGACTGGAGGCTCAGAACCTGGTCGTATCTGTTCACGTCTCAGCCTTTCAGGACGGTACTCAGAACGTTTTTTATCTGTTTTTGTCTATTACCATACAGGACAGACTCAGAAATAGGTGTTAATGTCTCTCCCAATACAGGCCTGAGACTCAGAACAAGGGGTGTCTGTTATCCCTTTCTGATGAGGAGGAGATGGCAATTTGGCACTTCTCCATTCCAGTGCTGTGATTGGCTGCTGGCATCAGAGGACAGAAACACAGAGTTGGCCACCCCTTCTTTCCCCTCATTTACATAAAGCACACTGTAAGAAGTCTTTAAAGTGTACCATTGCATTTCTCACTTTCCAAACCACCACCAGAACACCTTTGGCAATATTCTAAACAAATAGAGACCAAACAAGATGGAAAAAGATTGAACTGTCTGGCATTCATTCATTTGTGTACATTAACATCTGAATTTGTGTAAGATGTTGCATTGCAAATATCTGTCAATGAGAATATGTATTTCTCTGAATAAGTATGAAATGGATGTGTGAAGTTTACATCAGTTTTAAGGTTTCCAAACATAGTTAAATGGATTTGTGTGGATCATTGTGATCTGTCTTTGTTTCACTCGCTGCTGAGGTCCTGAGGAGTTTTTATGGCAGTCACAGGCCAGAAAGTTCTGTCTCTCCTGGTCGGTTTAATTAGTTGATACCACATTTGATAACGAAATTACTTTAAAAGTTTACTACTATAAAATATGAAGGCATGCAGTATGAATAATATCTGGACATGGAAGGACTAATTAAACCTCCCACCCCCTGCATAGGGTGACCACCATCATTTTCACCCCTTGTCCCGCTTAAATAAAAGATTAAATATTATTTATTCTTTTTGCGGCTTAGTTTTTACAGCCACCGGTGTGTATCTATAATGAGATGACCATAGGAATCAGGGACGAGATGATGGTGGGAGGAACCAGAGAAGAGGAGGGAGGCTGGGCAAGACAATCCTCGAAGAAGGAGACTTGGTGCTGGATGAAAAAAGAGCTTCCGTGGCCAGCTGAAGTCTGGGGTCTGGGTCCGGAGTGAGCAGTCACTCCACATACTTGACAAAGCTCTTCAGGAGGACCATCCTTGGACAGACGTCGACCACTCATTGAGTCCAGTTTTATAGAATATGTGTAACAAGCATTGGCATAGTGGGTGAGGCCTTCCTCCTGTGATCCTCGAGGGAGCAATCCCCCTGCTCCGAACAAATAACCATTGTTTTAAATCCCTTTGCTGTTATAATCCAATCTATGTCTTGTGTTCTGTCACGGTTTAGGTGTGTGGTTTGATCCAAAAGCGAATCAAAATTTTGCCATACAAAATAAATTAAATAACGATACTTTTAATGGACACCACCAACTACTAGAAACTGAATACAGCAAACCATTCACATTAATGCCAACATGACATCATGACTTTTGTGTAAACATACACGTCACTTTCAAGTCAAGTTTCAGCTATGTTGAGCTATCCGCATGTATGTGTGTATGTCTACTCCGTTAAATCTCTGAGTGATTCCACGTGTATGTCTACGCCGTTAAATGTCCGAGCAAAACAAAGCAAAATGTAGATCTACATCTGGGGAGCGATATGTTTTTCCTAGGATGGTAGGGGAAGACTCATAAATGGTATTAACCCCAGTGACGGGTAGGTTTAGGGACGGGGTTGGGGTAAGTCATATATTTATATATACAGTAATAACGTTAAGTCAGTGGCATTCATAAACACGCTGAAAAGCGATTATACATGTTGATGGCACACCATAAAGGGAAATACGAATTGCTGTGTCATATACATGCAATTTCATGAGATTGTGAGGAGCAGATAGATGTTTAAGTCATTATTTACTGAATGCCCTATCTTGATTTGTGATTGATTTATAGTGTGAAAAGAATACTAGTGTCACAAGTGTTTCTTCTGGAGACAGCAGCAATTTATACCTCTAGCAGTGTATTTCACATTTTGTAAAAAACGCATGAAAAGTCAGTTTGAAAAGTCAAAGAGTATTCACTATGTGATATTGTCCATTTGTATAGTTGGAAGATGCTCGGGGTCCTGTGCTCATGACTACTGTGGCCATGCCTGTGTTCAGCACCAAGAACGAGACCGTGAGTGATGCTAAACACTGACTTCTGTAATGTTAACCAGTGATTATTCAGTCACTTTGATACCGTATAACGCTTACTCGTACTAGAACTAATCCTGTTCCTGAGAGATCTACCTTCCTGCCAAGTTCTTCAGGAGCACTTGATCATTACAGACCAGTGTGTTGGATCAGGGCTGGAAATGAACTCTGCTGGTACATTAGGTAGATCTCCAGGAACAGGATAGAAGAAATAATACCCATGTAAGAAAGAAAAAAAAAGTTGTCCCTAACACACTCATGTTCATTGTTTTAAGAGAAATAAAGGGATTCTTCTTGGAGTGGTTGGCACAGATGTTCCAGTGTCTGAAATACTGAAGGCTATCCCCAAATACAAGGTACACAAACAACCTTTAATTCTTATATTATTCTAATTGTTCTCCATTCATTTTAACCATGTTGAGTATGTTTTTAGCACCAGTGTTGTATGTATCTATAAATGGACAAACTTGTTTCCTCTTGAATAATGTGCCCATGGTTAATTGAAAAGACCAAAAATGTGTATTAACAAAATAAATAGATTACATTTTAATTTCATGTGGACAAAATGGCTTGACTTCTGCAGTTTTCCTTACTGTGTTTGACATATTTCCTATGAAAATGCAGGTTTCAAGTAAGTTTGTATCAAAGTGACTATCTTTCCTTTTGAAATAATCATTAGTGTGACCGTAGAGTAGTGGAGAGCAGACCCATACAATACACACACACACACACACAGAACTAATACAAAATGTTAAATACAGATGAGGCTGGCCAGCAGAGAGCCACTAACTGTATCTTTCCCCATAGCTCCCTGAAGATCGCCCGTGAGGTGTGGTGTTGAAGTCTGGAAGCTCGTGATTATTCTCTTGTGGCTTGATTATGTTTCGGTCTACCACAGCTTCGGACTCCGAGTTCCACAGTGGGCAGGCTGGTGCTCTTGTCCTCCAGTGGTCGGGAGGTTCGCTTCTCCAGAACATTGAATATGTGTTGTGGCTGGCACGGTTCCCCCAAACTGAGCCTGTTGCAGTGTCCGTGCCAGAACTGGTTGGGAAGGAATTGCTGAAAGACTTGTGGTCAACAGATCTTATTCCCACCCTAAAGTGCCTTCTTGCTCTGCTGGTTACATCCAGTGCCTTGTCTTTTTTCCACTGCTAGTTCTATCCAGTTCCCTGGCTTCGCCTCATCCTCCTGATCCGCTGGCTCTCCTAGCCATCCAGCTCCACTGGTGTGATCACAGCCTCCTGGTTAACCCAGATCCACAGTGGTTTTCAGAGTGGTGGCCCCAGAGTTTTGACCCTTCGACTTCACCTTGTCCATATGAGCTTAGGACACCCCCTTATTCCTTCATCCCGATGGCTCCACCCTTGCTCCTCGCCCTCTCGTCTCCTTCACAGACTTCAAGGCCTGTGGCTATCCACTCAATCGGCTTCATCATCTGTGTCCTCTATCCCTCCAGCTCCTCTGTTGTCCTCACTCCCACCGGCTCCACCTCGGTCTTCCAAGCCCCAGCTTTACCTCAGTCCTCGGATCAGCTGGCTCCACCTTGGCCCTTCCAGTCCAGTGGTGTCCCCCTGGTTCTCCAGCCCTCCAGTCTCCCTGACTTTGCATCAGTGGTCCGGCTCTGCCATGGACTGCACCGCTCAGGCTCCATCGTGGGTCTCCATCCCTTTGTCTCCACCAGGGCATCCCACTCTGATGGTTCTCCGTGTTCTCCCGAACACTGGGATGAAAGATGATTCAACTGAGTATCAGATGTAGTTAAATCAATTGGTTGAACTCAATAAACAGTCTGAATCTCCAATGGAGGTTCAGCTCTGGAGATAAACCATTAACACAAGCATAGCGACAGTGGAACATACAATGGAGTTCAAATGAGGAGGACAAACAGATTCA
The DNA here is from genome assembly GCA_030378365.1 of Hybognathus amarus. Taxonomy (NCBI): domain Eukaryota; kingdom Metazoa; phylum Chordata; class Actinopteri; order Cypriniformes; family Leuciscidae; genus Hybognathus; species Hybognathus amarus. Next base: position 446,587 of record JAQIUQ010007551.1, on the reverse strand, counting down.
TCCACACGGAAGGGAAGCGGATACTGAATAGCCTTTGTGGTAGACGTGAACGAGACGGGTCAGACTTTGTGTGTAATGCAGTCTTAGTCTCATCAAATTCTGTAAATGAGGAGCCGGTGTGTGTGTCATTATAGTCTGTGGAGAATACACAGAATGTGCGCAGTGAGGTGGAGTGTGGTGGGTGTGTGGAAGGTGAGGGAGATCTTGGTGGAGACGGGACGGTTTTGGATTGCTCTCCCTCATCAAAGCTATTGCTATAATAAGAAATGGTAACTTTAATTTGATCGTCTACTTTAGACATTCTACTATAAATAACTTTCAACTAGCAGTGTCATCTAGCAGTCATATTAGTAGACTGTGCTTAATTCTCTCCTAAACTGACTATAAGTAACTTTGCAAACTTATTCAACTAACCCTAACCTAAGAGAATCTGGTAATACTCTGAGAGTTAGTTTACATGTAGTTGTAAAGTTACTTCTAGTAAGTAGAATGTCTTAATTGGACTATTAAAATAAAGTGTGACCTAAAAAATCACTCGTATTAGTACCAATAAGACCTATTATAATCAGTGAAGCTGTCTACACTGAAAGTGACACGGCACAGCATGATGAGTCACCGACTGCAAAGAGAGACCCTGCTCAATTCCTGACTTGATCCATGTGCTTAAACTTCTTTATACACAAGAGCCAAACGGATGTCATGTCAGCTTGGAGCGAGTAAGACAAGGAGCATCACACCACGTTTCACTCTCAGGAAGGTTTTATATATTAAAATGGACATATAATACATGCATCTGTTCAATCCATCAACATATATTTCTGTATACTTTTAAAAGCAACACAAGTGGACCAACGTACTTTACACTACCAAAAGTTACAATACATACAATACAATACAGACACAATTAATTATATACAATATATAACATATAATCACATCATCAGTTTCAGTGATAGAGAGAGTCGTAGCTGAGATTATAGACAGCTGCTCTTTAAAAGACTTTGGACTTCTGCAGTTTAAAAGTGTGACAGTTTCTCTGATTTTGATTGCTGTGTGTGTGTGTGTGTTCACAGCTGGGAATCCATGGTTACGCCTTTGCCATCACCAACAACGGATACATTCTCACCCATCCAGACCTGCAGCCTCTGGTAATGTATCGCTTGTGATGAAAATGATGATGATGAGGATGATGATGGCGAACGCTGAGGCTGATGGGAGAAAGCGTGTCATTAGAGGAATTGTGCTGTGAGCCCACAGCTGTGGACAGTAATGAGTGTTTGACACATGATGAGATGGGACATCAACAGCTCAAGAATCAAACCTTCATGATGTCACTGCAGTGTGAATTGTCCATAAACAAACCTGTGTAATAATCACAGAGGAACAGTACTCAGGAGTCAGGATCTGAGTGAGACGATCACAAATTTAGAGATGTTTTTGGTTCTAAGCTGAATCTTTCAGCATGGCTGGTTTATGCGGATTAGAGCTGGTATAAGCAGTAGGTCATTTTTCATCACATGATAATCAAATGGAGGAAGAAATTATATTTTGCCAAGTAAAAAAGCCTTTTTAAGAGCCATTTTATAACAATTAAACACATTCTCATTAGAATAAGGCCAGTAAAAATAATTCATAAATATCACTACGATACTGTAATGTGAACATTTAAATTAACTTTATATATATATGTATAATAACTATATATATAAATATGTTTGTATATATATATATAACACAACTACACAGCAACAGAAAAAGCCTTTTATTCTCGCCGTTTAAAAAGATAAGCATCTGGACTATTCCTTTAGTGTCCACTGGAGGGCAGTCTACACCCGTCACACACACTGATCCACACACACCGTCACACACACTGATCCACACACACCGTCACACACACTGATCCACACACACCGTCACACACACTGATCCACACACACCGTCACACACACGGATCCACACACACCGTCACACACACTGATCCACACACACCGTCACACACACTGATCCACACACACCGTCACACACACTGATCCACACACACCGTCACACACACTGATCCACAGACACCGTCACACACACTGATCCACACACACCGTCACACACACTGATCCACACACACCGTCCCACACACTGATCCCACACACACCGTACACACACACTGATCCACACACACCGTCACACACACTGATCCACACACACCGTCACACACACTGATCCACACACACCGTCACACACACTGATCCACAGACACCGTCACACACACTGATCCACACACACCGTCACACACACTGATCCACACACACCGTCACACACACTGATCCACACACACCGTCACACACACTGATCCACATGTCCTGGCACAACAGCTTTTATAGTCTGATCTCTGGGAGAAACATTCATTACAGGTTTTGATGATGTATTGACTTACAGACTGTTTTTTTTAATGATCTATAAAAAAGTCAGAGACTCAGATACTCGTTTTTATTACGTATTAGTGTCACTAATGCACATCATGTTAGTTGATGGTGTTTCCATGTCATGTCTCTAGTATGAAGAAGGGAAGAAGCGGAGGAGGTCGAGCTACAGCAGTGTGGATCTGTCTGAGGTGGAGTGGGAAGACACGGAGGACGAGGTACGCTTGTGCTTAAAAAAGTTATAAATATCATTTTTATAAAAACGTATAAATACAGTTTGAAAAAAGGTTCATGTGAAACATGCTAATCATAACACAATGATACACAGCCACATCATTAAATCCAATGCCACTTACTTCACCTTTACTTCTATTATATATTAATATAAGTTTTTCTTAATTAAAAATCTTCACAGAGTCTTATAAAACTTGGCAGACTGTGTGTTGCACCAAACCCTGACAGTACAGTACAGAGACTTTTAGGGAAAAATATAATGGAATGTTTAAAAAAGACTTTCAATTTTGTATAATATGACCTACTTTCAAGAGTCTGGTCTCCTTAACTTACTTGGTAGAAAGATACTGTCACATGTTGTGTTTGTGTTCGTGTAGTGTTTGTGTAGTGTTTGTGTTTGTGTAGTGTTTGTGTTCATGTAGTGTTTGTGTAGTGTTTGTGTTCGTGTAGTGTTTGTGTTTGTGTAGTGTTTGTGTTCGTGTAGTGTTTGTGTTTGTGTAGTGTTTGTGTTCATGTAGTGTTTGTGTTTGTGTAGTGTTTGTGTTCATGTAGTGTTTGTGTTTGTGTAGTGTTTGTGTTCATGTAGTGTTTGTGTTCATGTAGTGTTTGTGTTTGTGTAGTGTTTGTGTTCATGTAGTGTTTGTGTTTGTGTAGTGTTTGTGTTCATGTAGTGTTTGTGTTTGTGTAGTGTTTGTGTTCGTGTAGTGTTTGTGTTTGTGTAGTGTTTGTGTTCATGTAGTGTTTGTGTAGTGTTTGTGTTTGTGTAGTGTTTGTGTTCGTGAAGTGTTTGTGTTTGTGTAGTGTTTGTGTTCGTGTAGTGTTTGTGTTTGTGTAGTGTTTGTGTTCATGTAGTGTTTGTGTTTGTGTAGTGTTTGTGTTCGTGTATTGTTTGTGTTTGTGTAGTGTTTGTGTAGTGTTTGTGTTCGTGTAGTGTTTGTGTTTGTGTATTGTTTGTGTATTGTTTGTGTTTGTGTATTGTTTGTGTATTGTTTGTGTTTGTGTAGTGTTTGTGTTTGTGTAGTGTTTGTGTTTGTATAGTGTTTGTGTTCGTGTAGTGTTTGTGTTTGTGTTTGTGTAGTGTTTGTGTTCGTGTAGTGTTTGTGTTTGTGTAGTGTTTGTGTTTGTGTTTGTGTAGTGTTTGTGTTTGTGTAGTGTTTGTGTTTGTGTATTGTTTGTGTTTGTGTAGTGTTTGTGTTCGTGTATTGTTTGTGTTCATGTAGTGTTTGTGTAGTGTTTGTGTTTGTGTATTGTTTGTGTTTGTGTAGTGTTTGTGTTCGTGTATTGTTTGTGTTCATGTAGTGTTTGTGTTTGTGTAGTGTTTGTGTAGTGTTTGTGTCCGTGTAGTGTTTGTGTTCGTGTAGTGTTTGTGTAGTGTTTGTGTAGTGTTTGTGTCCGTGTAGTGTTTGTGTTCGTGTAGTGTTTGTGTAGTGTTTGTGTTCTGTTCTGTTAGTGTGTGACACCTAGTTTATGTAGTGTGTTGAATCCAAATTGATCCAAAGACACCCGGATGGTGTACTATATGCGGTCAGAATTCGAAGTGCAGATCGAATGCATACGCCACAACCCATCGCGCGTTGGATGAGGATTACAACTACAAACAGCAAAAAGTGTTAAAAAAAACGCGAGTCCCGCGGTTGTGTAGCGAGGTTCAGATGAAGGGGTTTGAGTGATTAATTATCAATATCTAACCAGGGGAAAATGTATTTATTCAATGTTGTCCACATTAAATTGCATCTGCAGCAGCATTGTGAACTTTTGTAAAGATACGTTTAGCCATTAACTTTTAAATGCATAATCAAATTAAAATTGCAAACACATGAGGAGAGTTTTGTTATTAATATTTTAATATGTTATTAATAGAATATGTTATTAACATATTACAATATAGTAAACATATTACAATTGTTTAATAATAAACAATTGTCTCTTGACAGGAACAATTCCAGATATTCTAAAATTATAATCCTTCAATCTATTCAAACTTTAGACCAATTTCCAACTTTCCGTTCATATCAAAAATTCTAGAAATGTTTGTATTTATGCAGCTCCAAGATTATTTGAATAGAAATGGTATATCAGACATTTTTCAGTCTGGTTTTAAAACTTTACATAGTACAGAGACTGCTCTTCTGAAAGTTTATAATGATACTTTAATGTCCATTGACGCTGATACCATCGTAGCTTTAATAATGCTAGATCTTAATTCTGCGTTTGACTTTGTTGATCATGATGTCCTCCTGTCTCGTCTGGAGCAATGCATTGGTTGAAGAGGCACTGTACTTGACTGGTTCCAGTCATTCTTGTCCAACAGAACATTCTCTGTAAATATAGGGAATCACTCTTCCACCGTAGCACAGGTTACATGTGGTGTCCCTCAGGGTTCAACGTAAGCACCGCTGCTGTTCTTTCTATACATGCTACCTATAGGTTCCATATTTAGAAGATTCGGAGTATCTTATCATTGCTATGCCGATGACACGCAGCTATATATACCATTTAAGACGGACTGCCTTAAAGAATTGAAAACATGGCTCAATAAGAACTTTCTCCACTTGAACGAGGATAAAACTCAAATAGTCCTGTTTGGGCCATCTGAGAAAAGTGACCTGAGCAATGTTGACTTTGGTTCGCTCACTTCATATCGCTCACCTTCGGCAAAGAACTTGGGTTTTATATTGGATAGTGGCCTAAATTTAAACCAACAAATAAAGACAGTTGTCCGTGGCAGTTTTTACCACCTCCGGAGATCAGCGAAAGTTAAACGTTTCCTAAGTAGGAACAGTTTTGAGATTATAATTCATGCCTTTATCTCATCTTGACTTGACTACTGTAACTCGCTATATCTAGGACTACCTGCGTCATCTATCCACTGACTTCAACTGGTCCAAAACGCAGCTGCCCGCTTGCTTACAGGCACTCGCAAACGGGATCACATCACGCCCACACTACGTTTACTGCACTGGTTACCAGTTCAGTATCGTATTGATTTTAAAGTCTTGCTGTTTGTGTATGAAGCACTAAATAATCTTGCTCAATCTTTCCTCAATACCTCACGAAGCTGGTGACTGAACACAGACCAATTAGACTGCTCAGATCACAGTCTAATCAAATGTTATGAGTACCCAGGTCCAAGCTGAAATGTAGGGGTGACAGAGCCTTTGCGGTAGCTGGCCACAGGCTATGGAACAAACTGCCTTTACATATTAAAACAGCGCCCACAGTGTCTGAGTTCAGAAATCTTCTAAAAACCTACTTGTATTCCTGTGCGTTCAATGTCTTGTGAAAGTTGTTTTTACTTTTTGCATGGATTTAAATAGCTATATTTTGTACATCACTTTGGTCAACTAAGGTTGTTTTAAATGTGCTTTATAAATACAATAAACTTGAAACTTGAAACTAGTTATCTTGTTTGGTGCTTGAAAAATATCGGACAGTTTATAGATTTCTCAATATGATTATCAGATATGTTTTTGTTGTTGTTTTTTATTGTTTATCCAGTTGCGTAATGCCATGGTGAACAGACAGACGGGGAGCTTCTCTATGAAAGTTAAGAAGACTGTGGATAAAGGGGCAAGAATCTCCCTCTACACACACACACTTCTAAAAAGGTCTTTTCTTTCATCATCTTATTGTGTTTGTGTGTTTGTTTATGACTGTGTCTCAGAAGCGTGTGCTTGTTCTACACAACGACTACTACTACACAGACATCAAAGGAACTCCCTTCAGGTGAGAATTTTTGTTTTGTTTTTTGTCAGGACTGCTTGCCAGGGAATCAACAGCTTCTCTGCACACTACAGACTTCAGCAAGCAACAACACATACATATATATATATATGTATACACATATATATATGTATATACACATATATATATATATATATATATATATGTTAGTGCTATATATATATGTATATATATCTATATATCAGATACATTGTGAAGTGTCCAGGTATATGTTCGTCTCTGATCTATACATATATAATGAAGAAGAAAAGAGTTTCTTGTAGAAAAAAAAAATCCACATGAGCTAATAAACTTAATTATATTAAGCCTGAATCAAAGCCCACAGTGGAATCAGTGCTTTCTGCCAAGTCCATCCCAGATGCAAAGCCAGAGTTCCCAGCTGAAGGTGTGTGAGCCTGCCACAACATCTGTGCCAGTGGGAATATTGATGGTGCCGGATGAGGAAGAAGGGCTGATCGACTGGGAGACGGAGTTAGTGCTTCCCAACCAAAAACCTTCACCAGTCCCCTCCTGCACTAATGTCTCTTCATCGCCACTGGTCCAGTCCAGCATAAGGTCTTCATTGCCACCAGTCTCAGTTATCACAGAGTGTTCTTCTTCACCACCATCCTTGTCCATTCATCTACAGCCAGTCTCTTTCTCCGGCACGCTCCACTGAAACCAGCCATTCTCTCCGCTGGCTCCCTTCAGCCCTGATCCGCCTTGGGGCTTCTGGGCCCCAGCCCTGGTTCCAGGCTCTTCCTCGTCCCTCTAATCCCTCAGTTCCACCTCAACCAATCGGCTCTGCCCTGGATCCTCGGAACCTTCCCCAAGTACCACCATCCTTGTGGCTCCACCTTGGTCAGTCGATTGACCCACCATCGTCACAGACTTCGGGGCTGTGCTCCATTTATCATGTTTACTCCAGAGCAGCTATATATAAATGAATAAGATTTTTACAACAAAAATGAACCATCACTGAACTGTCCCTAATCTGGACTATGACACTATTTTCTTCTATAAACAAACTTTGTAGGATTATTTACCTTTCATCTCTGTAAAGCTGCATTGAAACAATCTGTATTGTAAAAAGTGCTGTATATAAAGAAAGATGACTTGACTTGACTCCATCCCTCCACCGCAACAGCTTTGTCAGGCTGTCTCTCAGTCACATGGACACCACCTTGCTCTTCCAGTCCTTCAGCATAACTGGGTCTCTCAATCCCATGGACTCTGCCTTGCTCTTCCAGTCCTTCAGCATAACTGGGTCTCTCAATCCCATGGACTCTGCCTTGCTCTTCCAGTCCTTCAGCATAACTGGGTCTCTCAATCCCATGGACTCTGCCTTGCTCTCCTAGTCCTTCAGCATGACTGGGTCTCTCAATCACATGGACTCTGCCTTGCTCTTCCAGTCCTTCAGCATAACTGGGTCTCTCAATCCCATGGACTCTGCCTTGCTCTCCTAGTCCTTCAGCATCACAGGGTCTCTCAGTCACATGGACACCACCTTGCTCTTCCAGTCCTTCAGCATAACTGGGTCTCTCAATCCCATGGACTCTGCCTTGCTCTCCTAGTCCTTCAGCATGACTGGGTCTCTCAATCCCATGGACTCTGCCTTGCTCTCCTAGTCCTTCAGCATAACTGGGTCTCTCAATCCCATGGACTCTGCCTTGCTCTCCTAGTCCTTCAGCATGACTGGGTCTCTCAATCCCATGGACTCTGCCTTGTTCTTCCAGTCCTTCAGCATAACTGGGTCTCTCAATCCCATGGACTCTGCCTTGCTCTCCTAGTGCTTCAGCATCACTGGGTCTCTCAATCCCATGGACTCTGCCTTGCTCTTCCAGTCCTTCAGCATAACTGGGTCTCTCAATCCCATGGACTCTGCCTTGCTCTCCTAGTCCTTCAGCGTCACAGGGTCTCTCAGTCACATGGACACCACCTTACTCTTCCAGTCCTTCAGCATAACTGGGTCTCTCAATCCCATGGACTCTGCCTTGCTCTCCTAGTCCTTCAGCATCACTGGGTCTCTCAATTCCATGGACTCTGCCTTGCTCTCCTAGTCCTTCAACATAACTGGGTCTCTCAATCCCATGGACTCTGCCTTGCTCTCCTAGTCCTTCAGCATCACTGGGTCTCTCAATTCCATGGACTCTGCCTTGCTCTCCTAGTCCTTTAGCATAACTGGGTCTCTCAATCCCATGGACTCTGCCTTGCTCTCCTAGTCCTTCAGCATAACTGGGTCTCTCAATCCCATGGACTCTGCCTTGCTCTCCTAGTCCTTCAGCATAACTGGGTCTCTCAATTCCATGGACTCTGCCTTGCTCTCGTAGTCCTTCAGCATAACTGGGTCTTTCAGTCACATGGACACCACCTTGCTCTTCCAGTCCTTCAGTGTCACCGGGTCTCTCAATCCCATTGGGCTCCACCTTGCTCTCCCAGTCCTTCAGCGTCACTGGGTCTCTCAGTCCCATAGACTCTGCCTTGCTCTCCCAGTCCTTCAGCGTCACTGGGTCTCTCAGTCCCATGGACTCTGCCTTGCTCTCCCAGTCCTTCAGCGTCACTGGGTCTCTCAGTCCCATGGACTCCGCCTTGCTCTCCCAGTCCTTCAGCGTCACTGGGTCTCTCAGTCCCATGGACTCTGCCTTGCTCTCCCAGTCCTTCAGCGTCACTGGGTCTCTCAGTCCCATGGACTCCACCTTGCTCTCCCAGTCCTTCAGTGTCGTTGGAATATGGCATAAAACACTTGCAAATAAAGCAGTGTTTATATCTCATGTGTTTAAGAGAACAAAATCGTCACTTCCTGGGAAATTGGTGCACAGTATCACTAATAAAAATGAAATGTTTGGGAACACAGTTGTGTGAGACGCTTCTGGAATGGAATTAAGACTAAATCATTCTGATCACATACTTTGGTATTTCAGAACCACTAAATAAATGAAAAACTTAAATAGCGCTTTATTTCAACATTTATTCTCCTGATTCAGTTCTGTGCAAACTTGTTGGGAACTAGGAACCCACTGCCCTGTTTTCAATCTATGCGACAAAAAGGATGAATGTAGTCCCAACACTAATGGATTGTTAACTTAACATTTTAATTCCATTTGACAAAATAAAATTACAGATGGCAATCATGTAAAAAACTCAAGATTTTTTTTTGGAGTGTGTGATTTATTTCTCTTGTTTTCAGCTTAGGAGTGGCCCTGTCCAGAGGTCATGGCAAATATTCCTTCAGAGGGAATATCTCTGTTGAAGAAGGTAACTATAGGTTTAAAGGGACTCTGTCCTCTACTTTGCCTTTGATTCATTATAATAAATGTGTGTCTTGTCAGGTTTTGTCAGCATATGTGAGTGTGCAAGCGTAAGCTGTTATCTCCTGTGTATATACACTTACCAGCCACTTTATTAGGTACAACTGCTCGAAACACAAATATCAAATCAAGGGCCCTTTGGAAAGGGGCACGCCATTTGTAGGTGTTTTCCAAACGAAAGTGAACAGATGGATCTCTTCACGAAGGGCCCTTCCTCAAGGCCGCTTCGAAGGGTACATGCAATGGTCACTTCAAGGAAGAAATGTAATCATTTATGGTCATAAATGCGAATGTTCCGGATTCATTTTAAAGCTAGATGGCTAGTTAACTGACAAACAGAGCAATTCAAGTTGTTTTGTTTGTAATATATTTCATACATTTCTCTCATGTTATATTTGAATAAGTTATATAGGTAATAAATGTGTTAGGTAATGCAGGGTTCAAAGATGAGACTGCACGTTTTAAAGTTGAGAACAGAAAAATACACTCTCTCACACATATATAACTCATTTTAAAAACTTGGAACGTTTCCAGCACCTTGTTGATCTATAAAGTGGCCGATGAGTGTATTTTGCTGCTGTTGCATAGATCTATGTGGAACACATTAATTGGCTCTCCATGGCCGAAAGGTATAATGCTAGTTGTCCATTTGTATGTGTAGCTTGTTGCGTGGCTAATGTGTATTTGGGCCAGTAAGGCCAGGAGCTTATCTAGTATCACCGATGCCAACTAAAAACGTAAAACTTTGCATGCGTTTTGGCTGTTCATTTACATGACAATGGCATTTTGGGGCCTGAAAGACTAACTTTTGAAAACTGAATTCAAAGTACAAGTTTTAGATTTCCAATTACATTAGTGCAGATTTCCAAATGACTTCTCACTCCTATGAATGGTGGGTGACTGACCATTTACCAGCCATAAACATTTTCAAGTGAATCTGACAACACGGTTGTTTCCTTTTTTAATGATGAAGCATTAGCATTATATGATGTGATTGTTACTCATCAAACTTGATCAATCATAAATACTGCAGCTGTTAATCAGCTTGCATTTCATAGTTTATGATTTGATTTCTGATTACATGTCAAAGTCCTCGGCCTGAACTTAAGGTCTTCTCCCCTCATTAGTATTTCAACATGAACTTTTAATGCAATAAATATCAGATACAAGAGAGCCCTCATTTCAGATGACCACCTCATGCCACTATTCACCAGGCGTTGGGGGTTTAATCAACATTCTTATATGACAATCATTTCAGGACTAGGTTTAGATATGATTGTCTGATGGGAATCAATGTAGATGTTGATCAAGGATTATGTCCTGTTTGGCTCAATCATGGCATCTGAATCTGAAGCATTAAGCATGATGGGTGTTTCTTCTGTTTCAGGACTACATGATTTGGAGCATCCTGATGTTGGATTAGCAGATGAATGGTAAAGTAGTATCTTCTGAGGTTTTATTTAGTGACTAATTGAAGTGTCTACAGTATGAATGATGTTTGCATGCGTGCAACTGATTGGTTTGACTTTTCAGGACATACTGTAACACAGAGGAACATCCAGAACATCCTTTCCTATCTCTAGATCGATGCCATAAAGCTTTATTTTAATGGAGAACCACATCTGAAGTGTGAGCTGAGTGCTAAAGCACACTAACATTTGTTTTGATGATGCCCCTTTGTTTTTGTGTTGTTCAGTGTGTATGTATACTTCTTTGAACTCATCTTTGTACTAATGAATGGCAGTACAAAATAAAATAAGTTAAAAATTCCAAGATCTATTTAGGATTAGTGTTTTATTTAGAATTACGATTCGTATCTTATGATTGTTTTGTTAGGTGATATGGATCTGGTCCAGGAGGTTCTGTTTGATGCCGTGGTCACGGCCCCACTGGAGGCGTACTGGACTAGCCTCGCTCTCAATAAATCAGAGTAAGAACACCACAAACTTTATTAATACACACTTAGTGTACAATAGTATCTTTTTAATCTTTCATTACGATGCAGTACATTTTATAGCCTCAGAAACAATGTTCTTTTTCAAGTGATGTTAATAAACAAATGAGTATTTACCAAGTACCAAACAGTTCTTTACTCACTGCTACTGTTAACACATTCTGCCAATAAAGTGTGGAATGCTTTATTTTTATCATCCAATCAGATCCTCACTTGTAATATGCAGAGATATTTTTTTTTTCTTTTTTTTTTAATTGTTCCTTATTAACGTTTATTATGTATTTCCCGTGGTTCTCGTTGTTCTGGTAGGAACTCTGATAAAGGGGTGGAGATAGCTTTCCTTCGGCACTCGAACCGGACTATCACGCATAAACCTTTTTGTGATGCCAGACCAACTGACCAATCAGTAAGTACATCATACTTCTCATGAGTCTATATTATATAGTAAATTCTATACTGATCTATAGTAACTAATGTGTACTAAATGCTTTGATAGAGATGAAAAATGCCAGTGTTGGTGGAGTAACTAATGAAAATCCGCAATGGTGCTAACTGAACTACATGTTTTACAGTAGTGTCTCAATGGCTCTGTTCCTTTCAAAACAGTGCAGCTTTTTTAGAGTAACAAGTTAAGTTCCCTTTCGAGGGAACTTTGACGCTGTAACATGATGTTGACGCTATAGGAATGCCTCCAGTGTGACCGGTGTGGGAAGCACATGTGAAAACATGGCGATTCTATTGGCTGACAGAGGTCAGGTGACAGCCCTACATCATGGAATCTCCCTTTCTTGAAGCCGCAGACCTGTTTTAGTGTGATTGTTTGTCAAGTTTTATGTCCTGTTCGATTGATTTCATTTCGATTATTATTGAGGATTCTAAACAATCTAGGAGATGTGTGCCACCAAGCCTGCTTTCTCACTGGGACTCACACGATCTCTGTGTTGTTGTGGAGTGGAGCATGCTTGGTCTGTTCCGAGAAGGTTGACTGTGTTAATTGTAAGCGTTCACAGTAAGGAATCTCCACTCCTGCTTGGCTATCTTCTCGAGGGAGTCTGACGTCTGCGCTCTATGGTTCTGGTCCCGAGTTTGCCAAGGCAGCTCAGTGGCTTTGAGAATTGAGATTGCAGGTTCAGTTGGTTAAAGCAGAGCTCGAGATGGGTGTCCCACTTTCTCTCACCATTTCTCCAACTTCAAAGTCTAACCATTTTTAGTTTAAGCACTGCTCCAGTTTTTTCTTGAGGGAAGAAAAGTCAGGCAGCTCAACAGCTCTGGGTCATGCTTTGAATGTGTTGAAGCAGGGGTTTCTGCCCCGCCTATGAGAAGCTGCTCAAGGTGGCCACTCGGGCCAGGGACAAGCTTACATTACATTGGCCAGTGAGAAATGGGAAGTGCCTTGTAGTAAGTTAGACAAGCGCTTTCATGCCAGGTCAGCCTCCTCCGAGAAGCCTTCTGTTTCTACTTGATTTCCAGTCTGAGGTGTCGATATCATGGAGGAACCCCTTCTTATCTTGCATCATCACCTCTGCCACTAGGGCGAGTATCTCTACAATGAAGAGTTGCCCATCCCTGATATCTCTGGCCTTATGCGACATCGCCATTGAAGGCTCCGGCAGATCAGTGGGAAAGTGGGGCCTGGGTTGCTTCCGCAAGACACCCACAATGGACGCTCCTTTCACAGGCTGCGGTGCAGCTCTCAGTGGCTGGCTAGCATTCGGGAGGTTCCTCATCTCTCATGGCACATAAACTGTCTAGAAATGAGGGCAGTATTTCTAGCACTGAGATGCTTTCTCCCACAACTGAGGGGCTGCTATGTGTTAGCTCAGGACTGACAACACAACGGTGGTCTCTTTCATCAATATTTGATTACGCATGCCACTTTAAATTGGAGATCCTGTCAAGGCAGGGGCGGAGGTCCAGGGAATGGAGTCTCCTGCAAGTGGTGGAGTCTATATGAAAGAGGTACAGCTGAACGAAGTGGACTGGTTTGTCCCTGAGGACTCCAGCTCCATTGGGGCTGGATGGGATGGTACAGATGTGACCGAGGCTTTGTCTGACACCTTGCCTCTAATAGCTCTGCTCCTGGGAGTTTAAGCGAGTGTTTGCCAAGACAGAGACGACCTATTGTTGGTGGCTCCATTCTGGCCAGTCCAAGTCTGGTTCCCAGATCTGGTGTCTCTCCTGGACAGCACTTCTTTAAAGCTTCCCTTTCAGAGACAACTTCTTTTTCAAGTGTAGTGGTCGATTTGGGTTGTTTTTTCACTTCCGGACAGAAATGTGGAAACTTTGGGTCTGGCCTTTAAGGGGTTACCAGCTAACAGATTCTAGTTACAATCTCTTGGGTCATTCTCTGGGTAAGGCTAAAACTGTTTCTGAGTGGTCTAAGTGATCATCTTAAATGGAGACTTCTTCAGTGTCCTTTTGAAGTCCCTCAAGTCCAAAATGGGCTGACTGGGTGGACTGCAAAATTGCTTGGATTAGCATTGTGTTATACAGGCTTCAATGTTCCTCATTCTAGTGACGAGTTCTCATAGTGTCAGAAAGTAATAAAGCATTGATGTGACTGTAGTAAAAAAGAAAAGAAAAAAAGTAACTTCTATACAAACTTTAATTATTTATTATTCGTAACTCTGTAGCTTGGCAAACTACTGGCCATTGCAGCTTCCCCAACACTGGAAAAAAACTACTGTTTTTGAGTAACATGTGTTGCGAGACCATGTTACCCAGAATAAGTCTAGTCTTCCCCGCTCAGCATGTAATACACTCACCTAAAGGATTATTAGGAACACCTGTTCAATTTCCCATTAATGCAATTATCTAATCAACCAATCACATGGCAGTTTCTTCAATGCATTTAGGGGTGTGGTCCTGGTTAAGACAATCTCCTGAACTCCAAACTGAATGTCAAAATGGGAAAGAAAGGTGATTTAAGCAGTTTTGAGCGTGGCATGGTTGTTGGTGTCTGAGTATTTCACAATCTACTCAGTTACTGGGATTTTCACACACAACCATTTCTAGGGTTTACAAAGAATGGTGTGAAAAGGGAAAAACATCCAGTATGCGGCAGTCCTGTGGGCGAAAATGCCTTGTTGATGCTGGAGGTCAGAGGTGAATGGGCCGACTGATTCAAGCTGATAGAAGAGCAACTTTGACTGATATAACCACTCGTTACAACCGAGGTATGCAGCAAAGCATTTGTGAAGAAGACACGACACACACAACCTTGAGGCGGATGGGCTACAACAGCAGAAGACCCCACCAGGTACCACTCATCTCCACTACAAATAGGAAAAAGAGGCGACAATTTGCAAGAGCTCACCAAAACTGGACAGTTGAAGACTGGACAAATGTTGCCTGGTCTGATGAGTCTCGATTTCTGTTGAGACATTCAGATGGTAGAGTCAGAATTTGGCGTAAACAGAATGAGAACATGGATCCATCATGCCTTGTTACCACTGTGCAGGCTGGTGGTGGTGGTGTAATGGTGTGGGGGATGTTTTCTTGGCACACTTTAGGCCCAATTGGGCATTGTTTAAATGCCACAGCCTACCTTTTTTTCAATTTTAAATTTTTCAAATTGGTTTCTTGAACATGACAATGAGTTGACTGTACTAAAATTGCCCCACAGTCACCAGATCTCAACCCAATAGAGCATCTTTGGGATGTGGTGGAACGGGAGCTTCGTGCCCTGGATGTGCATCCCACAAATCTCCATCAACTGCAAGATGCTATCCTAATAATATGGGCCAACATTTCTAAAGAATGCTTTCAGCACCTTGTTGAATCAATGCCACGTAGAATTAAGGCAGTTCTGAAGGCGAAAGGGGGTCAAACACAGTATTAGTGTGTGTTCCTAATAATCTTTTAGGTGAGTGTATAATATTCAAGTCACACCACAAGACTCTGTTTGATTTTGTTGATTTGTTTGCCGTCATGGTAATTCCTTTGATTTTGTCATTGTGATCAGGTGTGTGTGTGTCATTATCTCCCTTATTTTAGTTCAGTTTAGTTTGTGTCGTTGCCGGGTCTCGTCTATGTGTAGTTGTGTTGGATGCACTTCGTTAGAACTACCCTGTTGGGGATTAAAGCCTGTTAACCTTCTTCATCATCTTCGTGATCTTCGTGTTATTCGTGTGTTTAGTCTCTCCTTCACAACCTGTGACAATTATTAGTTCAGCATCCCTCTTATAACAGCCTGTAATAATGAGGTAATGTGTGTGTTGTGTGTTGTAAGAGACTTCCTGACAGCAGAGAATAAGGAGTCGGTGTTCAGTGCTGATCATTTCCCTCTGTGGTACAAGCGGGCGGCTGAACAGGTGCCCGGCACCTTCATCTACTCCCTGTCAATCAACCAAGGTGATTATACACACAAAACAGGCCGTTTAAATAAAGCAGCGACTCCATCAGTCTGCACCTGTGCTTTTATTTACTAAAGTTACTTTATTCCAGCGTCAGAGGTTTGTTACCGCACTATACCCTGTTTTTGCAGATACTTATTATTATATAGATCAAACCTTTAAAGAAACTGATTGTTTACATTTAAATAGTAGTAACCCCATATTTCACGCAAAGCATCATAGGGCATAGAAACAAGTTGGATACAAGTTCTTTACAGTGAATATGAGCAGGAATGAGAGGTTGTGTCAGCATTGTGTTTTAGGGGGCTTTCACTGGCAGTTTAGTTCGGGATGGCGCACAGTTCGCATGAAAAATGTGCTAATGTGAATGCAGTCACATGACCTGGGTGTGCACTGGGAACCGAACCTGAGACCAACTGGAGGAGGCGGTAATCCATCCGCCGGAGACTGAAGTCTCGTGGGAGCCGCCGTTGTAGCTTCTCCTGCTGTTAGCATCCCATTGACTCCCATTCATTTTGGCGTCACTTTGACAGCAAGTAACTTTACATCTGAGGTATCCAAAGACTCCATTTGTCCGTTATTTATTTCTAAAGAAACACGACAATGTATAAAAGGCTCCATTACCTTGTATCTTACGTTTACGCCCCGTAGAAGCAGTTTTTGTAAAAATAGGCTAACGATTAGGATAACGAATTGACTTCGATTGATGGATAACGAATTGACTCGTTAACGATTAGGATAAGTCGTAATCCACCGTTGATTGAGAAATAAGCCGTACAGACATGAGAAGAAGCTCAAGGCATTCGGAGGACGTGGAAGCATAAAGTCGAGGGAGAAGCCCATAGAGATGAATAGAGTTGATTGGTCAGCTAATACTCACTCTCTCCTTCTCTGAGATCCGGAAGGGAATTATTTCCGATTATTCTCTCGGCACAGCGACTAGAAGACACACCGGTTGCTCATGTGACGCTCAGTTTGAGTCTGCGCAGGACGCCTGGCAATCAGCTTTTAACGAGCTTCAGTTTTTCTCTGTTGAAATCAATGGGGTCGCTGTGTCCGTCTATGGTGAAACCAGGCCAGCGCTGCGGGCGCCGGGAACACACACACACTCGCGCTCGCACCAGCAGACCAGCCCAGTGTACCAGCCCTCGAGTCTCAGTACATCTGCGTCTGCGTTCGGGTCAGAAGTTCATGTTTGCCCCTTGGAATAGATTTCTGTCACTGTTATGTTCAGTTAATTAATGTTAATTAATTAACATGTGTTCCTTTGTATAGATTCCCGCCACCTTTCAGTTTCTATGGTTACTGCTATCACCAGTTCACCTCGTTATCATTAGTATACAACTACTTTCCAAGTCCTTTGAGTGTGTCCCATCTCGTTTGATGCGTGTGTGTGTGTGTTGTGAACACTTCAGCCAGTTTGTATCGTTACTAGTAAACTTTGTGTTTACTTGATTCTTCTGTGTTTCCATCGGTCGGCTTGCACACACACCATGCAAGTTTTCCTTAGTAAAGGCAAAATGTTAAAATGACAATATTAATGTGTGTGTTCTTTCATGTTAAATACGTAAATGTAATTACTTCAATCGATTGAATATTCGACTATATTATCAATATAATTTCTACTATACTATATATGGACTATAACCTATCACATGCTGTCCACATCAGCAAAAGCATCTCTACACGGCACAGGGGAAGTCTTATTTACACACACACACACACACACACACACACTGATTAATGCTTCTCAGAGGACCATACATTTATTTACACGACAATTACATGAAGTAACGATAAATAAAAAAATACAGGCAATATTATGACAAAAATAACATTGATGATTGTTGCTCTTGATATTATAATCATGATAATTAAAGTTGATTAATTGAATACATGTTTGGGGAAACGTCACTGACACATTCTGCACAGACAAAACAAACTAAGAACAATGATTGGATTTGTTTATTGCTTTTTACGCATTAGAAAATCAAATGTCTATTCAGACTGGGAATAAATGATATACAGAAAGTGAAGAAGAGCGTTCCCTTCATCACTGACGCCCACAATCTCCTCATACTCCATCACTGAAGACAAGCGCCTCTGATTGGCCAATGCATTCATGAGCTCAACAGAAGTGTGTGTGTGTGATTGGTTATAATGCACAACCTCTAACACAGCAATAGACACTTCTAATTAATTTTTCACAGATTTTTTTGCACCAAGTCCATTAGTTTCTGAGGGTCAGTAATGTTGTGCTGACGAATCGTCTGCTCGGGGCTCAGAATACACTGGCACAGAGTTTCACTTGCATTTTAATTAGGGCTGTGAAGCGATTAATCGCGATTAATCACATCCAAAATAAAAGTTCGTGTTTACATAATATATGAGTGTGTAGTGTGTATAATTACACATAAATGTATATATTTAATAAATATTTGTATATACTTTATATATTTATACAAAATTAATATTATACTTAAATGTAAATATTTGATGTATTAATACATTTTTTTTTTAAATATATACATGCATATGTGTGTATTTATATATACAAATAATTATACACACAACACACATATATTATCTAAATGCAAACTTTTATTTTGGATGCGATTACATCAATTAATCGCTTCACAGCCCTCATTAAAATGTTTTTAATGCGGGAATGATTCAGAAAAGCTAATACCACTTCCGTACTGCACTGATTTGACACTGATCATGAGATGAGATGACAGGACAGAGGGATTCTCCACCTGTGTGTAACACACTTCATCTCTTCAGTATTACTGACACTAACAGGAGAACTGAGACGGAGTGAGGAGGGATGTGATCTAACGTTTTCATTTACGTCTACAAAGAAGAAACATTTATAAATCGACATTAGGCACTATAAATCTGTTAAAGAAAAACTGTAAAATTAAAAAAAAAAAAATGTTTAAAAGTTGTTGGCTCTTTTATAATACAGTTTATTATAGTGCAGTTAATTGAGGTTAAAGTTATGTTTAATTATTCTTACTTTAATAATTTGATAAAATAATTAGATGAAGCGAGTGTTAGCGAACAGTGTTCCTCCTCGCTCCGCAGTGCCGGGGTCACGACACGTACACTGGACATCTGCAAACTACTTTCATTTGTAGCAGAAAATGATATGAAATCTTCAGATAAACACATAATAACGCAGTGGCAGAAAGGGTCAGCGCTGTCTGTTCTGCACTGATGTGTGTGTGTGTGTGTGTGTGTGTGTGTTTCAGCGTCTGAGAACAAGAGTGTGGTGTACGCCAGCGGCACCATTCCTCTGCTGGACGAGAGAGAGTCGCCCATCGCTGCAGGTACAGCACACACACACCTCAGCACACACACACCCCGCCATCGCTGCAGGTACAGCACACACACACCTTTGCACACACATCACGGCTGATCTTAGAGGACGCCCTCCGTCGGGCGCTGTGTTTCTGAGGGTTAAACACATGAGCAGAGAGAGAGACGCTAGACTAATGAAGGGAAATAGAATAACAGAGAGAGAGATGTCAGAACATAAGCCTGGAGGAGCACTACACACACACACACACACACACACACACACACACACACACACTCATGCACAAGTGATTCATGTTATAACTGACAGAGAAATGAAGTAGAACAGACAGATTTTCACCCTCTACTGCTCATGATTCAGTGTTTTGCTGGAGCACACACACAAACACACACACACAAACACAACTAAAATCATGTTCTATATAGTATTTTATCCTGTTTATTTTATAGATTTTAAATTCTATGTATTTTATACTTGTATTCTTATGCTGCAGTACCAAGCTCAAATAAATATAAATTGAACAGAAATATTACAACATGTTTCTACACACACACACACACACACACACACACACACACACACACACACACACACACACACATTTACACAGTTCTGACTAAATGAACGTTCTGGCTCAGTGTGTGTTGGTTGATTTGATTTGAACAGAATAATAATAGAAAGCACATGTTGTTTCTCAGTTTCACGTGCTCATGATAGCACACACACACACACACACTAATGCAGCCTGACAGAACGCTCTTGTGTAACTGGGACATTTGTGTGCGTGTGTGTCCTCCACTTTACAGGATTTCCATCTATAATCAAAACTGATTTCAATTGCTTGACATTAAATGAATATTTATTGAGATTCTGCTGGTGTGTGTATGGTGTGTGTGTGTGTAGTGCAAATGTGCTGCTTTCCCTTCACTGGTTCATTTTAAATGGTTGATGGACTGAAGATGTTTAAAGTATGAATATTCAATATATTCTCCATTTAAAACACGTTTTATGATAATATAAAAGAATGAGCACTAGATGTGCGGTGTGTGTAGTGTTTATATCACACACTGCAGGATACACACTTTCCCAGCGTGTATCACGTCAAATAACCAATTATTGCTCGGCTGTGTAGCGGATGTTATATGACGCAGATCAACCCTTCATATGCAAGTTTATATAATCTTAGATATTCCAGCGTTTCCCAAGAGCTCAGAATCTCTTTGGGTTTCTACCTGAATATTTACAGTGAGGCTTATACAATATAAATATAACACTCAAGACACTGATATTAGGATCTGCCTACATCACCATATTATGAACTGATAAGGCAATACATTTAATAAATTAGGCAGAAGACTGAAAATGAAACGTTTCAATCTGGTATAGTTTATATGTAAATTAGTCATTTCTGCTATCTAAAAAACCCAAAGGTGACTCTTATATTTAACATAGAAAATTGAAACACTTCTTTTAACTGCATGTATAGTTGTGTTCACATAAGTCTTTGGCCTCACTAAAGCTCAGAGGAATTGACAATATTCATTAGTGTAAAGCGCAGTGGGACTGACGCGACACACACGAGAGAGGCGAGGGCAGGGAAACGGACACACTCGGAGAACTGAATCATGTGACCGTGTTTCTTCCAGTGTGTTTCAGAACTAATCACAAGCTATGTGTTTGAACTAGACCGATGGTACACGTGCGACAGACTACGATATTTGACTGAAGTAAACCCAGAAAGCAACTTTGCATTTTAAAGCCGCCCAAACACAGCCTGATGTCTTGGCTAAAACAACGCAGAATTTGGGCTGTCAGTGAAAATGACGTTTATCCATCGCCCAAGAATAGACTAGTCCTCAATTAGATAATATGTAATAGAAATGAAACCAAACGTCTTGTAATAACTGTTGACTTTGCTTACATGACGGAATATCATACATCTTGCTAGTTATTTTGGCAATAATGACATGATTTAAAAAAATATTAAAAATAAATAAAACATTTAAAGTTCTGCACTATTTCTAGTAATACACAAATAACGTAATGATTGGTCATCAGGTTTCAATAGTAAAGTGTGTTAATCTTTCAATTAAGCCATTATGAACTTTTTAAATATGTCTGTGTCGCAAAAAGGTTGCCGATCCCGGAAATGAAAAATAACCAAACAAATATATATATATATATATATAAGAATGAGACCGTGTGTGACGGGAAAGACCGTGTGTTCTCCTTCAAACCAGTGTGACCTCGAGAGAGCTTTGATAAAACATGGTTGGCTACGAAGTTGAAATGAGTATTTTAAACTGGTTCTACATGACTAAAGAAAACTGTGGCTTTCTTTTCACCAACGTTGGGAAACTTCTGACCCATAATGCACTGGGGGAAATATAATCTGCCTTGAAGCTGTCGAAAGACCAATAAATGGGTATATCTGAGTGCAGGTAACATGGAGAAAAACACATAACCTACAGACACTGTAACAATACACAGCTTAAACAACATGACATGTAGTCTCGTAATGTGTGTTCGCTTGGATTAACACAGAGCCAACTGCCTTTTTGCCAGAAGTATCACCTATTGTTTCTAGAAATGTGTGTGTTTGCCTGAAAATACAGCTCTTCTGGCCTTATTGAAGCATATGCTATCTTGATCATCCGTCTCGCCCTTTAGGTAGGAGTTGTATTTGCATATCTAGAGAAATAGCTGCCCGGGGACATCGCCAGTACGGTGCCTAGTGCACTCGCCTCGAAGGAACTTAGATACGCAACTGTGTGTGGGTACTGTGGAGTGTATCCTTCATGTATCTTCGCATCACTCCAGCGGTTCCTTCTTCTCCTCTCTTTCAATGTTTTTCTGCTCTTCTACTACACCCGCTTCTTTGGCTTTCTGCTTCAGCTCTCTTTGATACTTGGCGTTGATTGCAGCATACGCACATCCGTACACAGCTGCCGCCAACATCATCAAGCAGACGATGCCACACACCACTCCTGTGATGACCACGGTGGCGATGGCGTGCCGGTAGTTGGCAGGCCGGGGTCTTTGCTTGGGCTCACACTCGGGCAGGATCCCCTCTCCCCGGCGGGCTGAAGCTCGCTCCCGGACGGAGCTCGAGGGCTCGGGCTGAAGGCGGTCCGCTGAGCCGTGCGGTGCTTGCCGTCCAGGTAGTGGATGTTGGCGAACAGGTAGCTGTAGCTGGTGATCATGCAGGAGTGGAAAAGCTCGTAGGGAATGTGCCGCAGGTCTCGGTCTCAGCATGAGCTGAGGCTGGACGCACGTGATGCTGTCCACCACTCCACCTGAGAAAAAGAGACACAATAATGGTGGAGAATGCGGGCATCTTCACTGTATGTAAAGCAGAACATCCCTGTGAGGAGCGAGCCGTGAGCTATCGACACTGAACAACACGGTGTAGGCTTTGAGTAGAATTTTCCCTGTAATATATTCATGTTGAAAATTAATTTACGCCAGACCCATCGTGAGCTAATAAGTACATACATGATTTGATTATGTGTGATGCTTGTTTTATAGTGAAAAGGTTTATTTGTAGAATCATTGCCAGTATTAGATATATAAATTATATAAATGTATAGAACTCTGCTAATTGCAAACATTTTTTTTCCAATTGTTTTAATGCCTGAAGATATAAGTGTTTGTGCGTCATTTTGTGCGGAGGGTGTACAAACCAGGGTTGGATATTAATGGAGGCTTGGGCCAAGCAAAATAAATAAAAATGCCCCCAAAATTCAAGATAAGGGTTCAAATGGAAGGATTATTGTCAGAATTTTGCTTCCGATACCCAGTAGTTTAATTTTATAATTTCTACATTTATGTTGGCTATTACATTGAACATTATGCAGTTGCTGTGTAAATACATGTACATGTAAATAATTTACTCTAGGTCGATAATTTACTCTAGGTTTACTCTGAGGTCGAATATCTTAAAAAATGAGCTTTCAGTAAGATTTTGATCAGGCGCAGTACCAAACATCTCCACTAGATGAAATTTGCCTCCCATTCATCACCAATGCGCTTATTTTTGACCACAAAGAATACAAGTATCTCTATTTTTTTCAGGACCATTGAACTTTTTTTAATCATGTCAATGAGATTTTTTGTGTTTACATAGCAAGTGCTAAAACCTTCGCCAAGTTTTGTAAATACGTTCAAAATTGGCCGCACAGCACCAGAGGGTTAAATTTGTCAATTGGTTAAGTATTTGACTTAAAAGACAAGATACTAAAGAAATTATAAAAAACTGCCCTTACAAAGATAAAAAAAATGTCCCTGGAATCAGTTCCAGGGGAAAATATTTAGCCTTAAGTTAATTTCTGACCATAATATACACGCAATAAATAAGAGAAAACCCGGACAGGACTCTAATGTGAAGCAGCTTTAGGCTGTCGAAAGGCTGACCTGATGCAAAATAAAAATACGCTTTTTCTTACTGACTAACGATAACAAACCATGTTCAGCAAAAATAAATAAATAAATGAGGAAATAAACTGCAGGCCACCCCATGCTCCTAGCAATAGCAGTTCAAAAGAGACATGATGCAAGACTGATGCAAAAACTTGTTCCATGGTCTGTTGATTAAAGGGCAAATCCATGAAGCTCGAACAGGTGTGGCCCAAATCCGGAGCAGCTGCATTAAACTGTGTGTCAGATGATCTACTAATCCCATTGTGAGATAAGCAAAGCGATTAACACATCCACACCTACCTAAAAAAGAATTGAACTGGCAAAACAGGGTGCTCAGGCTAAACTTCACAAAGAGCGTACCATTAGCTTTATTTTCTGTGATAGGAAATCAGAAATTATTCTGACAATTTAGGGTGGAATAAAATTAGGTGAAAATTTTAGCACAGTGTAGAAAGATTATTATGATTCTTAAAGACTAGCTATGTTTGATTGTTTTTAAAATGAAGACTCTATTGGGTTTAGGGTTTAGTTACCTTTGAAAGCAAACATCTCCAACCATAGCTTGAGTCCTATCATATTACAGTCACATCTCCAAGGATTGCCCTTCAGTTGCAGAACTTTCAGGTTTCCCAGAGCCTCCAGGTGTATACGGTCCAGCTTAGTCAGCCGATTGTAATGGAGAGACAGATGGGTAAGATGGTGGAAACTCTCAGCAAGAGCGGCAGGTAGACCACCGATGGTGTTATAGGACAGGTCCAATATGGTTAGATTTCTTACTGAAACCAGAAGACGCCGGTCCAGTTCCCGGATCGAAGTTATTGGCCAGGCTGAGGACCTTCAAGCTTCTGAGTCCCAGAAGGGCACTGGTGGAGAGCATTGTGATTGAATTGTTGGCCAGGTCCAGAATTTTAAGTTGTGGTGTCTCTCGAAAGGACATGGAGCCCAGGCCTCGGAGACGGTTGTTTTGGAGATACAGCTCCAGGGTGTCTTGATTGAGTTGACGTGGAACATCATAAAGTCCTCGTCCCCGGCAGTCCACCACTTTGGTGTGAGTGTCACACAAGCACTCCTTGGGGCAAGAGGAGGCCGTCTGGAGTAATAACAGGCTGGATAATGCAAAAACCACACCTGGTGAACACACATAGAGAAATGGGCCTAGTTACCATTGCATTCATTTGGCCTCACCCAGATAGTCTATTAACTACGATGACACAATCATCATAGATAAACCAGTCAAAAGTAGTCTCTAACAATTCAAATGAAAAAAAAAATGTCCCAAATGTGTTCTGCTACCCAGAGTTCTTTAAAAAGCTAGTAACCTACAGTGTACTATGTAGTTTTCAAGCACTTGTAATCTGGATTTGGTCGTCTACTATGATATATTTCAAGTTGAATATATACTGTAGTACATCCTAAACTGAATTCATACCCTCACATAAAACAATATATAATATATAGCAAAGTTTGGCTTCGTGGTTGTTTATATCATTGCAAAATGCAAACTAAATTTTTGCACAGCTCTCTATATAAAGTTTCATATATAAGTATATCCAGCTTTACCGCATGCATACATGCAGTATTTCTCAACTGCTTGATTGTTTATTTCATTGCAAAATGTAATAATATTTTAGACATGGATAATATGTGATTGCAAGTCATAGGAGGTCAAAGGTAAGAGCAAGGTTAATTTATATAGCACATTTACAACAACACGAATGCTGACCAAAGTGCTGCACATCAGACATAATGCAAAATACAATGTTACGTTTTTGCCACTGTTTCAGTCAAGCCTTAGGTTTATGCGTTGTCTTTTTCAGTGGCTCTTTCAGGGTCTACTCCCTGTTACTTGTACAACACGAGACCTACATTAATTCAATGTCCCTCGTTTGATGTGGCACAGTGTGGCTAGAGTTTCAGGGACAGAAACTGTTTTACCCAAGAGTTCGCCTTGCTCCAAGTGTTCCCGTGCAAAGTTGACAGGACAGATGCGTCTTTGACAAGCTTGGGGTCCTGTGCGACTCACATTGAGGCATAAGCCTCATGGCACATACATTGCCTGGAACTTTTGACTATGTTCTTTGGTCTCAAGGCTTTTCATGCTGGGCTTTCACATATTGACCAAGCGGCAACCTTCATTTCTCTCTTGATTCCAACACTGAAGTGACTTTGGTGGCCATGGGTCTGTGAAAGCGCTGTATAAAGGCAGTCCATTTGCCATTTACAATTCAAGCAGCCATATTGCTATTCCCAACAGAAAGAGGGCAACAAAGAGTAAATCTTGTTGATAGCACAGATGTGGCCCAATCTGCTGTAGTTTCCAAACTTGGTACCCATCTGACCCTGCTCTCGTAGACTTGCGGGATGGCGAGCTCAATGTGTGGCTCCTGAATGACTCACAATTGAGAGTCCCTTGGTAATCTCCACAATGGCACATGCACAGATCTCCTGTTTCATCAAGAGCTTTCAGAAGTAGATCTATCTATATCCAGGCTCATTGTCCATGTTGAGGCAGTGGCAGCTGGTCATAAGGCTTGGTCCATTTCAACCAGCACACTTCCCAGTTGGGCAGTAGATCCACAGCAATGGGCCAACCAGCTGTTTGCTTGTTGTAGAGTCTGCTCAGAGCGATTGGATGTTTTCAAACAAAGTCTTGTTGGGTTGTGAACGCCTTTGATTGCCCGAGGCAAACGAGAGCTCCGGCACGTCTTAAGGTGTATCCCTGGGGACATTTGTTTGGCTCTCCTATGCTTTTACCAGAGTTAACTCTCTCGATGATTCTCCTCGAAGCTTTTTGAGTTCTCTATCTGAGAAAGGATTGTTTCATTTGCACTACATATATAACTCACATACTGTAGAATATATTTTAATAACTTAAATAATTAACACTATAGGGATGTTACCAATCAAATAAATTAAGCATCAACAAATTCCCTCTTTATGCTGCAGAGGTGCATCTAGAGGTGTTTCCTCAGACTTTTAATGCAGCTCAGAGGTGGAAGGAGTGCATTTACACCACAATTACAAGTGCATAAACAATGTTTTGAGATTACTGTTAAAAAATAAAACAAATTTTGGAAAAAATCAAATGATATGCACTCCAGTGTCCAAACTTTGGCAGCTGTGGTAATCCTCCAACATTTCTGGCATGCAAGACATCTGAGTCCGTGTTTCTCGAGCACCACAGCGAGACGTCGTGGACCGTTTGCTCTGAATGCGCACTTTAATCTTGCGTTCTGCTGCCTTTCTTACACAGATAGAAGCGGTGTTTGGACTGGATTTGTTTTGTAACCTGAAGGGTTGCTAAATTAAAGGCACAGATGTCAGACTAATGAGAACAGGGAAGTCCTTCCATATTTTCAACCATGTTGAATGTTTATTTTTGTAGTTTGAAAAGCAGACTCAGGAGCCTCTTAAAATGTTCAAATGGAAATTAAATGTACAGTAATACCGCATTATCGATTTGACTTCACTGACTTTATAACTGAATCGACTTTGCTTTATACTTCATGAATTTCACAGCAACATTAATGAGCTGAATATTGACACTGAATAGACGTTTAATGTTCATCGCTGTGGCGTGAGCTCACCTGTCATGGTTTCTAGCGGTTCCTCCGGTCAGCGTGTCCAGGGTTAGTCCAGCATGTCTGATCAGAGTAAAGCTCACAATCCCAGAAATAAGAACTAGTGTTACTGGACGACAGTCATTTTCTCTCCTGTGCCTCTTTCTGTCTCTCTTCCGTTCTCTGTGTGTGTGCATGTATGCCAGATCCGTCATGTTTTGCTTCGTATCATCTTCACATCTATTGCCTCATACATAACCACACTCACATAAAACACACTCTCATTATCGAGAGCTGCTCTCTCTCTATCTCTCTCTCTCTCACACACACACGCACACACACAATGTTCTGTTGAACTGCTCTGACATCACTGAGTGTCCGCAGGCAGAGAACTGGCAGAGCGTGCCCTAGCATTTCTCTCGTTTCCTCACACACACACGCGCGCACATGCCTGAAGCTCCTTCACCAGCTCACGCGGTGTTGCTCACATGCACACACTGCCTTCAGAAAGCACTGACCTCCTTTGTATTTCCAAACGCTATGCGATGTGCATTATCCTTGAGAAGCATCACAGCCTTCACGCTGTTTCAGCTGAAGAACACACACTCTGGACTGAAGAGCTCCACTGATGATCGTTTCACATCATGCTTGTGTTTGTATGATCACACACGCGCACACACACACGGGCCCCAAACATCCAAGTTAACCAGAGAACTGACAGCAGAACATCACGGCAGCCGGCTGGACGACACACTGAATGAAACTGCTTACATTGATTTACATTGAAACTCAGTTCACTCAGAAACTGCTAGTACATTTCATAAATAATTGCTTGCTTTCATTTACAGATGGATATTTATATAGAGATTGATTGGTATTTTATTTTAGGTTCCCTGCTTTGTAAATCTCTCTCTCATTCCTTCCCAAACTGACCTTTCCACTACACACGCACACACACACACAAACACACACACTCTAAACTACACTTGATCTGTCTGATATAAGCTCTGGTGTATTTATAGAGATCACTGTAGAGGCAGATCTGACAACATTTGTGCTATTACTGTTACATTGACATTTCCATTAGTTGTCCAAGTGGAAATTGTGTGTGCGAGTGTGTCTGTGTTTGTGTGTGTGTGTCTCTGCGTGTGTGTGTGCGTGTGTCGCTGCGTGTGTTTGTGTGTGTGTGTGAGGCTGCTCTGACCTTATGGAGAATCTTACACTGATGTTTTGAATGTGATAATGACTAAAGCACATGGGCCATTCTGAAGGAGTCAGGAAATGAATGTATTTTATAATGTTGCCTGAGGTCTACTGTAAAGGCTGTTCGATCGATGGCTTGATTTTGCCCATGCATAAACAGAAATACATTCTCTTAACAGAATGGCGGCCTGCATAAATCCTTGCATAACAAAACCATCATATATGGCAGATCCGGCTTCAGAACGGCCATGTGTACTGGAGTCTGAGTTGGGCTTGTTCTCTTCAGCGGGAGCAGGGCTGTAGTGACGGTGGAGGGAATCAGGAAAGCAGCGGATTTAAGACTGGACCTGCGGGCGTCTGCGAGAGAGCTGGAAATGAAGAGAACTTTCACCTCTCATCATGACAGAAAAAAGAATGGCTTCAGCAAAGAAAGATGAATGTCTCAGCCATGACCCCTTATAAGGGCACCTATTATGCAAAGTCCACTTTTAAATCCATAGTGTTTGGACATAAATGTGTGTTCCCCTACAATGATAAAAATCCACCCTCTCCTTATATTTTAAGAATAAGAAGCTTGGGAAGGCTGTAGACAGCTGACCTGATCTCACCGCTGGTCTGAAGAAGATGGACCACAGCCCTGTACCTCTCAGGTTTAAGGTCTGGTGCTGCCAGTTCACCCTGTTCCATCACCTCATGTGCCCTGAAAGCTGCGTGACGTCCCCTCTTCTGCAGTCCTGAAGATGGATGCCAAGCATGCGTGAAATTTGCACAGGGGTTACGGGGGTCATGACCCCCTGAAATATCAGATCCAGCTAATATATCCAGATTAAAATAAATATGAAATATTCAGAATAAATACTTCATTCGTTTTCTATTAAATGCGTTTGCCAGCAAGAAAGATATCATTTTTTAAATAATCTGTAAAGTATCCCCTGCCCACCGCACTGACTACTTGGTCAATTCCTGCCACTCAGCCGCCACCTTGGCAACACCTCCGGGCAGCTGTTTCGGACTGAACAGACCAGGCTCCTATCTAAATGAATGGGCAGAGAGTCAGAACTGCACTTTCACTGGTCACCAGGACATAAAAACTGCATATATAGGAACAGCAGTAAAATATGATAAAAATCGCTGAAATAGTTTGATGACTTTGCCCCAAAATAAGGTTTAAAACGCCTTTTCCCCCACAGGTTATACTTTTACTGTGCATGCGCAAGGGTTCTCTCGCTCTCTGTAGCTCTCTTTGTTGCCCCAAGCAAGGCTAAGTTTCTTGATCAGAGCCACATATGACACTCTCTCAAGCCCCCAAAATCTGCACCACTGGTACGGACAGAGGAGCCCAGCCAGCTCTGCGGCCACCAACGTCCCAGCCTCCAGCACATCCTCTCTGGCTGCAAGACTGCGCTGACCCAGTGGCGCTACGGGTGGGCGGTCACAACAGAGTCCTGCAAAAGCTAGCAGAAGCCATCGAAGCACACAGGCTCGAAGTGAACCGTGCCGGCACAAAAACATCACACCCGCCCATCCAGTTTGTTAGAGAAGGGAGGCACTCAGTGGCACAGTAGGAGAGCGGCCCTTACTGACGCCTGGAGTCGACCCTTAGAGCTGACCTGGATCGCCAGTTGAAGTTCTCTCAGGAGATCGCCATATCCTCCCTACGGCCAGACCTCGTGATTTGGTCCATCGTCACGAAGACAGACGTTACCGTGCCATGGGAGGATGGGCCGAAGGCGGCCTTTGAAAGGAAAAAGGAGAGGTATGCGGAAGCTGGATGGAGAGCATACACCTACCCAGTGGAAGTTGGTTGCAGGGGCTTGACCTGAACCTCCATCCAGCGACTCCTGAAGACCCTTTGCATCCGAGGTGCCAAACTGGAGAGAGTCCTCAAGGAACTGGCCGAGGAGGCAGAGCAAGGGGGCTTTTGGCTCTGGTTCGGGGGAAAGACGAGTCCTAAGGCTGGCTGGAGGGGCCGATCCGGGATTAAAGGAGCGAAACATCCGTGATGGGGCGGTCCCGGCTGACGACCCTGCAGCCAGACCAAACGGCACTGGCGGAAGTGCGGGAGGCAGAAAGCCGGTCTCACCTGTGCTTACAACTAATCCCCATTAACAAAGCAGTCTCATTAAACATGCCGTTATTGATTCTCTGAGCAGTGTGACATCCTCCTGCTCAGGCCCACACCTCGATGACTGCCCCGCGAGCTGTACACTGCTGTCCACACTCGAGCTGCTGTAGTGACATGTATCGCAAGCAATCCGGTGTTCTGTTGTTAGATGTAAGAGTGATCATTCTTCCTCTTCTCTCATCACAGTGCATTAGCTTTAGTTTTGAAGATAAACATACATTTTATGTCTGTCTAAATCAATTTACTCCAGACTGCTTTGTGAACGAGGGTCAATTCAAAGGGACAATACGAAACAAAGTCTCCGGACAGACGCTGGTCACGGCAGTAATGAAAGGCAGAGCCCATTACACTAGGGTGACCATATTTTGATTACCAAAAACCAGGACACTCGGCCCGGCAAACAGATGGGGCTACTCAAATGATATTTGAAGTTTACTCAAAGATACCTTATTAATTTAAATACATTTAAAGTAGGTTATGCCTCCTCACTATGGATAGAAAATTGTTATATTGTTATTTGAAAACAGGACTTGTCCTGGGAAAACAGGACAGTTGGTCACCCTACATTACACTTCATAGCAGTTATTTTACAGATATAAAGTTGACCAGTTTATTAAGCACCCTCTGAATGATAATGCAAATAATTGATGATAATGAAAGGGAGAGAGAGAGTTTATGGATAAGACTATAAAATAGGGCTGTCAAATGATTAATCGTATCCAAAATAAAAGTTTGTGTTTACATAATATATGTGGGTGCACTGTGTATAATTATTTTGTATATATATATATATATATATATATATATATATACACTCACCGGCCACTTTATTAGGTACACCTGTCCAACTGCTCGTTAACACTTAATTTCTAAGCAGCCAATCACATGCGGCAACTCAGTGCATTTAGGCATGTAGACATGGTCAAGACAATCTCCTGCAGTTCAAACTGAGCATCAGTATGGGGAAGAAAGGTGATTTGAGTGACTTTGAACGTGGCATGATTGGTGCCAGAAGGGCTGGTCTGAGTATTCAGAAACTGCTAATCTACTGGGATTTTCAAGCACAACCATCTCTAGGGTTTCAGAGAATGGTCCGAAAGAAAAAACATCCAGTGAGCGGCAGTTCTGTGGGCGAAAATGCCTTGTTGATGCCAGAGGTCAGAGGAGAAAGGCCAGACTGGTTCAAGCTGATAGAAGGGCAAAGTGACTCAAATAACCACCCGTTACAACCAAGGTGGGCAGAAGAGCATCTCTGAACGCACGTACGTTGAACTTTGAGGCAGATGGGCTACAGCAGCAGAAGACCACACCGGGTGCCACTCCTTTCAGATAAGAACAGGAAACTGAGGCTACCATTTGCACAAGCTCATCGAAATTGGACAATAGAAGATTGGGAAAACGTTGCCTGGTCTGATGAGTCGAACTTTCTGCTGCGACATCGGATGGTAGGGTCAGGAATTTGGCGTCTACAACATGAAAGCATGGATCCATCCTGCCTTGTATCAACGGTTCAGGCTGGTGGTGGTGGTGTCATGGTGTGGGGAATATTTTCTTGGCACTCTTTGGGCCCCTTGGTACCCAATTGAGCATCGTTGCAGACGCCACAGCCTACCTGAGTATTGTTGCTGACCATGTCCATCCCTTTATGACCACAATGTACCCAACTCCTGATGGCTACTTTCAGCAGGATAATGCACCATGTCATAAAGCTGGAGTGCATCTCAGACTGGTTTCTCGAACATGACAATGAGTTCGCTGTACTCAAATGGCCTCCACAGTCACCAGATCTCAATCCAATAGAGCATCTTTGGGATGTGGTGGAGACAGGAGATTCGCATCATGGATGTGCAGCCAACAAATCTGCGGCAACTGTGTGATGCCATCATGTCAATATGGACCAAACTCCCTGAGAGAAATGCTCTCCAGCACCTTGTTGAGTCTATGCCACGAAGAATTGAGGCAGAATCCCGAAGGCAAAGGGGGTCCAACCCGTTACTTAGCATGGGGTACCTAAATCGGTGGCCGGTGAGTGTCTGTGTGTGTGTGTGTGTGTGTGTGTGTGTGTGTGTGTGTGTGTGTGTGTGTGTGTGTGTGTGTGTGAGTCTATATACAGTATATACATGGAAATATTTCTTAAATATATACAAGCATGCGTGTGTATTTATATATATATATATATATATAATAATTATACACATTACACACGCATATATTATGTAAACACAAACTTTTATTTTGGATGCGATTAATCGTGATGAATCATTTGATCAGTTTTGTCTCGGGTTCGCTACAACAGGCTTGCACTGAATAAAAGAAAGATGAAACATAGTTTTTGTGTTTCAAACTCCAATTTCAAACTCTTTGCCAATTTTAATATGCTATAAAAATGATCTGAGGTTGATTTTGATGATTTTGGGCTAAAACTTCACACACCCTCTGGGGACATCAGAGACTTATTTTACATTGTGTGAAAAGAGCATTACACCACCCCTTTAAACTTACACACACTCTTCTTGTTAAAGCTGATAGATGTAAGCTTTTATTTTAGTTTTTTTGTTTTGTTCTTATCCCAGTGTCGTGTGGAGAGACAACTATAACTCATAACTAAGTTATCCATTGCTATTTTGATTTCCTGATAAGTGTAAACTTTGAGTTTGCTGTGAACACGTGTGTGTGTGTGTGCGTGTGCGTGGGCGCTAGCGGTGAGACACGACTCTGAGCTGTACACACAAATGGCTTATTGATTTTCTAAAGCGGTTACTGCATATATGCTGGCAGGATTTCATAAGGTAAACACAGAACGGCAAACATTTAATAATTTATTTATAAGAAACAATAATCTTCCTGGCAAGCAGTTCTGCGGGATGTTCAGCACAAGTACTAAGGGTCAGGTGTGTGTTCACTAAAACCTTACAACAACTTTGGATGCGTTTCAGCCTATCATTATCAGAAATCAATGTGTTTATCATTTGCTTTGAAAAAAAAAATAATTCTGGAAAGTCCACTGACGACTGGCTATGGTTTTCTTCAATGTTTCCACAGCTGCGTGGCATTCAGATGAAGCTAGAGTTCTTCCCAGGAGGAAGTTCTGGACGGCCAGCAGACAGGTAACACAGACACACACACACGCTTCTGTACAATTTTAACAAATACAGATTTTGTTACGTTGATGTGTATAATAATGACTGTTGTTGGCTTTAGTTAGTAGAAACTGACAATGGGGAAAGTCACATTAAAACCCTTGCAGCTTGGTCATCCACCTGATAATGTGTGTGTGTGTGTTTTCTTTCTTTAACGTTAGAGATGAATGATTTGGAATTTACCATTTTGAATTTAATCATAAAAATTCTATATTTTACAAGTGCATTTGGTGTATCATCACATATTATGCATTTCTCACAATGTTATTGCTGTGGTAATATTGTATATCTTCAGTGTGCAGCGCTGGACGGGAAGTGTTCAATCAGCTGTGAAAGCGATGTGAGTGTCCTGATTCACTCTCTCAGTGTCTCTCTTTCTCTCACTCTCTCACTGTACAAGTATTTGCAGTCTCTGTGTGTGTGTGTGTGTGTGTTATTGTTTCTGTTCCTTCACTATATGTAACATATCACCTGTTATCTTATAGACAACAACGGGTTCATCATTGTGGCTGAGGATCTGTCTTTGGTGAGGATCATCAGTTTGCTCTCTCTCTAATACTGACACTTCATAAATACTTAAATAATAATTGTATAGTCAATATTTTAGTCCTATATATTCAGATTATAATGCCGACTGCATTTCTGGAGGCAGCGGTGAAACAATGACTGAATTTATATAAACGCTTCTAAATGCAGAAATAAAAGACAGAGAATAAAACACTCATGTGCTTAGACACAGTTATCCTTTCCATTAGCTCTGTGATGTTAACGCTGGCGGTGTCTCCTGCAGACTGTGTGTGTTCTTCGGGAAGGCTGAGGGAGCTGTGATGGGCAAACTGGTTTCAATGGGTTCCTTTAAGAGGTATGGCAATGCTGAAAGACAAGAAGACATGAGATTGTTTCTCCTGAGTATGAGCCATCGTTAAACTAGTCCTGAGTGTCCTGAACCCTAACCTAACCCTTAGAGCCTTAACATAGGGCCTACATCTGCTAATAAACCTTCTTGTTCTAATGAAGGTTTAGTCAAATGGTTACACACAAATGCACACAGTTACACTGGAAGATACACACATACATAGACATAAACTAATGCAAAGACAGCACACACACACGTATGTGAAATGAACCTTTCTTACACGTCAGTGTTTGAGGTACAGAAAGAGCTGCAAGCGAAATTATAATTATCTCTGATTTACACTTTAATGTGATGTAAAAGGAGGCCAGCTCACACACACACACACACACACACATGGTCACCTTTTTCCACATTCCACAACTTTTTTTACTTAGAGAAATGAAGCATCGCTGAACTTAAGCTGGACTGTGACGCTCTGTTGCTTTATTCTCCTGTTTTCTATGTGAAGCTGCAGTCAAACACTGAAACACTGTGTGTTGTAAAAGCTCTGTATAAATAAAGCTGACTTGACTATTGCAATTGTTCATGTGTTCAATAGTTCAGTGAGTTCATACACAAACTCATACACACATGCTTGTCATTGACATCTGCATTTCTGTAATGTATTTTTGAGAATGTACTTGTCTTTGTGTTCAGGGTGAATCTGTATGACTATCAGGCCATCTGTAGGGTGTACGCACATACCAGCGACACGGCACACACACTCTTACACACGCTGAAGTCCTGCACAACACCGTTACACTGCATCTGTATTCCTCATTCCAGTGTCTTTCTATGGTTTCTCTCATAGTTCTGACTGTGTGACTTATCTTTCTCTGTGTGTGACTGTGTTATCTTCTCTGTGTGTGTATGTGTTCTTCTGTGTGTGTGACTGTGTTTCTTCTCTGTGTGTGTGACTGTGTTCTCTTCTCTGTGTGTGTGTGACTGTGTGTATCTCTCTGTGTGTGACTGTGTTCTCTTCTCTGTGTGTGTGACTGTGTTCTCTCTCTGTGTGTGACTGTGTCCCCTCTGTTTGTGTACCGGTGTTTCTCTGTGTGTGTGACTGTGTTCTCTTCTCTGTGTGTGTGACTGTGTTATCTTCTCTGTGTGTGTGACTGTGTTCTCTTCTCTGTGTGTGTGACTGTGTTCTCTTCTCTGTGTGTGTGACTGTGTTCTCTCTCTGTGTGTGTGACTGTGTTCTTCTCTGTGTGTGACTGTGTTCTCTTCTCTGTGTGTGTGATTGTGTTATCTTCTCTGTGTGTGTGACTGTGTTATCTTCTCGTGTGTGTGTGACTGTGTTATCTTCTCTGTTGTGTGTGACTGTGTTCTCTTCTCTGTGTGTGTGACTGTGTTCTCTTCTCTGTGTGTGTGACTGTGTTCTGTGTGTCTGTCTCGTGTGTGTGTGACTGTGTTCTCTTCTCTGTGTGTGTGTGACTGTGTTATCTTCTCTGTGTGTGACTGTGTCTCTCTCTGTGTGTGTGACTGTGTCTCTTCTCTGTGTGTGTGACTGTGTTATCTTCTCTGTGTGTGTGACTGTGTTCTGCTCTCTGTGTGTGTGACTGTGTTCTCTTCTCTGTGTGTGTGTGACTGTGTTATCTTCTCTGTGTGTGTGACTGTGTGTATCTTCTCTGTGTTGTGTGACTGTGTGTGTGCTTCTCTGTGTGTGTGACTGTGTTCTCTTCTCTGTGTGTGTGACTGTGTTCTCTCTCTGTGTGTGTGACTGTGTTATCTTCTCTGTGTGTGTACTGTGTTCTCTTCTTCTGTGTGTGTGTGACTGTGTTATCTTCTCTGTGTGTGTGTGACTGTGTGTATCTTCTCTGTGTGTGTGACTGTGTTCTCTTCTCTGTGTGTGTGACTGTGTTATCTTCTCTGTGTGTGTGACTGTGTTCTCTTCTCGTGTGTGTGTGACTGTGTTATCTTCTCTGTTTGTGTGACGGTGTTCTCTTCTCTGTGTGTGTCACTGTGTTCTCTTCTCTGTGTGTGTGACTGTGTTATCTTCTCTGTGTGTGTGACTGTGTTCTCTTCTCTGTGTGTGTGTGACTGTGTTGTCTTCTCTGTGTGTGTGTGACGGTGTTCTCTCTCTGTGTGTGTGTGACTGTGTTCTCTCTCTGTGTGTGACTGTGTTATCTTCTCTGTGTGTGTACTGTGTTATCTTCTCTGTGTGTGTGTGACTGTGTTCTCTTCCCTGTGTGTGTGACTGTGTTCTCTTTCTCTGTGTGTGTGACTGTGTTATCTTCTCTGTGTGTGTGACTGTGTCTCTTCTCTGTGTGTGTGACTGTGTTCTCTCTCGTGTGTGTGTGACTGTGTTCTCTTTGCTGTGTGTGTGTGACTGTGTGTCTGCTGTGTCTGTGTGTGTGATTGTGTTATCTTCTCTGTGTGTGTGACTGTGTTATCTTCTCTGTGTGTGTGACTGTGTTATCTTCTCTGTGTGTGTGTGACTGTGTGTGTGCTCTGTGTGTGTGTGACTGTGTTGTGTTCTCTGTGTGTGTGACTGTGTGTCTTCTCTGTGTGTGTGACTGTGTTATCTTCTCTGTGTGTGTGACTGTGTTGTGTGTCTCTGTGTGTGTGACTGTGTTGTCTGCTCTGTGTGTGTGACTGTGTTGTGTGTCTCTGTGTGTGTGACTGTGTGTGTGTCTGTGTGTGTGACTGTGTGTGTGTACTGTGTGTGTGACTGTGTGTGTGACTGTGTGTGTGACTGTGTGTGTGACTGTGTGTGACTGTGTGTGTGACTGTGTGTGTGACTGTGTGTGTGACTGTGTGTGTGACTCTGTGTGTGTGACTGTGTGTGTTGACTGTGTGTGTGACTGTGTGTGTGACTGTGTGTGTGACTGTGTGTGTGACTGTGTGTGTGTACTGTGTGTGTGTGACTGTGTGTGTGACTGTGTGTGTGACTGTGTGTGTGACTGTGTGTGTGACTGTGTTGTGTGACTGTGTGTGTGACTGTGTGTGTGACTGTGTGTGTGACTGTGTGTGTGACTGTGTGTGTGACTGTGTGTGTGACTGTGTGTGTGACTGTGTGTGTGACTGTGTGTGTGACTGTGTGTGTGACTGTGTGTGTGACTGTGTGTGTCTGTGTGTCTGTGTGTGTGTGACTGTGTGTGTGACTGTGTGTGTGACTGTGTTGTGTGACTGTGTGTGTGACTGTGTGTGTCTGTACTCTGTGTGTGTGACTGTGTTGTCTGTGTCTGACTGTGTGTGTGACTGTGTGTGTGACTGTGTGTGTGACTGTGTGTCGTGTCTGTGTGTGTGTGACTGTGTTCTCTTCTCCACAGCTGTACTTCGCTCTTGTTCTTGCACTGCCAATGGATCTTTGAACTTGAGCTCGTTATGTATGACTCGTGATCTTATCAACTCTTCTCTGATGTTTGAGTTTTACAAATCTTAAAACTTTTGTATAAATGTAGAATATAAATAACATTACTGTACTTTTTACTCTATTGTGTGTCTAATAATGTTTGTGTGTCTCTAATGTTTCTGGATTCATTCTCTCTCTCCAGAAACTGCTTTCATTATTCCCCCATTCCTTTCCTCTGCAGATTCCTGCTGGAGTTCAACCTGTACAGCTGGACCTCCGACCTCACCGTCACAGGTGTGTGTGTGTGTTAATGAGGCGGTGTGTTTGTGTTTATAAGGAGGTCTGTGTGTTTATAAGATAGGTGTGTTTATGAGGCGGTGTGTGGCAGTGTGTGTTTATGAGGCAGTGTGTTTGATGGTGTGTGTTTAATTTTACTGAACGTTAAGGAACGTTGGCATGGGTTTTAGTATGCGCACAGTCAAAGTTCAACCCTGTTTGTACGCACATCTTATAAAATGAGGTCTGAATGGATCCCTTTTTCCACATTAAATGTCAGTGAGAAAACTGCAAGTTTATGGATTCAAGGTTCAAGACTTGAGGATGTTTATGGATGGCTCTTGTCAGGCATGTCACAGTGCACTGACTCTTCAGGATGAGACTTTTATGTCAAAATGCATGAGTTGTGAAGCTTCAGTTGTGTCACTCTGGAGGAAAGAAGTGTGTGAAAGCCTGTCGAGCGGCACTTCTGCCACTCATGCTTGTGTTTACATTATTCTGTACAGTATTTGTATGTTCCTCTGAGTGATACAGATAAGCCTTGCCGTAGGAAAACAGTTTGAAGAACAATTCTCTCTCTCTCTCTCTCTCTCTCTCTCTCTCTCTCTCTCTCTCTCTCTCTCTCTCTCTCTCTCTAGCTCAGAGAGGAGGCAGAACTCTGCTGGTCCCCTGTGACACCGAATATCCAGCGTTCGTGTCTGAGCGGCACCATTAAAGAAACCGTGGGGAATATTGACTGTGAAAGCTGTGTTAAGTATGTGCAATACTTACAACCACACACACACACACACACAGGACAGTAGGGGTCAGCTGAACACACACCACACAGCCTTCTTATGGTCAGTTCACTCACATATAATTCTGTACACTTAAATACTCCTTTTCCATCTAAACAGTGCTGGTTTTCATGAAGGAGAAACAAGACTTGGAAACAATATATTGGTCAATTAAACACTGCATTTACATCATCAATAGCTCTGTTTATTATAATGAGAGTGATATTTGTTGTGTAATATGTGAATGAAGTACAAGAACAGAAAGAAAAAGGGCCGAGACAACTCAACTTCAAGCTGTTCATTTAAATGTAATTTTACGATGGTATTATATGTACGCAGTATTCATGTGCCCTCGCATGAACGTTATGCCTTGCTTATATTTGATATTTATATATTTGACGCTATATATTTGGCTTTTGCCGTTTCGTTTTCTTTCATTTATTTAATCAGAAACCATCCATTCTCTCTCCCAAGCTGTCAAAGCTGAAGTTTGTTCAAGCCGTCTCTATTAGATGCTAAACGTGCAGCTACACGTCACTGTATCGACAAACTTTATCAATGAGTTTTATATACATTTATAATTACACCATTTTTTGAGTATTTTTTTGACCATAAGCAATATAGAACATGTAACAGGCAAATACAAGCACAACTTTTCTCCAAAGTGAGAGGGAAAATGATGATTAGGAAATGAATCA
This sequence comes from Hybognathus amarus, assembly GCA_030378365.1. Taxonomy (NCBI): domain Eukaryota; kingdom Metazoa; phylum Chordata; class Actinopteri; order Cypriniformes; family Leuciscidae; genus Hybognathus; species Hybognathus amarus. Next base: position 406,890 of record JAQIUQ010007551.1, on the reverse strand, counting down.
TTATCTTCAGCCCGAGTGCATTAATGTGCAGCTGGAGAGCTTATTAATTTCAGTATGTGAACAGATTGCACACAGCCCTGACGCCTCTTCCTCCACACTTGTGTTCTTGTGGATCAGATATAGAGTCTTCTTCCTCTCGTCCTCCTCAGGTCGTTCGTTATCCAGCAGATTCCCAGCAGTAACCTGTTCATGGTGGTCATCGACAACGCCTGCGACTGCAGCGAGATCGGCCCCGTCACCACGGACCCCGTTCGAGATTATGTATATCCTTAATAAAGAAGCAGCTTTCACGATCATCTTTTCATTTGGAAACACTTTAGAGTCCAATTCTCACGGTCATCTTCTGCTTATTATCATGCATATTAATAGCTTATTGGCTGTTCATTATTTCTTATAAAGCACATATTAAAATGCCTTATTCGTCATGACCATATTCTACATCCCTTAAAGGGGTCATATAATGCCATTTTTGTACAAGTTAATATGAATGTTTAGGGTCTAAATGAAAACTTTGTAATATACTTTTATTAAAAATTCTCATTAGTATTTTAAGAAAACACCATTTTACCTGGTCAAAATCAGCTCTTGTTTTCAGCAAGCCATTTCAGTGCATTTCCCTTTAAATAATAAACCCCGCCCCTCTGTTCTGCGGGCGTGAACCAGGTGTGAATGCACGTGGAGTGTTGCCTTGACAACAGTTGAAGGTTTTGGACAGAGAATGACAGCGCGAGTCTCTGAGGACACATCTGTGCAACTGTATCAGTTTGAACTGGAGTAACTGTTCACCGGAACAAGATGACGGCCGCAAAGAAGTTCGACAATTAAGGCTTGAGGACGTTTCTGAATGGTTGGTTCACGTAATGTAACTTTGATCTATCTTTGTATGCACTGGCAGGGTAGAGTAGTGAGATACGAACGCTGTGTTTACTGATGTATACGTTAGTTCATTGACAGATTGACGTTACAACTAATGGTCATGAAAAACTTTTCCCCATCATTTTGCAAAGATTAATATAAAGATTAATAAAACTTTAGGTGCAGAGGGAACATAAATAGTTGGTAGCCTACCGATTAATTTTTTCAGGAGCAGCTTCTTAGCAAAACCAGCTTTATGATCCTCTTTTACAAAGCAGTCTGGTAAGAAATGATTCGCGCAAACTTGAGCGCATTGACGTTGATCGTGGGAATATTCCCTTCGTAAACAAAACTTTTGTTTCTGTGTTTGTTATAGCACCCAAGAACAGAACAACACAGTCGCTTAGACGCCATTCTGCTCCAGTGTATCAACAATGACGGACTATAGTCTATGATGACAGCTCGCTCAGGGTTGGTCTGTGTTGAAACACTGCTGTCAATCAACAACCGCGGGAGGGGCGTGCGACCGTGTGACGTCATCTGAACGGCTTGATTTGAGACAGGGGAAAACATATAAGGAGATTAAAACAAAACCACTGGATGGATTTTTATCATTAAATGATGGTTGGGTACAGGCACTGACCACACACATTGCAGTACAATCAACTTGTAAAAGTGCATGTACCATTATATGACCCCTTTAATCCTAAACTTAACAACTAACTATTGATTAGCAGTAATAAATAGTTTATTGAGGGAAAGAAGAAAAACGGCAGACTGCAGCTTTAAAGTGACTTTAGTTTTGTATAAACATTATGATCACATAGATGCATTGCACATGAACTGGAGCACATCTCATGATTAATTTTGCTCATTTAAATATTAGCGTGTGTGTGTGTGTGCGTGTGTGTGTGTGTATAATTGCGCAGCTCCCCCTGTCAGTGATGTAGCGCCCCCTCAGCACCTGCGTTAAACATGATCTGGCGCCGCCCTGCTGAACATAAGGGTTATAAGTTTATGACACTGTCTCTATGGTCTTAAACCGTCCTCTGTCGTGTTGTTTCCCTTAATTTCACTGCACATAACGAGTCTCTGAAATGTGAGCGGCTGAAGTTTCAGAAGGACAGAAGAACGCCCTGAAGATGTGCCCACCCCTTCCATCACGAGGGTACAGGAGCCTTCATCCATTTCACCTCTGCACAACGATCAATTTATGACAATATATGTTTTTACATTCCTTTTACTCAGTTATTCAAGATCCAACTTATTTATCCAAGTCAGATTAATGTAATTTAAGTTAAAATGACTTAAACATCCAAGTCTGCATTTGAACGTATTAAATATTTGATTCTTTTGTAATAGCAATTACATTGCACCATAATATCTTTAGAGTAAGAGTTGACTAATATCTGCTGATTTTTTGGTTAAATCCATACGCCAAAAAGCTCTTCATATTCCATTCCTGCAGTTCAGTAGATGTCATGTTGCTACATAAACATTAGAATAGAATTTTCCAGCTTTCATACACAGCCATAGAGTTCATAATTCAGATGTGAAGTAATTTTGTCCATGTTTGATCGTTCCTCAGGAGAACTCGATGGAGTGTGGCGGGTCCGAGAGCTCTGACTCCTTCACCAACAGCTTCAGTTCTGCTACTCCTGATAGTCCTCCTCTTTCCCAGGTGATGACAACAGGCTCCGCCCCCTTTCCCTCTTTCCCGGGTGATGACAACAGGCTCCGCCCCCTTTCCCTCTTTCCCGGGTGATGACAACAGGCTCCGCCCCCTTTCCCAGGTCACGCCAACGAACTGCGCCCCCTTTCCCAGGTAAATGCAACAGGCCCCACCCCTTTCCCGGATGATGACAACAGGCTCCGCCCCTCCTCGCCAGCATGCAAAAAGTGATCATATAAGTATTGATTTACACTGGAAAACTTCACCCATCAGAATCACATAAAGAGCTACAAATAAATGGTATTTTAAGGGAACACTTTATATTTAAAGTCTCATTCATTAAACATTAGTTAATGCATTGACTAACATGAACTAACAATGAGCAATATATTTTTACGGCTTTTATCAACCTTTGTTAATGTTAGTTAATATAAAAAAAGTTTGTTTGTGTTAGTTCACAGTGCATTAACTAGTGTTGACATTCAACTTTTTTATTTTAATACTGTATTTGTAAATGTTAAGATTTACTAGGATTAATAAATGCTGTAGAAATATTGTTCATGTTAAGTAATGTAGTTAACTCATGTGATCAAATGAAAGCTTATTGTAAAGTCATACCATATTTTATTTTCACATAGTTAATAGGAAACATCTTACAAGCAAGGCTACAGGAGACTGGTAACTGTGCTAATTAACAGAGTTTAACTAGGATTCGTAAATGTCTACAACAAAATAGAATTGTGTCATAAATTTGAGAGTTTTTGTTCTGTATCTATTATAATTATACTATTTATGATTTTCAGACATACAACTGTGACCAATGCAATAGAATAGTGTATAACAAGCGTGGATGTTCTTTGTGGACATTGCCTTACAATAAGAGATACAACTGCAGTTTGTGTACTTTTGAAATAAATCTTTTTAAAAAATACAAAGAGACAAATGAGTAGATCTTTGATGATTTGTTGCTTTTTGATACTTTCATGTCTTAGATATTCTCTTTTCAGTGAGGTGCTTCAACTTGATCTTCCACTATTGATGTGAGAGAACATGATAAACCCAGAGTCTCTATCGCCCCCCAGTGGCTGGTCCCAGTATAGCTCATAAACCCATAGTCTCGATCGCCCCCCCAGTGGCTGGTCTCAGTATAGCTCATAATGCCAGAGTCTCAATCGCCTCCCCAGTGGCTGGTCTCAGTATAGCTCATAAACCCAGAGTCTCGAACTCGCCCCCCAGTGGCTGGTCCCAGTATAGCTCATAAACCCAGAGTCTCGATTCCCGCCCCCCAGTGGCTGGTCCCAGTATAGCTCATAAACCCAGAGTCTCGAATCGCCCCCCCAGTGGCTGGTCCCAGTATAGCTCATAAACCCAGAGTCTCGATCGCCCCCCAGTGGCTGGTCCCAGTATAGCTCATAAACCCAGAGTCTCGACTCGCCCCCCAGTGGCTGGTCCCAGTATAGCTCATAAACCCAGAGTCTCGATCACCCCCCGGTGGCTGGTCCCAGTATAGCTCATAAACCCAGAGTCTCGATCGCCCCCGGTGGCTGGTCCCAGTATAGCTCATAAACCAACGTCATCGATTCGCCCCCTAGTGGCTGGTCTCAGTATAGCTCATAAAGCCAGAGTCTCGAATCGGCCCCAGGTGGCTGGTCCCAGTATAAGTCATAAATCCTAAGTCTTGATCACCCCCCGGTGGCTGGTCCCAGTATAGCTCATAAACCCTGAGTCTCGATCGCCCCAAGGGAGCTGGTCTCAGTATAACTTAGAAAGCCAGTCTCGAATCGCCCCCTTGTGGCTGGTCCCAGAATAGCTCATAAACCCAGCACCTCGATCGCCCCAAGGTAGCTGGTCCCAGTATAGCTCATAAAGCCAGAGTCTCGAATGCCCCCTGGTGGCTGGTCCAAGAATAGCTCATAAAATAGCGCCTCGATCGCCTCACGGTGGCTGGTCCCAGTAAAGCTCATAAAGCCAGAGTCTCAATCACCCCCTGTGGCTGGTCCCAGTATAGCTCATAAACCCGAGAGTCTCTGATCGCCCCCGGTGGCTGGTCCCAATATAGCTCATAGACCCAGAGTCTCGATCGGCCCCGGTGGCTGGTCCCAATATAGCTCATAAACCCAGAGTCTCGAATTCGCCCCGGTGGCTGGTCCCAGTATAGCTCATAAACCCAGAGTCTCGATCGCCCCCCAGTGGCTGGTCCCAATATAGCTCATAAACCCAGAGTCTCGATCGCCCCCCAGTGGCTGGTGCCAGTATAGCTCATAAACCCAGAGTCTCGATCGCCCCCGGTGGCTGGTCCCAGTATAGCTCATAAACCAACGCATCGAATCGCCCCCCTAGTGGCTGGTCTCAGTATAGCTCATAAAGCCAGAGTCTCGATTCGGCCCCAGGTGGCTGGTCCCAGTATAAGTCAGAAATCCTAAGTCTTGATCACCCCCGGTGGCTGGTCCCAGTATAGGTCATAAACCCTGAGTCTCAATCGGCCCAAGGGAGCTGGTCTCAGTATAACTTAGAAAGCCAGTCTCGATCGCCTCCTGGTGGCTGGTCCCAGAATAGCTCATAAACCCAGCACCTCGATCGCCCCAAGGTAGCTGGTCCCAGTATAGCTCATAAAGCCAGAGTCTCGAATGCCCCCTGGTGGCTGGTCCCAGAATAGCTCATAAACCAGCGCCTCGATCGCCCTTACGGTGGCTAGTCCCAGTAAAGCTCTTAAAGCCAGAGTCTCAATCACCCCCGGTGGCTGGTCCCAGTATAGGTCATAAACCCTGAGTTCTCGATCGCCCCAAGGTAGCTGGTCCCAGAATAGCTCATAAACTCAGCGCCTCGATCGCCCCCTGGTGGCTGGTCCCAGTGTAGGTCATAAACCCAGCGCCTCGATCGGCCCCTGGTGGCTGGTCCCAGAATAGCTCATAAACTCAGCGCCTCGATCGCCCCCTGGTGGCTGGTGCCGGTATAGCTCATAAAGCCAGAGTCTCAATCGCCCCAAGGTGGCTGGTCCCAGTATAGCTCATAAGCGAAGTCTATTCGGACATGAGACAAAGAATCAAATCACACTTCAAGTTAATTTTTTCTAAATACATTTTCTGTCATTTTAGGTAGTTTTTATCATGCTGATAAAAGTTCAAGTGTTCATTTTAAATTTTGTTCACTTGATGCTATAAAATTAGAGTGTGACGTCATGATTGACATCTGTGATTGACAGCTTATCTAAATGAAGTAGTCACTGAGGAACCAACAACCAACTTTTTTCAGGAGGAAATTGGAGCTTTAACTTTAACTTTTTACATCTTTTTTCAGTCTGTGGTGTGATGTAATGTCTGCGGCCAAATTCATCCAGTCAGCAACCTGGTAAAAATAATAATAATAATAAAAATATGTAAATGTAAAATTCTCTTCACAGGAAACGATTAGTCTGATTACACAATATGGGCCAAATTACGTTGATATTGTCTGAGCTGTAAAAGTAGGTTCATCTTGAAAAGGCAAGTAAAATTACCCTCACCATTTTGCTTCATCAGGTGAGATGCATCACATATTACATCACTAGAAGAGAAATCTAATGGGATTCCATTAATTTATGTTATGATAGATTATATATATATAATAACTACTTCCATGTAACTTTAACTTTATAGCTTTCAAGAACTCAGAAATAACTACACCTGAAGCTGGAGTTGGAGTGGATGAACTGATGCTTCTCATGCACTTTCATTAAAAATACACCGGCAATGTGAAAAACATACTATACTCTTTTAATGACTATTTACAGGGACTGCATTAAAAATGCACTTTTATGATGGACAGATACACTTTTATGATGGATAGATGCACTTTTATGATGGACAGATGCATTTTTATGATGGATAGATGCACTTTTATGATGGACAGATGCACTTTTACTGATGATAGAATGATGCACTTTTATGATGGACAGATGCACTTTTATGATGGATAGAATGATGCACTTTTATGATGGATAGAATGATGCACTTTTATGATGGACAGATGCACTTTTATGATGGATGGATGCACTTTTATCTTGGATAGATGCACTTTTATGATGGATAGATGCACTTTTATGATGGACAGATGCACTTTTATGATGGATAGATGCACTTTTATGATGGACAGATGCACTTTTATCATGGATAGATGCACTTTTATAATGGATAGATGCACTTTTATTATGGATAGATGCACTTTTATCTTGAATAGATGCACTTGAATGGACTTAAAAAAATGTCCTGGCTCTTCCAAGCTTTATAATGGAGTGAATGGGCACCATTTTTTAAATTTAACTGATTGTATTTGTCTGAAAAAAGAATGTCATATATACCTAGAATGGCTCATTTTCATTTTGGGGTGAACTATCCCTTTAACGACTATTTACAGTTAAAATCCTCTGATAAGAAAAACATAAGAAAAGAAACATCTGAGAAAATAAATATATAATGATATCTGCAGTTTTTTTAGATTTGCTGTACATAGTACTTATAGCAAGAAAACAATCAGTCTTTGTCATAATGGTTTCAGCTCTATAAATATTATGTATTTAGTTTTCCCTCCTGGCAGGCTCTCGTTACTTGCACACGAACTGGTCGACGGTGCGCGAACAGCGCTTGCACCTGACGTAGCAGCACCAGTGGAACTTGCAGTGGCAGCGCTCGACCAGTTGCACCTTATACTGGTCATATCCTCGACCGCAGCACATGAGCGCGCAGCCGTCCATGCCTTCTGACGTCTTGTTACAGAGCCGACCCTGAGTTCCCAAAGAGCCGGTGGTCTTGTTCCTTACGCAGTAATCCGGACTGGGCTCTATGTACACCAGGTCGTTGCTGGTAGGAGAGTTAAATTTAGAGTCAGACATGATGTATTCTTTTTTTTAAAAAAAAAGGTTATCTAAAACTTAACCTTAAATCTTAAATCTAACTTAAATCCAGATATCAAGAAGCAAAATGACTTAAAGGGATAGTTCGCCAAAAAAAGGGCATTTGTCAATCATAAAAGTGCATCTCTCCATGATAAAAGTGCATGTGTCCATCATAAAATTGCTCCACAGGCTGCAGTGGGTTAATAAAGGCCTTCTGAAGCGAAGCCGTGTGTTTGTGTAAGAAAAACATCCATATTTAAACTTTATGAAAATATCAATATCAATATATCAACATGACATCATGACTTTTGTGTAAACATACACGCCACTTTCGAGTCAAGTGGCGTGTTATCTTCTACGCATTCTGAGCTATCCGCGTGTATGCTTGTATGTCTACGCCATTAATGTCCGAGTGATTCCGCTGTCTGAACGCTGTCAATTGTCCGAGCGAAACTGAGCAAAATGTAGATCTGAGCAAAATGTAGTAATGCATTGTGTCAATTCACTCTTTGACTGTAAACTGATGTGTACAGCCATCTGTTGGAAGCAAGTTATTTTAGTTTTAAATATGGCTATTTTTCTGCTTCAGAAGGCCGTTATTAACCCCCAAACCATGTGGAGCACTTTTATGATGGATGGAAGCACTTGTATGAGAAAGTGGTGGTGACCTGTAGTGGATGTGAGTACCTGTGTGCAGGACTCTGCCGAACACTGAGGAGTTGTCCACCGTGCTGCAGTTCCAGCGGCGCTGGGCGAACTGGTGTTGGCACTCGCTGCATGCCCATCTGAGCACCCGCTCCGATGAACTGCATGTGATCCTGGTACAGCTGGCAGAGCTTCCTCTGACCCGGGGACAGTCCTGTGAGCTGACTGCACAGCGGCTGACCCCCGATGATATACGCCTCTGGGATCAGGAGGGGTTCATTGCCAGAGACCTGGAAATATACACATGCATTCAGACATGATGTATTCGATTATTGCAACAAAAAAACTAATAGATACCAGACAGAAACATTGTGTCAGCTCAGATCCAGCCCGCATCTGATAAGTGTATGTGCTGGATCTGGGCCGACACTATCTAGGGCAGAGCTGACCCAGAGCTGATGGAGGGCAGAGCTGACCCAGGGCTGATGAAGGGCAGAGCTGACCCAGAGCTGATGAAGGGCAGAGCTGACCCAGGGCTGATGAAGGGCAGAGCTGACCCAGGGCTGATGAAGGGCAGAGCTGACCCAGGGCTGATGAAGGGCAGAGCTGACCCAGGGCTGATGAAGGGCAGAGCTGACCCAGGGCTGATGAAGGGCAGAGCTGACCCAGGGCTGATGAAGGGCAGAGCTGACCCAGGGCTGATGAAGGGCAGAGCTGACCCAGGGCTGATGAAGGGCAGAGCTGACCCAGGGCTGATGAAGGGCAGAGCTGACCCAGGGCTGATGGAGGGCAGAGCTGACCCAGGGCTGATGAAGGGCAGAGCTGACCCAGGGCTGATGGAGGGCTGAGCTGACCCAGGGCTGATGAAGGGCAGAGCTGACCCAGGGCTGATGGAGGGCTGAGCTGACCCAGGGCTGATGGAGGGCTGAGCTGACCCAGGGCTGATGGAGGGCTGAGCTGACCCAGGGCTGATGAAGGGCAGAGCTGACCCAGGGCTGATGGAGGGCAGAGCTGACCCAGGGCTGATGAAGGGCAGAGCTGACCCAGGGCTGATGGAGGGTAGAGCTGACCCAGGGCTGATGGAGGGCAGAGCTGACCCAGGGCTGATGAAGGGCAGAGCTGACCCAGGGCTGATGGAGGGCTGAGCTGACCCAGGGCTGATGGAGGGCTGAGCTGACCCAGGGCTGATGAAGGGCAGAGCTGACCCAGGGCTGATGGAGGGCAGAGCTGACCCAGGGCTGATGGAGGGCAGAGCTGACCCAGGGCTGATGAAGGGCAGAGCTGACCCAGGGCTGATGAAGGGCAGAGCTGACCCAGAGCTGATGAGGGAGAGCTGACCCAGGGCTATGGAGGGCAGAGCTGACCCAGGGCTGATGGAGGCGCAGAGCTGACCCAGGGCTGATGGAGGGCAGAGCTGACCCAGGGCTGATGGAGGGAGAGCTGACCCAGGGCTATGAAGGGCAGAGCTGACCCAGGGCTGATGAAGGGCAGAGCTGACCCAGGGCTGATGGAGGGCAGAGCTGACCCAGGGGCTGATGGAGGGCAGAGCTGACCCAGAGCTGATGAAGGGCAGAGCTGACCCAGAGCTGATGAAGGGCAGAGCTGACCCAGAGCTGATGGAGGGGGAGCTGACCCAGGGCTGATGAAGGGCAGAGCTGACCCAGGGCTGATGGAGGGCAGAGCTGACCCAGAGCTGATGAAGGGCAGAGCTGACCCAGAGCTGATGAAGGGCAGAGCTGACCCAGAGCTGATGGAGGGGGAGCTGACCCAGGGCTGATGGAGGGCAGAGCTGACCCAGAGCTGATGGAGGGCAGAGCTGACCCAGGGCTAATGAAGGGCAGAGCTGACCCAGGGCTGATGGAGGGCGGAGCTGACCCAGGGCTGATGAAGGGCAGAGCTGACCCAGGGCTGATGAAGGGCAGAGCTGACCCAGGGCTGATGAAGGGCAGAGCTGACCCAGGGCTGATGAAGGGCAGAGCTGACCCAGGGCTGATGGAGGGCAGAGCTGACCCAGGGCTGATGAAGGGCAGAGCTGACCCAGAGCTGATGGAGGGCAGAGCTGACCCAGGGCTGATGGAGGGCAGAGCTGACCCAAGGCTGATGAAGCGCAGAGCTGACCCAGGGCTGATGGAGGGCAGAGTTGACCCAGGGCTGATGGAGGGCAGAGCTGACCCAGGGCTGATGAAGGGCAGAGCTGACCCAGGGCTGATGAAGGGCAGAGCTGACCCAGGGCTGATGGAGGGCAGAGCTGACCCAGGACTGATGAAGGGCAGAGCTGACCCAGAGCTGATGAAGGGCAGAGCTGACCCAGGGCTGATGAAGGGCAGAGCTGACCCAGGGCTGATGAAGGGCAGAGCTGACCCAGGGCTGATGAAGGGCAGAGCTGACCCAGGGCTGATGAAGGGCAGAGCTGACCCAGGGCTGATGAAGGGCAGAGCTGACCCAGGGCTGATGAAGGGCAGAGCTGACCCAGGGCTGATGAAGGGCAGAGCTGACCCAGGGCTGATGAAGGGCAGAGCTGACCCAGAGCTGATGAAGGGCAGAGCTGACCCAGGGCTGATGGAGGGCAGAGCTGACCCAGGGCTGATGGAGGGCAGAGCTGACCCAGGGCTGATGAAGGGCAGAGCTGACCCAGGGCTGATGGAGGGCAGAGCTGACCCAGGGCTGATGAAGGGCAGAGCTGACCCAGGGCTGATGAAGGGCAGAGCTGACCCAGGGCTGATGAAGGGCAGAGCTGACCCAGGGCTGATGGAGGGCAGAGCTGACCCAGAGCTGATGAAGGGCAGAGCTGACCCAGAGCTGATGAAGGGCAGAGCTGACCCAGAGCTGATGGAGGGGGAGCTGACCCAGGGCTGATGAAGGGCAGAGCTGACCCAGGGCTGATGGAGGGCAGAGCTGACCCAGAGCTGATGAAGGGCAGAGCTGACCCAGAGCTGATGAAGGGCAGAGCTGACCCAGAGCTGATGGAGGGGAGCTGACCCAGGGCTGATGGAGGGCAGAGCTGACCCAGAGCTGATGGAGGGCTGAGCTGACCCAGGGCTAATGAAGGGCAGAGCTGACCCAGGGCTGATGGAGGGGGAGCTGACCCAGGGCTGATGAAGGGCAGAGCTGACCCAGGGCTGATGAAGGGCAGAGCTGACCCAGGGCTGATGAAGGGCAGAGCTGACCCAGGGCTGATGAAGGGCAGAGCTGACCCAGGGCTGATGGAGGGCAGAGCTGACCCAGGGCTGATGGAGGGCAGAGCTGACCCAGGGCTGATGAAGGGCAGAGCTGACCCAGGGCTGATGAAGGGCAGAGCTGACCCAGGGCTGATGGAGGGCAGAGCTGACCCAGGGCTGATGAAGGGCAGAGCTGACCCAGGGCTGATGAAGGGCAGAGCTGACCCAGGGCTGATGGAGGGCAGAGCTGACCCAGGGCTGATGGAGGGCAGAGCTGACCCAGGGCTGATGAAGGGCAGAGCTGACCCAGGGCTGATGAAGGCAGAGCCTGACCCAGGGCTGATGAAGGGCAGAGCTGACCCAGGGCTGATGGAGGGCAGAGCTGACCCAGGGCTGATGAAGGGCAGAGCTGACCCAGGGCTGATGAAGGGCAGAGCTGACCCAGGGCTGATGAAGGGCAGAGCTGACCCAGGGCTGATGGAGGGCAGAGCTGACCCAGGGCTGATGAAGGGCAGAGCTGACCCAGGGCTGATGAAGGGCAGAGCTGACCCAGGGCTGATGAAGGGCAGAGCTGACCCAGGGCTGATGAAGGGCAGAGCTGACCCAGGGCTGATGAAGGGCAGAGCTGACCCAGGGCTGATGAAGGGCAGAGCTGACCCAGGGCTGATGAAGGGCAGAGCTGACCCAGGGCTGATGAAGGGCAGAGCTGACCCAGGGCTGATGAAGGGCAGAGCTGACCCAGGGCTGATGAAGGGCAGAGCTGACCCAGGGCTGATGAAGGGCAGAGCTGACCCAGGGCTGATGAAGGGCAGAGCTGACCCAGGGCTGATGAAGGGCAGAGCTGACCCAGGGCTGATGGAGAGCAGAGCTGACCCAGGGCTGATGAAGGGCAGAGCTGACCCAGGGCTGATGAAGGGCAGAGCTGACCCAGGGCTGATGAAGGGCTGGGCCCATGGAGGTCCACTCTGCTGGGTCAGGAACGCCACCCATGGCTAAAACTGGCAAATATGAGGGAGTCTGAGCGAACCTGAATCCTCAACGGGATGTTAGGAGAGCTTGTTGCCTTCTCACTTCCAAAGTGAATCACATTCCCCTGTAAAGCTCTATCAGGCCCTTAACAACATCTGCTGTTATAGTTAGTCTCAGGCCACACTCAGGGACTGGCAAAGGGTGCGAGCCAAGCCGGATTTTACTTCATCATGCCCAAGAAAAGCATTGGGTTATGACTGATCCTGGACCTGTGTTCCTTGAACCAAGTTTCAAAACGCCACATAGACACATAACAACATTAAACCGCTGGATTTTCATCACAGGGGGTATTTAAGATCTAAAGAATGTCAATTAGCACAGAGTGATTACTGTAAGTGCAGTGCAGTTTGTGTGTCTCAGCAATCAGAGTTTAACACATTAACTGCATCGTACACATTTTCTATTTGATACGATTATTTGAAATGTTGGAAATCTTCAAAGAGAGATACATGATATGATGTTTCACTCATTCCCAGAATGTTGATAAAAAAGGCATGTTTATTTAGTGCATTTGATTCAAATTTTAACAAGAAAGAGACAAAGCAAATAAAACATTAACAATGAAATATGAACCATTTAATTCTTGCAGTATTTTTGAGATGATAATATCATGATGTTTCGTCTCTTGCCCTCTGGAGTCAGAGGATGTGTTCTAGAGAATTACATCATTGTTGCTAAATACAGTCATCAACATTTGAAGCGAGTTCATCCAAGCTGTCCTGAGACAAGAATGGGTTTTGTTCAAAATGTATATATATAACTTTGATGAAAGGTTTTGATTCACTTCAAGTGTTTGACAACTGTACAGTGAGCTGTGTTCTGTCACGCACCACCAGGAGTTGGCGTCCACAAGCACAATAAAGCAGAAGGCCACGGCCACCGAGACGATGAGATCATCAGCTTCAGCATCACTGCAGCCTGGAGAAACACACATTAATACAAGTATGCAGTTATCACACATAACATGTTTTATGAAAATAATGAAGTCCACTTGATAGTTGAAAATAGTTATACTCAAAAGCAGGAACATATGTTCTGCTGTTCTGTAAATAATCATTTAGTAATAACTTAAAAAAAAACTTAAATAAAGTAGTAGATCTAATTTCCCTTGGTAAAACTGTTATTCACAGCAATCACTGAATCAGCGGTCGATCTGAAAGATTAATGTAAAACTAAAATGTTTATGTAAATGTTAAAACACCAATAAATGTTAATAAATATGCTAAATATAATGAAATTAAGTTCTGAAAATGCGAATCATTTGAAGTATTATTCCTCAAGTAGAGACCAGTAAGATTCTACAATCAAAACCTCGTAAAAAGCAAACTAAAACTGCTATATGGAGCCATAAACATAGATAGATAGATGGATGATAATCAGTACAGATGTACATAGACAGACAGATATAAGACAGACAGACAGACATACAGACATACAGATGATAGACATACAGATGATAGACAGATGATAGACAGTATGATAGACAGATAGATAGTATAGATAAGATACAGAGATAGATAGATAGATAGATAGATAGAGATATAGATAGATAGATAGATAGATAGATAGATAGATAGATAGATAGATAGATATAGATAGATAGATAGATGATAGATAGATAGATAGAACTAACTTACACTTTGTCCAAGATTGATATTCGGGTTAGTTTTGCTTCCCGTTTTAAACTCCGGCTCAGGGAAGATTGATTGATAAAATCCCAGTAAATGTTTCTCAAAAAAATGTTCATTAATACTTTCAATGCTGCGGAAGATACTTCTAACTTTCTCCCCAAGACCTATTAAAAAAATTACGTTTAGGCGGAAAAAAGTAAATCCAAATATCTGCATGCTACAAAAAAGAAAATTCCCACAGGTAATGTCGCCAAAGTTATTTCCAGGAGAGAGAAGTCTTCGCGATTCATTCTCAACGAACAGCCTTAAAATATTGATTCTTCCATCTCGCGTATATGATGCTCATAAATCCGCAAAATCATCCAGGCTCCGAGCGTTAAAGCATTTTAAACTGTTGTTGGGAGTAAGATGTCGAGTTTAGCCTGTGTTGAGCGTGATGAAGTGATGACTGAAGTGATGAAATGTGCAAGAGCTGCATCATGATCACTGTAAACTCCGCTGTGACGTGTGTGATCACACACTCGAGCGCAGACCTTGCAGCAGCACACATTAGAGGAACACACTGAGTCTGATCTGCACACACTAGAGGGACACACCTTTACCAGCATACACACTCGAGCACAGACCTTTACAGCACACACATTAGAGGAACACACAAAACGGGGCTGACAGGCTTTCATTGATAAATTCCCTCGAATCTGCACTATCTAGATAGCTCCTGTTGGCCGCCTCCTCCCACATAAAAAAAAATATATATATATATATATATATATATATATACACAGAGAGAGAGAGAGAGAGAGAGAGAGAGAGAGAAGAGAGAGAGAGAGAGAGAGAGAGAGAGGTCTTTTGTGTTTGAGATTATAATATGTATTTAATTTTGAGAAATTTAATTTAATATTTGTCTGGCTTTGAAAGTAAATGTTTGTATGAAAATAATATTCAACCCATCTCTAGTTCTGATTTTCAGGCTGCATTTTCCTCTTTGTCACCATCTCTGTTCGAAATCTGCAATTACAGTCATTGGCGGAATTATCATCTTCACATGGGTTGTAAATCGGCAAGAACCAGCGCGGATGAACACAGTGTTTTGATTCGAGTGCTGCCGCGGTGTGGATACTGTTATACAGAATCACAGATTCACTATTTGAAAGTTTGCACCAACATAAGAATTTTCACCGGAAAATGTCTTCTAAACAAGTAAGTAACATCTGATCAACTAAGGGGGAAAAAGCATTTGACATGATATGCTTCGTTATATTTAATCAAAGCCATTTACAGCAACCATGCTACATATAGCCTACTTTGTTCTCAAATTGTTCATGTTAACAACTTCAGCATTGTGTGACTAATGTTAAATTGAATGTGTTGTATGGTTACCTGTGTAGTTCAGAATTCATATTCTCCATAATAGCAAAACGGGAAAGGCACAACAAATGAAACTCCATAACTGTGTGAATTAAGAAAACGTACTGTTACACAATTGAACTATTTAAATGTCTTACTTGTTCAGAAAAGCTGTCTTTTCTTCCATGTTGAACCCCTTCAAAACACGTTCATGCACTTTTCAAAAGCCCTGCTGATGTTTAAATCCTTGTGTTCGCATCCCAGATAGCAAAAGGCTGTTTGATGTCCTATTGACATCTGGCAGACGTATTTTTAAGAGTGTTTGCTCATCTGCAAGACGTCTATAGGACGTTTCCTGCAGATGTCAAATAGACGTCTAGAAGATGTCTCTAAGATGTAATGAACATCTAATAGACGTCTATTTGACATCTGACAGGAAACGTCCTATAGACGTCTTGCAGATGAGCAAACACTCTTAAAAATACATCTGCCAGATGTCAATAGGACATCAAACAGCTTTGTGCTATCTGGGATGAGACGGTTTCTTTCTCATTCTCTAGCCGGCCTTTCCAGTCTTTTGGGTTTTATAACTGCTGAATATCCAGTTGAACACTGGATGATTGTTGTTTGGATCTTTCTGGATGCCATAAGTTTAATTATGTAAAGTGCTGCAAGAAAAGGGCAGGTGCGAAGTTTGCCAGTATCAAGTTCTTCTGTTTGGCCTAGCACTATCACCCGCACTTTCATGATCAGTCACATCAGTTGGTGGTTTGGCATCGAGATGAGGTTACGGTTAAACAGCAAAAAGAGTGTGTTTTCTCCACCACACTTTTCTAGGTGTGGTTTAGGACTCAAAGTTGATGCAGGTATAAGTCTCACCGGCATCATGGAGTCCATCCTGGCAGCCGTGAAAAGAATAAAGCTAGGCCAGTCACTCACTATGAAACAGTTTAAGAGACTGTGGGGTCTAATGGCAGAAGCGCCCAACGTGATACATGTTGGCCTGTTGTACATGAGACCCCTGCAGTGGTGGCTCAGGAGTCAGGACCAAAGGGTTTCCCCGAGGCGCAACTCCATTCGTATGATCAGGGGTCATGCGGTGATGCTTATGTGCCCTTGTTATGTGGAAGAAGCCTTGGTTCTTGTCCCAGGGTCCTGTGCTGTGCACCATCTCACCTGGCACTGGATCACCTGGTGATGATGGCTCAGACTCCACATCCCTGGGCACCAGATTCAGGAGCAGACACCCTGTCGAGGCGGGGGCTGAGGCCCAGGGAAGGGAGACTCCACCGGTGGCTACTGCAGATGTGGCTGTACTGCATCTGTACATGGTTTCCCTGATTGTTTTACTTGTGCTGAGCTTCTGGAAGAACAGAGGTCTGGAAGTGTGTGTTTGGCCTCTGATGGGCCCAACTCATAGGCTCAGGTCTCTGAGGTTGTTGATGCGGTGGGCTGTTCCTTTCCGCACACACTCATCGGGTTTACGACCTAGTATTGGGCTTCACTCCTGGATCCCAGGTGTTTCTGTCTTTGTTGTTGCTCTGTGTTTCTCTTTGCCGTGTGCTGTGCTACAGGTGCGCTGCAGAGCTATGGGGGAGACACCAGTGCACAGGTGTGCCCATCTAGAAAAGAATCCTGACTTGCGTTAGTGGACGAGTGATATTCTCCTTACTCTGATCCCTGGCCATAACCGAGAGCAAGCCCCACTGCTGCATACTTTGAAAGGCCTTGTCATTCTTTGTGATTGAATGTCTGGAATAAATGTTTTGTAACTGCCATCCATGCTTCCTCCTCATCGCTCCTCCCTGCTAAGGGCGTAAACAGTTGTGCTCGCCTGATTTCACACAAGACAGGCACTGGTCACAATGGGAATGATTGTATAGAGTATTCCCACAATGTCATCTCGACTCAATTAGAGTTTCCCTTTCCAGGGAACTTAGGTTACAGTTGTAACCGAGGCGTTTCTACTACTGACACACCTCAAGCAAAACGCAACCTGGTCACACTTAATGCGTCTATTTGTTTATATGTGCAATCATTGTGCAATTTATATGCAAAAATTTGTTTTTATATGCATATTATACGCATAGAGTAGGTTTAGTAGTGTCGGGTGCGTGTGTATTATACGTTGGGTAGGATTAGTGGTATGGGATGTGTGTGTATTACATGCAATAAAGTGCATACCAAATGTATGCGAAAACTATGTATCATATGCATTAGTGTTGTCATCGATACCAAAATTATTGTTTCGAATACCGACACCAAGTCAAGTATTGCGATTTTTGCCACTTTTTCGATACTTTTTCTGAAAGGAAAGTAATTCTTACAAGGCTTTCCACATGCACTTCCCTTTGCATAGGTCTTTGCTCTTTAATGCTTGTAATAACCAATAGAAATAAATCACTGACATGCACATGCTCTGATTATGATATAGCTGATAGATCATTTTGCTGATGTTTTGTATCCTTTAATTTAGCAGCTTGCAAATTATTTTATGCTATCTATGAAAGTTGGAGGGAAAGTTGTACACCTAATACAAAAATAAATGAAACATCTCCAGTTAACTCGCAGAAAATTCATTTAGTTTCGCTAATAAATAAGAGATCTCAGCGCTAAAATCTGTTGTCTTTAAATCAAGTGGCGCTTTTTAGCTGCTATCAGTTCAGTTGCAGTCTCTTCTGCGGCTCCGCCCAGTCGCGCACCGTCTTCACACGGACGCGCGCTTCGAACTACTCGCTGTTGCAGAGACTATTGTGACAGGCCGCTGGATTGTGTTGCTAATAACTTGCAATGTATAACTATCAGACCGGCCTCGCGGCCTCGAAACACCACCGGCCCACCAGGAAAAAATCTGACTCTCCGTATTGCCACTCCGCTACTGACAGGCGGCCACTGTATCACGTGTGTCGCGCATGCAGCCGTCTCGCGGTAGTGTTTGTCTCATGACAGCTGCAGCTTCTTTGCTGTGTGCGTGAGGAGAAACAGACGTTCATAGAGACGATGGCAGCGTGCGTGGCACACACCAACATGAAATACGTCTCTTACAAATCTGGAAAGCGGTCAATCATAAGAAGTATCGAGACTAAGAAATTTAGGTATCGTGAGGTTTTTAATTTCCGAATATCGCGATACTTTTGAAGTATTGGTGCATCTGCAACACTAATATGCATATTGCACGATAAACACAATGCGTTCCATAGAGACACATTTCCATGAGATCAAGCTGCCAAAAGATATAGTCCAACTGTTTTTAAACGTTTCTGTTGTTTTAAATAGTATTTGTTTTATTATATAATTAATTAGTATTAGTAGTACATAACATTACTGTACAAAACAGCAGTACATTAGTGCATGGTCATGAACCCTCTGGGGTTGGCTATCGTGCCCGACGCGACAAGCTCAAGTGCAAAAGAGACTCTGTTGATTTTGTTCTTACATATAAGTGTTGTACATCATTAGTTCCTGTTAAGTGTTTATTTTAGTTTTCTGCTTTTTGTCAAATAAGGAAATATAAAAAATACAAACATGTACAAACATGTTGCTCACATATTATGGTAGCCCTGTTTGTGCTAAACATAGTGTAATTTTACCTGTGCCATTAAAGGGGGGTTGGTTGCGATTTCACTTTTTTTATTTGAAATAGTGTGTAATGTTGCTGTTGGTGCATGAACAGTATCAAAGTTGCAGCGCTGAAAGTTCAGCGTGAGCAGAGATATTGGCCCTCATTTATCAATCTTGCGTAGAAACGGGTGTATATGTTGGCGTAAGATTATGCTTACACTCCTCTCACCGCCTAATTTATGAAGCTGTGCGTACCTTTGAAATCCAGGTGTACGCAATTAACCTGGCCCTAGCCAGATGAATATCGCTCTGCGCAGCTCCACTCATCCATCTGGAACCGATCCATTGAAATGGCGTTTCAGAAGGCTGGGCCTTATCAAAAATTCTTGCATACGATTGGATAAGCCACGTTGTTCTCATCTTGATCGACGTGCTATTTCAACCACTCACACCGAAGCCAACCCGTGACGCTGATGGGAGCGACGCAGGAAAAAACAAAACAGAATAGCCATCAATCAGCGCAATGTCTGTAAACGATTAATGCCGTCTGTGCCATGAAAATGTGCGGATAAAAGGCAACATTATGCACAGCAAACTTATTTTTAACAAAGAAGCCAACCAAAAAAGTATACACGAACGACTTACAGAAACTCGGTTTAACATTGTTACAAGTTCAGGTAAGATCATGTCGGATATGCAGTCGGTGCTTTCGCTTTATCGGCAGACTTGAAGATGCCGTTCTCTGGTGTTCTTTTAATGAAACAATGTTATGTAAATTGGACAACACGGATGAAATAGCAGCATCAATGTTAACGCTTGCTTCCTCGATGCGAGCCGCCATTGTTGTCTGAATCAAAACAGTCTCACGCACCGGTCGCTTCTCCACTACGTCACATCTGTGATACTCCCGCCCTGCGTCCTGATTGGCTAGGCCATAAAATTGCTTGGAGAAATCACTCTCAATGGGAGAGGTTCCAGATGGATGTGAGTGGAGCTAGGCGGAGCGATATTCATCTGGCTCAGGCCAGGTTAGTACGCAATACCTGCCCTTGATAAATCCGCGGCCGAAAAACGATCATCATTAGAATAACACGCCCTTATATATTCAAGTCTCCGCTCCCCCCACGCCCTCATTTTACGCCATGGACACACAGAAGACGGCAAAGAGAGAACTTCTCCGACGTGGAGCCGAAATGACCTCTCACAATGCATTATTTTACAGCACGTCTTTTGAAATTAGCATTCAATTTAGAATCACGTCACATGTATAATAGTGATGATGATGATGATGTGATGTAAAGTACCGTTCATTCACATTATTAATAATTGCATGACAATTTGTAATAGCCTATTCTTCTTCTCTATTATGATTTATATTATTGACGCTTAAATTGTTAATTTGAAGAAGGATGTTGTTATTATTATTTGTATTATTATTATCATTTAAAAGAAGAAGAATGTATTTTTTATTATTTTGTCAGTCTGAATTATTTTTTGGTCATTGAAAGCCTTTCGTTAGGCTACCGAGTCTGTGCGCACCTGCCGGGGATAATCCTGAAACGTCAGGGTAAAGCGCACAGGCTCGCAACTGAAGGAAATCATAGGCCTATGCTTACAAATCATATGCTTTGGTAAAGTCACACAAATTAAACATTGAAGTCACATTGCACAAAAATAAACACGGAAGTTTATAATTAGCCTACTAAAAATGTTATTTTTTATTTTTTTATTTTTTTTTTACAGTGGGTCATAATATATCTTTTAGTTTGTCAGTACGTTATGTGGTGTTAGGAATTTTTCTGCGCATTTCCTCACTAACTCAAAACATGCGGTACACCACCTCCTGAGCTAGTGTAGGATTTCAGCGGCTGCCGCACGCCCACGTCCATATCTGATAAATCTCAAACTCACCATGGTTTTGGGTGTACGCAAGGTGTACGCTGGAAATTTGGTGTACACACTTTTGATAAATGAGGGCCATTGTCTTTAAAAAATCAAGTATATTGCCTAAAAAGAAATGACTCGAATTGGGACTACAGCTGGGTTTTAGACGTCACCAACCCACACATTTCCATCAACCCTCCCTCCAGTATATGCAGGAAAGGGCATGGCCATATTTCTGCGGCTCGTCGAGTGTGTTGTGTTCACCCAGCTGTCAGGTCTTCTGTGTTCGAGCTTCCCACGGACGCTATACTTTCGTCAACAATGGATACAATTTATGTTTGATTATGTTCCTGAAAATGACGATCGTAATCTAGCTCTCTGTGCTGCGCATTTACGGAAGACAGCTTCCAGAATCTCCACGAGTTCAACACCGGATTCAACAAGAAACTGTTACTAAAACATGAAGCAGATCAGACTTTAAAACCAGAGGTTAAACAAACGTGTATAAAGTTAAAAAAATGTAGCAAATTATCATTCCAGAAACGTTTAGTAAGAGCCGTGTTTGGTGAGGTTCTGTTTAGTCTCTTCATGGTGGCTTCTCAGTCTGATTCTGCCTGAAACTGATACTGCAGTTCGACACATATTTACATCTGGACCTGAGATCATGACATGCACGTTTCGCTTCGTAAAGTTAATGGGCGTGTAACCTTCCAGACACAGTGAACGACAGTTTAGCCAATCACAACACACCGGCCCAAACGAACCAATCTGAGGGAGTGTTTTCATAGAGTGCGAAGTGAACAGCTCATTCAGGGGATAGAGGAGAGCGCGGCTGACAATAAAGGTGAAATTTATGAAAAATAAGACTTTAAAAAAGAAAACCACGAATACATGTTATATTCCACCCCATAAACACAATCATGCAAAGAAAAAAAACAGTCAACCCCCCTTTAACATGTTTATAAGCAACTGAAAAAAGCACAAATGTCAGGACACCTCAGAACATCTCAAGGACCCCAAAACACCTTAGACCCCAGAGGGTTAAGATACATATCACATTTAAGTTGGAACAGTTTATACATTTTAACAATAAACAAGTCCTACTGAAGACAGTGGGGGAAGAACGTGTTTTTAGTTTTATGGCATGCTTGTAATTTCCCAGTGGCGAAGAGCCAGAATACACACAAACGAGGACATTAACGCACACACTTCATAGTCATTGCTGTTTACATGCTTTTCAACTGCTCACTGTCACACAGTTCCTGAAAAATGACTCTCACACACCAGAAACACACCAAATCTGCCACTCAGATTTCAGTTTCATAAAACACTTTTTTTCAAACCACAACACACAATTTTCTATGTAACACACAAAAATCTACACACACACTCCTCACTCCTCTCTCTCACAGACCCCACCCCCCCCACACACACACAGTAATTCAAAACCTATATTTCTGTACAAGATTGAAAGTAACTGGAAGAGAGAATCCAAAAAAAAGAAAATCCACGAATACATGTTATCACCCATTAATACAATCATGCAAAAAAAAGCAGTCAACCCCCCCCCTTTAATTTTGCACGAGACGTGCGCCATTTTGCATTTTGTGTGTGCAATTCTTGAATTTGTGTGTAAAGTTTTGAAATGTGAAATATGTGTTAGGAGCTCGAAACACACGCGCACACACACTGCTGTTTGCCTGGTGGCAGTAGCGGTTCTAGGCACAGGCGAACCGGGGCAGTCGCCCGGGGCGGCATTTCTTCATATCACATGGGGGGCGGCACGAGCAGTTAAACCTCTGTGCCGTGAAGTTTTTCTATTTTTTATCATTTCGATTCAATTATTGTTCACGTATCACATCTTTTGCGCGCTCGAGGCAGTGTGGGAATTATACCGGCGGCCACGCGGCCATTGCCGCCGTTGCCTTACACTTTGGCCGTCATGCCCCGTGAAAAAAAAATCATCCTACGGCCACAGTGGCCTGTGTGCCCTGGCCCTGTCCAAGTTACATATATAAAGCGCCAGTGCGGCATAGAGGGGTTGCTTTGAATTACAGCGAGCCACCCAAGAAGTCTCTGAACTTCAAATAGTTCGTGGATTCGCGCAGGTGCAGTGTCATAATCATATCGACTGATCTCACGCCTCAAAACAGCAGTGCAAGAAGCACGTAAGTTAACATCAGCACCAACAGAAGAACGACACTCAAGTAAATATTAGCATAGCAAACGAGCTAGCCGGTTTAATATGATACGTTATGATTTGACTCAACACTTAGAATTACCGGTATATTAAACTTGTTAACCGTTGCCAGTGCATCGGCGCACGTTACTCAGTTACTAGATTTAATGTTTTTACCTTGACAAACTATACATCATTAAAATGATATAAGACTCGCGTTTCAGTATTTGACCACTATTATATTCTGAGAAATTTATATTGACAGTTATGTCTTTAATGCGTCAGACGTTCCCATTCATAAAAAAACTCCTGTGCTGTCGTCATGACAGCGATTCACAAAACAACGTCCCTCACGGCTTTTAGCTCAAAAGTGTGCAGATTTTACAAAATTTTGATCTCAGTTTACATCAGATTTGTATTGACAGGAATAATATTTTATTGAATTTATAGCCAAATGCATCGATGTAATCATTATGAGGACTGTACTGATGTGCGGATGCTCTACTGAACATTATAGTCCATCTTTGAACACATGAAGAAGAGCGTTCGACAATGCAGGAAATCCCCGACCACAAACAAAGCTAACAGATCGCTGTAACATGCACATTATGTCGTTTTAAAGACAATAAAACATTTTTGCAATTATATTTCACTTACCTGTATTCTTCGAGCCATGTCAGGCATTTTCATAATAGATTATATGTATAATGTTATGATAATCGATAGACTTTTTTTTACCTTCTAGAATGTAAGGGCACTCTCTCTCATTAAAAAATATGTTTTTTATTTTTATTAAAAAAGTCATAATTCATGTCTTATTCCAAATTAGGATGTTATGGTATTAATCTGAATGGTAAAACCATCAAATTGTATCTCAATGGCCTTTGTACCCTGAAATATGGCCTTGGTGCCCCTAAAAAAGAAGAAAGGTGGAGGCCAAATGGCCTTGCCCCTAAAAATACATAATTCCCACCCTGGCTCGAGGTCGTTATTTCAAATCCTCTATATTTCAAGTAGGCGGCACGGGAAGCGCGCTCATTATGCGCTCACGGGAAGCGCGCTCATATACTGTTCAGTATGGGAGTGCACGTGCACCCAAACACTTGGGTGTTTTTTCTCTTCTCCGTAAATAAATCTTTTAGCAGAACTACAGCAAGCGTTTTTCTGTGGTGGAAATACATTAGCTACTAAAACGTCTTTGTCGTTGTGGAGGCGCAGTGTAATGAGTGCATGGTTCTTTAGCAACGACAGCCATGGGAAAATCTGTACGAATTTTACTATTAATAATAAAAGATAAGCTACTGTGCATTATAAATGTCAGGAATGTATCTATATTGACTCATCGCTCCGGAGGGGTCTCGCCCTGGGTGTAATTTAAAGTAGAACGCCACTGCCTGGTGGAGAGAGAGAAGACACTCTCGTGACTCAGTTCTTAAGCTATCTGCAAAGATTATAATCGCGAGTGTTTATTTAATGCAGAGAGACCTACCAATGCTAGAGTAACTAGCACAGACGTGCTGGTGTTGTCACTGGTAGATACAGTAAACCTGAGTGTAATGTGTAACAGAGAGCGTTCGCAGTGGTGTGATCGACTGTGTGTGTGTGTGAGAGAGAGAACTGGGCACCTGGCCTGGCATTTAAAGAGCTTTTTTAAAGAGCAGAGTAATACTGTTGTTGGTGAAAACACAGTCTAAAGGCTTGAGTCACCTGTTTGAGAGAGAACACAAACCAGCCCCTGGAAATGAGTGCAAACCCAGACAGCAACATAGCTTCGCCCACATCTGGGACTGGAGGAATCCACATGTTCAGATGTGGCCCGGTTCTGGGCTGGAACTGTGTTTGTGTCTGGGAAGTAATCATTTTAGGCCTTAAACTCATCTTTGATCACCAAAATGACATATTGAAGCGTTTGTTCTTTTATTTTTTTTCACCCTTTAAAATATCTTGAATGTAATTTGACACCCTTGCCTCATTTATAATGC
The DNA here is from genome assembly GCA_030378365.1 of Hybognathus amarus. Lineage (NCBI taxonomy): Eukaryota > Metazoa > Chordata > Actinopteri > Cypriniformes > Leuciscidae > Hybognathus > Hybognathus amarus. The sequence goes on along the minus strand of JAQIUQ010007551.1, from coordinate 382,077 downwards.
GTGGTTCTCAAAATATGCAAATGAGCCCCACCTCCTCTCTCTCATCTCAGAGATCCGCTTGACGATCATATGTTGATCTGATTGGTTATAGGGTAGTTTGACATTCAGAAACACCTGCGATTTCAAACTGTGTTTCAGTGATTTTATTCCTCTCAAACACTAATACAGTTCTAACTGTATCTAACTTGGCAGAGTGTACAGAATGTACATTAAACACATCATTCTGAATTCAGAGCTTCTAGATTATCTTGAAGCACTTTTAATATTATCTCAGTGTAGTGTACAAAGTACTTCCCCCAAAACCTCTCAAAGTCTTTCAAAGCTCGGAGGCCTGTAGCCTGTCAAACACTGTGATTTGTTCTTCTTCACAAGTGCTTATTATAGCAGTCTGTAAATATATCTGTGTAGACCTGTGTGTTCTTGTTGTGTGCAGTTTCATGAGCCGGTAAAGGCACAGATCTCCTGAGGTCAAACTTAAGGAATCAAAAGACTTTCTTTACATTACCCTTCTCCCAGTGGCACAACCCGGAGATGATGGACAATCAGTGAGTTTAACATCCGCTCTCATTTATAAACCTGTGTGTTGGATCCTTACTGAAAGCCAAAATAGGCATATCACGTGTTCCTGTGTTTAACGGTATCGAGACATGAGAATATATGAGATGCAGATGTTCATTACTTTACATTGATAAAAATCATTTAGTAGCCACATCTATGCCTTGTTTTTGAACAAATAAATAAATAGTATAAAATACATTTCAAAGAAAGTTTTCAATCTTTTCCACTGGCCTAATAGTAATACTTTTTAATTGATTTATATTTTTCATGTAAACAGATTGTCCTTATTGTGCATTATTGATCATTATTTGTGTGGGAATATTCTGTTCTGCTGTTATCATGCGCTGAGCAAACATTAACACACAGCAGCCTCAGGAGAAGTGTTCGACACCACTCATATTACTATTTATTACAATATAAAATGTTGTAACTTCTCAGTAATGATTTTTCATGCGTGTGCAGTGGCGTACGGCTCGTTCTGGGCCGGTCTCAGTGTATGGCACATCTGCACCCAAACCCTCTATCTCCCAGTTAGAGCCGTGTTCTGTGCCGACCCAGCTAGCCTCACATTGGGCTTTAGTCTCTAGTGCCACTACATCTACCTACGGCTTCAACTGCGTGGCTTCCATTCAACGGCTTCCATAAGCTGTGCCAGAACCATATCAGCTTTCATCCCTGAATATGAGCGATTTCACTCTCCAGCCTCCTCGTTAATCTCCCGCACAGCTACACTTCCACAGTGACACCTCAAAGGCCTTATCTGGCATTACTCCCAGCTCCAGCATATCAGAGGTCTGTTTCACCTCTACTTCAGCGCGCTCCTGTCCAATCTCTGCCGAAGCTCTTAGATGAGAGTCCAGGCGAGAAGCCTTCAACACTCAAAGATGTGCAGGGGCTCCACCAGCAGAAACTTCTAAATTGCTGGTGTTTACTAAACTACCAATCAGATCAACATGTGATCGTCAACCAGTGGATCTCTGAGCTTAGTTAGTGAGTGAGTGGAGGCAGGGCTCATTTGCATATTCATAGGACCATTTATTCTTAATGAGGCCAGGGTGTCGAGTTACATTCAAGATATTTGCTTGATGAAGGAAAAAAGGCATGGAGGAAAAAACGTTTAAATATGTAATTTTGGTGATTAAAGATGCGTTTTAAGGGATACAAGTATTGACTTCAGGGGGACTTTTAGTTAATAAGGTATGGCCAGAGATGAAACTGCACAAATGCACTCTAAAGAACCCCTGTGAATAAAGCGGCAAATACACCTCAGAGTCCTACACTGCATCAACTCAGGCCAGAGTTATAATAGTGCAGAAACACTGGGCCAAACCTTAAAGCTATGATGACTCGAACCTTCAGCTAACCTATTCAACAAATGGAAAATCTGAGAAAGAAAATTGCAAGGTCAAGCTTCCTTCCTTGATGCTATTTCTTCTGACATTAAAATTCAGTCTGCATGTATTCTGTGAAGCCTGTGAGAGCCTACAGATGTGAACTTCATTCCCCATGGCCCAAACCCGAGTGGCCCTAAGAGCCAAATTACAACGCCATGCCTGGAGCTCTGCGTGCCTTGGCCATTACTCCTCTGACCATCAGCATAGAGATGGCTACATTATGGATAGATTCAACAACACTCCTGTCCCAGATACACTCAGAATAATGCAGGTACAATATCTCCGTCAGTTATCCCAGAATTGATTCTTGGTGATATGTGGTTTCTGCAAAAACCGTGCAGATGATTTAACCAGGGAAATACTCCCATTAAGTTCTCCATCATCATATCAGAGCCAAGGAAAATGGTTTTCTGCTGTCTGACTATAGATCACAGCACATTTCTGATCTGCCTCAGTATAATTCCTTAACAGCGTTGGTGAATGCCACTTACAGTACCAGTCTCTTCATTGGGCTGCCATTTAAAGACGCAAGCACAGCCAGCCCTGAAATACTGAGATGTGGACGCTCTCTTACTGGGTCTCAGAATCAAGTCCTTCCCAGATTTGTTCAGTGGGAAACCAGTGTCCCCATCTAGCTGTCCAGTTTTGTCTAGAGTTTGAACTGGTATTTGGCCTCATCCAAGCAGAGGTCGGCTCCAGAAGATGGAAAGTGCTGATCCACCCAGTAGTGGATGGCTACTAAGCTCCTCACAGCTGATTCCTGATGAGCATCTGCTCCACTCGGGCCAGACAGACTCAAATCCTCTCCATAAACACACCTGACTGTAGTCTTTGTTCACATGATGTTCATGCTCAGGGACAGATGTGATGTTAACACTCGCTCTGAGATCTCACTGTGTTAATGATAGGCCGTGGTGCAGTCTTACACACCTGTGACACGAGACGTGTCTTCATGGAGTTCCAGTACGGATCTGTCCGGACCTGCATCTTCTGTCTCTCATCCAACATTCCCGTCTGCCGTTCTCTAGCCGTCTAATTCTTCTCTTTTTCCTCCCACGTATTTCATAAATACAACAGCAATCAGGAAATCAAGGGCAGTGCCTAAAGGGTCTACTTTACTAATGAAACAAATATCAAAAATAATAATCAAACAATCCATCTTAATAAAACCTGATTTAAATGTAAAAAAAAAAACAAACATTTTTAATAATTTAATTTATTGCAAGGTCCATATTTGTCTTTATAATGTAAATCCAGTCCCAACCCAACAATCTGTTTTTAGAGGTCTCAGCAAATCAATCAATCAATCAGTCATGAGTTAATATTGATGTGCCCCTTAAGTACAGCTATTTCACACATACAAGAAATGTGTTGTTGTTAGTGCATGGGTAGTTAATAATGAGTTAATTACTGTACATAACAATGAAAAACATCTAATACTACACACATTATTATTATTATTTTGGTTAACACTCCATTTGTCACGCTAACACTTTTTTCCCTTCAATTCTCACTATTAACTAATTGTTTATTATCATGCTTATAATACATGTTTATTAGTACTTATAAAGCATATATTAATGCCTTATTCTGCATGACCATATTCTACATCCCTGAATCCTAAGCTTAACAACTACCTTACTAACTATTAATAAGCAGAAATTAGGAGTTTAAGTAGGGCAAAAGTCAAATAGTTTGTCTGTAGTGAGAATTGGACCATGATCTAAACTTTGACCTATTTTTGTTTACCAGAACATCCTAAATGTATGAAATTAAAATGCATTACTGTAGAAATACAACTATTGAGCCCTTCAAGTGGAGTCGGAAATATCATTCTGAGTTCTGAGCACATGAATGACCAAACAAAGTCGTATTTACGAGTGGGAACTTCTAAATTGCACACAATAGACTAACTCACCTGCAGATGTGTTCAGTCTACTCTAACTGAGGTCCTCTCAGGATGTCACGAAGGTCCACTCTTATTTTTATTGACATTGGGAGACGTCTGTAATGATCTCTGCTGGGCATGTTCCAGTACACCCTGTGTAAGTGTGTCCTAGGACGAAGATGATGATGATGATGAAGATGTGTAAGAAGACTGTGAAACTCACAGAATTCCACAAATCAGTGAAGCTCAATGATCTTTTGTCACACATCAGTCCTGTATTCTTCCAGATCAATGCCCCGTCGAACACCAGCACATTACTGGAATCCGACACGTCCCATCAGTCTCTGTAAGGCTTCGCCTGCGCTCTCGTCTCTGTAACCATCACAAGCTTTTCACGTGTCGAAGCATTTATGCCTGCCCTTGATTATTGGGTTTATGAGCTTGGTTTTGTTTATGAATGCAACACCCAGCCATTCAATTCAATTCTTATTAGAGCGCCTGTGTGTACAAGTTAGTTGCCTAAACTATTTAAATAACAATTAATAGGGGTCTTTATTTTTAATCAGCTTACTTTGATAAACTTGGGCCAACTGACTGGATCTTTTGAAAGTTCAGAAAACATGTTTTCATAACTTAAAGGTGACAACATCAAAACATTCTTACAATATATTTTTATCTGGAAGCACATCAGTACAAGACCTTTGCTTTGCAATCCTTTCTGCTGGTCGTCATGTGTTAATTAAAGACAAAAGAGCTTTAAAGACTGGAATGATGATGTCATGCATCACCTGACGCTGGAACACATCTGCTACTCTACACATGAAACGCAAGGCCTCACACACATGTTTGAAATACTTCCACACACACACCAGCATGACCAAACGTTTTGGTTACGTATGTAACCCTCATTCCCTGAGTAGGGAACGGAGACGTTACGTCGGATGACGGAGAATGGGGTTTCGCCTAGAAAGCCAATCCACTTCCGAGTTTTAAAAACGAGCCAATGGCATGAAGATGCCTTGGGTCTGCGGAATTTGCATAGCATGCCTCCGCCCCACCCTCGTGGGTATAAAAGGAGGAAGCGGACGCAACTGCAGTATGTCTTCGCTGAGGAGCCTAGACTGAACTCAGGCGTCTACCCAGCGGTACAGCGGAAGTGGCAGGGAGACGTAACGTCTCCATTCCCTACTTAGGGAACGAGGGTTGCATACATAACCGAGACGTTCCCTTTCGTAGTCACTCCGAGTTAGGTCGGATGACGGAGATAGGGGCTGTGCCATCGTGCCACCTTCACAGCTGTCTTCCAGTGCCCTGCAAAGTCTGAACTCCTGTCTAACTTACACGGACAAGGAGTCCCACCTAACACAGGAATACCAAGGTACACTGGGAAGCATATCCCGGGAGGAACATGCCACAGTATGCCCACCGAAGGGAGGACTTAAGAATACACATATGGCCCGCAGGGACTCATATGGAGGAATACTGGAGTCACCAACCTACGGGTGGCTAGAACTTGGCTCCAGAAATGGCACGGTGGCTTGCCGAGAGAAGACACATGCTCAGAGAGGCCGTGACAGTTGCCTCAGGGAACCATACACACGGAGGCACCTATCCGACGTCCAGATCAACAGACACTGGCGCCAGCATCAACAGTGCTGGAGGACTCAGGGCTTCAACGGAAGACTCAGCTGAGGAAATATCGCACTTATCCAGTCCGAGGAGTGGAATGGCGAGCAAGCGAAGACACCTGAGCGGGTCCAGTACTGTCGTGAGCGAGTACATGAGAGGACATAGGCTCCACTCGCAGATTATAGAATCTCGCAAAAGTGTTGGGTGTCGCCCAGCCTGCAGCTCTGCAAATGTCTGTTAGCGAGGTGCCATGCGCTAGTGGGCTTTCACACCAAGGGGGCACGATCGACCTTGCTGCTGGTACGCCAAAGCAATGGTGTCCACTATCCAGTGAGACAACCTCTGCTTTGAGAGAGCCCTTCCCTTCTGGCTCCCCCCATAATAGACAAAGAGCTGGTCTGAGGTCCTGAAACACCGCGTTCTATCCACGTAAGCACGGAGTGCATGTACTGGACAGAGCAGTGCCAAGGCTGGGTCTGCCTCCTCCAGGGGCAGCGCTTGCAGGTTCACCACCTGGTCCCGAAGGGAGTGGTAGGAACCTTGGGCACATATCCAGGCCGGGGTCTCAAGATCACGTGAGAGTAGGCTGGCCCGAATTCCAGGCATGCTTCGTCAACAGAGAATGCGTGCAGGTCCCCTACCCTCTTGATGGAGGCCAGTGCGACCAGGAGTGCTGTCTTCATCTACAGGAACTTAATCTCAATTGATCGCAGAGGCTCGAAGGGAGGCCTCTGCAGGGCACTTAAAACCACTGAGAGGTCCCAAGAGGGTACGAGAGGAGGGCGAGGAGGATTCAGTCTCCTTGCTCCCCTCAGGAACCTGATGATCAGGTCGTGCTTTCCCAAAGACTAACCTTCAACTGCCTCGTGGTATGCGGCAATAACCGCCACATACACCTTCAGGGTGGAGGGAGACAGCCTTCGCTCCAACCCTTCTTGCAGGAAGGAAAGCACGACATCTGATCGAGCATCTCCGGGGTCTTCTCGGTGAGAAGAGCACCAATTGACGAAGAGGTTCCACTTCAACGCATAGAAGTGTCTAGTGGACGACGCTCTAGCGGAAGTGATGGTAGCTGCCACGCAGGTGCCAGGGTACTCAAACCTGCCTCGCCCCATCCAGGAGCCACACGTGTAGCCTCCAGAGCTCGGGGACGAGGGTGCCACAGGGTGCCCCGTCTCTGAGAAAGAAGGTCCTTCCTTTGTGGAATAGGCCAAGGAGGTGCTGTCGAGAGGAGCATCAGTTCAGAGAACCACGTCTTGGTGGGCCAATAGAGGGATACCAGCAAGACCTGCTCCTCGTCCTCCTTGATCTTGCACAGCGTCGTGTGAGAAGGCTCACTGGGGGAAACGCATACTTGCGTGGACCCCGCGGCCAGTTGTGCGCCAAGGCGTCTGTGCCCAGCGGTGCCCCTCGAACAGAGAATAGTACAGGGCGCAATGGGATGAGTCCTGGGAAGCGAACAGCACTCATCTGTGCTTCCCGAACTGGTCCCATATCAAGCTTGGAACTCGACTGGGATGGAGTCGCCATTCGCCGGAGACTGGGCATAGCCATGACAGCTCGTCGGCTGCCAGGTTCTGGTCTCCTGGAATGTGAACAGCCCGAAGGGACCTCAGGTGCTTCTGACCCCATAGAGGAGGTGGCGTGTCGAGCTGCGAGCTGCAACATCTACGTGAGCGTAGACCACCTGATGGTCCACATACGCTGACTGTCGCTGTATTGTCCGAATCGGAGTTTGTTATAAGTTATTTTACAACCCGTTTACAAGTTATTTTTTATATATAAAATTAGACAGATCTAAAATTATAATCTTACATCTGTTATTGAACTGTTGAGAGAGTTTAATGCAGATCTAACACACTCGTCAGGTTTAAACACAGTTGCTCGGGCGGGCATGTTGTCACACTGCGTTACAATGGGCTGCTATTAGAATTATTCTGTTTTATTTTATATGAATTCTATTGAGAAACCATGAGGAAAAGGCTATTATTAATAATTATCATCATGTTTTGAACTATGCTATATAGATGTGTTTCTGATGTGAAAAACTTAAATTTTTGAACCCCCAAAAAAAAATCGACAGTGGTACCCCTTATGTTTTTTTTTGGTGCGAAAAATAAGTTTCTCCAATCTTCTCAAAACTCTGGATTCTGATAGAGGGCCATGAGATTTAAACCTGAATGCAAAATGGAGGCTCTAGACCCTTCCAGAGCTGAGATATTGAGATCCCATGTAGCATTTATGCCATTATAAAAATCTCAATATCTCAGCTCTGGAAGGGTCTAGAGCCTCCATTTTTGCACTCAGGTCTAAGTATCATGGCCCTCTATCAGAATCCAGAGTTTCAAGAAGATCAGAGAAACTTAAAATTTTGGACCCAAAAAAAAAATGACAGTGGTACCCCTTATGTTTTATTTTTGGTGCGAAAAAATAAGTTTCTCCAATCTTCTCAAAACTCTGGATTCTGATAGAGGGCCATGAGATTTAGACCTGAATGCAAAAATGGAGGCTCTAGACCCTTCCAGAGCTGAGATATTGAGATCCATGTAGCATTTATGCCATTATAAAAATCTCAATATCTCAGCTCTGGAAGGGTCTAGAGCCTCCATTTTTGCACTCAGGTCTAAATCTCATGGCCCTCTATCAGAATCCAGAGTTTCAAGAAGATCAGAGAAACTTAAAATTTTCGACCCCAAAAAAAAAACGACAGTGGTACCCCTTATGTTTTTTTTTTTTGGTGCGAAAAAATAAGTTTCTCCAATCTTCTCAAAACTCTGGATTCTGATAGAGGGCCATGAGATTTAGACCTGAATGCAAAAATGGAGGCTCTAGACCTTTCCAGAGCTGAGATATTGAGATCCCATGTAGCATTTATGCCATTATAAAAATCTCAATATCTCAGCTCTAGAAGGGTCTAGAGCCTCCATTTTTTCACTCAGGTCTAAATCTCATGGCCCTCTATCAGAATCCAGAGTTTCAAGAAGATCAGAGAAACTTAAAATTTTTGACCCAAAAAAAAACGACAGTGGTACCCCTTATGTTTTTTTTTTTGGTGCGAAAAAATAAGTTTCTCCAATCTTCTCAAAACTCTGGATTCTGATAGAGGGCCATGAGATTTAGACCTGAATGCAAAAATGGAGGCTCTAGACCCTTCCAGAGCTGAGATATTGAGATCCCATGTAGCATTTATGCCATTATAAAAATCTCAATATCTCAGCTCTGGAAGGGTCTAGAGCCTCCATTTTTGCACTCAGGTCTAAGTCTCATGGCCCTCTATCAGAATCCAGAGTTTCAAGAAGATCAGAGAAACTTAAAATTTTCGACCCAAAAAAAAAACGACAGTGGTACCCCTTATGTTTTTTTTTTGGTGCGAAAAAATAAGTTTCTCCAATCTTCTCAAAACTCTGGATTCTGATAGAGGGCCATGAGATTTAGACCTGAATGCAAAAATGGAGGCTCTAGACCCTTCCAGAGCTGAGATATTGAGATCCTATGTAGCATTTATGCCATTATAAAAATCTCAATATCTCAGCTCTGGAAGGGTCTAGAGCCTCCATTTTTCACTCAGGTCTAAATCTCATGGCCCTCTATCGGAATTCAGAGTTTCAAGAAGATCAGAGAAACTTAAAATTTTCGACCCCAAAAAAAAAAAACGACAGTGGTACCCCTTATGTTTTTTTTTTTTGGTGCGAAAAAATAAGTTTCTCCAATCTTCTCAAAACTCTGGATTCTGATAGAGGGCCATGAGATTTAGACCTGAATGCAAAAATGGAGGCTCTAGACCCTTCCAGAGCTGAGATATTGAGATCCCATGTAGCATTTATGCCATTATAAAATCTCAATATCTCAGCTCAGGAAGGGTCTAGAGCCTCCATTTTGCACTCAGGTCTAAGTCTCATGGCCCTCTATCAGAATCCAGAGTTTCAAGAAGATCAGAGAAACTTAAAATTTTCGACCCAAAAAAAAACGACAGTGGTACCCCTTATGTTTTTTTTTTTTGGTGCGAAAAAATAAGTTTCTCCAATCTTCTCAAAACTCTGGATTCTGATAGAGGGCCATGAGATTTAGACCTGAATGCAAAAATGGAGGCTCTAGACCCTTCCAGAGCTGAGATATTGAGATCCCATGTAGCATTTATGCCATTATAAAAATCTCAATATCTCAGCTCTGGAAGGGTCTAGAGCCTCCATTTTGCACTCAGGTCTAAATCTCATGGCCCTCTATCGGAATTCAGAGTTTCAAGAAGATCAGAGAAACTTAAAATTTTCGACCCCAAAAAAAAAACGACAGTGGTACCCCTTATGTTTTTTTTTTTTGGTGCGAAAAAATAAGTTTCTCCAATCTTCTCAAAACTCTGGATTCTGATAGAGGGCCATGAGATTTAGACCTGAATGCAAAAATGGAGGCTCTAGACCCTTCCAGAGCTGAGATATTGAGATCCCATGTAGCATTTATGCCATTATAAAAATCTCAATATCTCAGCTCTGGAAGGGTCTAGAGCCTCATTTTGCACTCAGGTCTAAATCTCATGGCCCTCTATCAGAATCCAGAGTTTCAAGAAGATCAGAGAAACTTAAAATTTTCGACCCAAAAAAAAAAAACGACAGTGGTACCCCTTATGTTTTTTTTTTTTGGTGTGAAAAAATAAGTTTCTCCAATCTTCTCAAAACTCTGGATTCTGATAGAGGGCCATGAGATTTAGACCTGAATGCAAAAATGGAGGCTCTAGACCCTTCCAGAGCTGAGATATTGAGATCCCATGTAGCATTTATGCCATTATAAAATCTCAATATCTCAGCTCTGGAAGGGTCTAGAGCCTCCATTTTGCACTCAGGTCTAAGTCTCATGGCCCTCTATCAGAATCCAGAGTTTCAAGAAGATCAGAGAAACTTAAAATTTTCGACCCAAAAAAAACCCGACAGTGGTACCCCTTATGTTTTTTTTTTTTGGTGCGAAAAAATAAGTTTCTCCAATCTTCTCAAAACTCTGGATTCTGATAGAGGGCCATGAGATTTAGACCTGAATGCAAAAATGGAGGCTCTAGACCCTTCCAGAGCTGAGATATTGAGATCCTATGTAGCATTTATGCCATTATAAAAATCTCAATATCTCAGCTCTGGAAGGGTCTAGAGCCTCCATTTTTGCACTCAGGTCTAAATCTCATGGCCCTCTATTCAGAATTCAGAGTTTCAAGAAGATCAGAGAAACTTAAAATTTTTGACCACCAAAAAAAAACGACAGTGGTACCCCTTATGTTTTTTTTTTTTGGTGCGAAAAAATAAGTTTCTCCAATCTTCTCAAAACTCTGGATTCTGATAGAGGGCCATGAGACTTAAGACCTGAATGCAAAAATGAGTGCTCTCAGACCCTTCCAGAGCTGAGATATTGAGATCCCATGTAGCATTTATGCCATTATAAAAATCTCAATATCTCAGCTCTGGAAGGGTCTAGAGCCTCCATTTTTGCACTCAGGTCTAAGTCTCATGGCCCTCTATCAGAATCCAGAGTTTCAAGAAGATCAGAGAAACTCAAAATTTTGACCCCACAAAAAAACGACAGTGGTACCCCTTATGTTTTTTTTTTTGGTGCGAAAAATAAGTTTCTCCAATCTTCTCAAACTCTGGATTCTGATAGAGGGCCATGAGATTTAGACCTGAGTGCAAAAATGGAGTCTCTAGACCCTTCCAGAGCTGAGATATTGAGATCCCATGTAGCATTTATGCCATTATAAAAATCTCAATATCTCAGCTCTGGAAGGGTCTGAGCCTGCATTTTTGCACTCAGGTCTAAATCTCATGGCCCTCTATCAGAATCCAGAGTTTCAAGAAGATCAGAGAAACTCAAAATTTTGACCCCCAAAAAAAAAACGACAGTGGTACCCCTTATGTTTTTTTTTTTGGTGCGAAAAAAATAAGTTTCTCCAATCTTCTCAAAACTCTGGATTCTGATAGAGGGCCATGAGATTTAGACCTGAGTGCAAAATGGAGGCTCTAGACCCTTCCAGAGCTGAGATATTGAGATCCCATCGTAGCATTTATGCCATTATAAAAATCTCAATATCTCAGCTCTGAAAGGGTCTAGAGCCTCCATTTTTTCACTCAGGTCTAAGTCTCATGGCCCTCTATCGGAATTCAGAGTTTCAAGAAGATCAGAGAAACTCAAAATTTTCGACCCAAAAAAAACGACAGTGGTACCCCTTATGTTTTTTTTTTTGGTGCGAAAAAATAAGTTTCTCCAATCTTCTCAAAACTCTGGATTCTGATAGAGGGCCATGAGATTTAGACCTGAGTGCAAAATGGAGGTCTCAGACCCTTCCAGAGCTGAGATATTGAGATCCCATGTAGCATTTATGCCATTATAAAATCTCATATATCTCAGCTCTGGAAGGGTCTAGAGCCTCCATTTTTGCACTCAGGTTTAAATCTCATGGCCCTCTATCAGAATCCAGAGTTTCACAGAAGATCAGAGAAACTTAAATTTCCACCCAAAAAAAACCGACAGTGGTACCCCTATGTTTTTTTTTTTTTTCGGTGCGAAAAAATAGTTTCTCCAATCTTCTCAAAACTCTGGATTCTGATAGAGGGCCATGAGATCTTAGACCTGAGTGCAAAAATAGAGGCTCTAGACCCTTCCAGAGCTGAGATATTGAGACTCATGTAGCATTTTATGCCATTATAAAAATCTCAATATCTCAGCTCTGGAAGGGTCTAGAGCCTCCATTTTTGCACTCAGGTCTAAGTTCTCATGGCCCTCTATCAGAATCCAGAGTTTCAAGAAGATCAGAGAAACTCTAAATTTCTACCCAAGAAAAAAAGCAACAGTGGTACCCCTTATGTTTTTTTTTTTTTGGTGCGAAAAAATAAGTTTCTCCAATCTTCTCAAAACTCTGGATTCTGATAGAGGGCCATGAGATTTAGACCTGAATGCAAAAATGGAGGCTCTAGACCTTCCAGAGCTGAGATATTGAGATCCTACGTAGCATTTATGCCATTATAAAAATCTCAATATCTCAGCTTTGGAAGGTCTAGAGCCTCCATTTTTGCACTCAGGTCTAAATCTCATGGCCCTCTATCAGAATCCAGAGTTTCAAGAAGATCAGAGAAACTTAAAATTTTGACCCCAAAAAAAAAAACGACAGTGGTACCCCTTATGTTTTTTTTTTTTGGTGTCGAAAAAATAAGTTTCTCCAATCTTCTCAAAACTCTGGATTCTGATAGAGGGCCATGAGATTTAGACCTGAATGCAAAAATGGAGGCTCTAGACCTTTCCAGAGCTGAGATATTGAGATCCCACGTAGCATTTATGCCATTATAAAAATCTCAATATCTCAGCTCTGGAAGGGTCTAGAGCCTCCATTTTTTCACTCAGGTCTAAGTCTCATGGCCCTCTATCAGAATCCAGAGTTTCAAGAAGATCAGAGAAACTTAAAATTTTCTACCCAAAAAAAAACGACAGTGGTACCCCTTATGTTTTTTTTTTTTGGTGCGAAAAAATAAGTTTCTCCAATCTTCTCAAAACTCTGGATTCTGATAGAGGGCCATGAGATTTAGACCTGAATGCAAAAATGGAGGCTCTAGACCCTTCCAGAGCTGAGATATTGAGATGCCATGTAGCATTTATGCCATTATAAAATCTCAATATCTCAGCTCAGGAAGGGTCTAGAGCCTTCCATTTTGCACTCAGGTCTAAGTCTCATGGCCCTCTATTCAGAATCCAGAGTTTCAATAAGATCAGAGAAACTTAAAATTTTCGACCCCAAAAAAAAACGACAGTGGTACCCCTTATGTTTTTTTTTTTTTGGTGCGAAAAAATAAGTTTCTCCAATCTTCTCAAAACTCTGGATTCTGATAGAGGGCCATGAGATTTAGACCTGAATGCAAAAATGGAGGCTCTAGACCTTTCCAGAGCTGAGATATTGAGATCCTACATAGCATTTATGCCATTATAAAAATCTCAATATCTCAGCTCTGGAAGGGTCTAGAGCCTCCATTTTTTCACTCAGGTCTAAATCTCATGGCCCTCTATCAGAATTCAGAGTTTCAAGAAGATCAGAGAAACTTAAAATTTCGAACCCAAAAAAAAACGACAGTGGTACCCCTTATGTTTTTTTGTTGGTGCGAAGAAATCAGTTCTCCAATCTTCTCAATTTGATTACTGTCAAACCTACAATGGATATTAAAATACGCCGAAGCCATGTGTCCTGTATCATAGCTACATGAATGACCTTTGCAGCAAAAAAAACGCGGTGAAAATCAATTCAGTATTCAGTAAGATATGATTAATTTAATGCGCTGACAGCTCATTTCACCTGCCATTCAGATTACACTGAGCGGAGACGGATGACCGAGATTTAAGATGGCGGCTCCAATTCGTCAAAGTCATTACAAAATAAAAGTGTTTTTATTGCATTCTTATTTACTGAGGATGAGATGGTGTTAAGGTACCCAATGCCAATTCTCTTCAATTAGACATCCTCTGGCACTACGTCAATATTCGGTCGTGACGTTTGTTATTTTCATAGGTATTTTCATCTGATTTTCAGGCAGTACAATTATTTTACTAGATTTATTATTATATTTATTATTTCAAAATTACAGAATTCTATATCAAGTTCTTGACACATTTTTTTACACATTTTGTAAGCTGAAACAAACAATAATTTATATAAAGACACAAACAAAAAAGAAAGAAACTGTGTGTGTGTGTGAGGGAGAGAGTGAGAGAGAGATTTTCGTCATTTTCGCGGTCGCAACATGCTCAAAAACTCACCAAATTTGGCACGCATGTCAGGACTGGTGTAAAATTTAGTGATGGCCGGTTGATGAACGGAATCGTTCTTTTGAACCGGTTCATTTTAGTGAACCGGTCGAACCAGTACACTAAATCGGACTGAATCGTTTGAAACAGTTCGCGTCTTGCGTCAGCGCTGAAACACAAGTTACTAAAGTTACCGCTTTCCAGACATGCCTGACAGTCCCTCCGAATCGAAATAAACCAATATCCAGGAGTACATTTTATTCCAGTAACTCAAAAAGTTCACTGAACTGAGATGTTGGTGCTGAGAGAAGTGATGAGCACGAGCAGCTGATACTGCGCATGCGTGTACTACCGAACATACAGGTACAGCGGTGCTCGGATAACTAGTACAGAACAGAACCGAGAACTGTTTCTTTTGGACACGTTCGAACTACTAGTTGATGAGCTGAGCATGCGTGCAATTTTTCTGAGGGACGAAATGTACGTTTCCTAAGTATTTAGTTGAACACATATTTGGAAACATGTTTATCATTATAATTACTGTATTATCACTGTATTATTTTAAAGTTTGGAAACAATGATTGGATTGTAAAACTGTCAAACTAAACATTTATTATTATACTAAAATAATATTTTCAGGAACAGCTCATTTAATTTCTAAGTAACAATATAAATCTTTGATGTAAACTCTTGCCAAGGTTTTAATGGTGCACTGCTTAGTAAATGTTCATAATGTGTTAACATAACGAATTAAACATATATGTATTCTGTATCTGTAGGCTACAGAAGGCTATATTGGAGTCAGAAATGCATAGTTTTTCTAGTTTTGTCGACTATTCAGGTTTGAGCTCAGCACACACAGGCCTATGCTATGGTTCTCGAGTCGAGAACTGGTTGTTGCAGTTCTTGAATCACCAGTACAGAACCAAGAACTGTCTCATTCGGATACCGTTCGAATGCGAGAACCGATGAGCTGGAGATACTGCGCATGCGTGATAGCGCCGTCTCTGAACAGAACGTTCTTTCGGCCGACTGATCCTGTGCTGATACATGAGCACGCAGTACGGGTGAACCCAGGACTTAAATGAGAGGGCGAATTGGCGAAATGTATTTAATGACAAATAAAATGATGAAGACCATTTATGCATTTTATATATTTGAAACATGTAAAACAACGTTAGCACATCGCCTAGGCTGCAGCAGGGTTCGTTTGCAAAATGTAAATGTAAGAAACTTATCCAAGATGATTATGACGATGAGTACTATTATATAACTGAAGTTATGATTACAAATGCCTTTAATTTAAACAATTTTTATCCGCCGGATGATAGAATTGACGTCATTACGTGATGACGTAAAAGAACTGGTGAACCAGTTTTTTGAACCGGTTCATTAAAACGAACTGTCCGAAAGAACCGGTTCGCGAGAAAAGAACCGGACTTCCCATCCTTAGTAAAATTTCGTATTTTGTGGGTTTCGAGGATGGGCGTGGCAAAATGACTCGCTAGCGCCACCTAGAAAAGTGGAAAAATTAGCCCCTCGTTCCACGTTCAACCCGTTCAACCTTGGTGAGGACATGTATCATATCAAGACGCACAAAAAAGCCTCAAGAACCCATACCCTAAACTCGACAGGAAGTCCGCCATTTTGAATTTGGCGGCCATATAAGAATATTTTTATATATTTAAAATTACACAACCCTGTCTCTTTTTGTTAAATGTCTGTTTTAATGATAATATCCCGTTCAAAAGTATAAGTAGCCTAATAGGTAGGCTATAATAAGCTATACAATGTGAAATAAAGCAAACAATTCAGTTAAACATAAGGCAGCTCTCTAAAAGTTAAATAGCCTAAATATATAAAGTTATGAAACTTCACTTTGCCCTCAGCAAAACGATTTGCCATGGAACAAAGTAAACTATATATTAATAAAGTTTAGCATTGTTTGGTCTTATAAGATAAATAAAAACATGCACTGAAAAGTTATGTAGATGGTTGATTATTTGTCAAGATAAGTCATTGTTTTTTATAGATTAAAATAGCTTTTAAATTACGCAAACTGGCAATATTAGGTCATTTTAAAACATCTCCCCTTAAAACGCTATTGGTATCGACTGTTTAAATAAAGTTACGGGAATATGACTTGGCTTGAAAAAAATTTCAGTCAGAAGATTTTTTTTTCACTTTAATCCCTGACATCACAATATTCCTAAATAATTCATACGCAGAATAAAGGGACGGGCTTGTTTTTATTTAGTTAGAAGTGTGTTGAAACTAGCAGATACTGACAGACTGGGAAGAGAGGATCTGTGTAAGTTCGGAGCACCATTAGGCTCCTCTCTTGCGTTTGCATTAACCCGAGCAGAGATGGATCCGCTATGCCGTCCCGTCACTGTGTTTGTTGAAGTGGTCAGAGTCTAAACTAATGCAAACACGACTATCAGACACTGCAAACCTGCCAATACACCAATAATTATGCACCAATCTGCATAATGATTTTTGTGTCGGACTATTCAGTGTTTTTGTTTTCATTTCATTGTAATTAGAGCCATACTGTGTTTTTCCTAAGTGAATTAGACGAACCCATTTAAATACAACACTTGTGGTCAATGCAGTACAGCAAATCACAGTAAATTCTGATCCATAGATCTTGGTTTTAATTTACAAGACATTTGCCTGTTACTTAAAGTATTATCATCATAACAATAGAAAGGCTTTTATCTCAGTTTATTACATCATTTTTTTAACATGTAAGATCAGTTTTAAGCATATTAATAACATTTTACAGATTAGACATCAGAAGGAAACAACTTGAAATAATGTGACAAAAGGCAGTGCAATTTACTAATAAAGCTCAAGCAGCAGAAGTTATTTAGACACCAATGTGTCCCTGAGCAAGACACTTAACCCCTAGTTGCTCCAGAGGCGTGCGACCTCTGACATATATAGCAATTGTAAGTCGCTTTGGATAAAAGAGTCAGCTAGATGAATAAATTGGCTCAGGATCTTCTCAAAAGATTCTCTCAACATCCTCTAAACATTAGCACATAAAAAAACATTTATAAATCGTTCATGTTAAAAAACTGAACAAAGGCACGTCTCATGGCAGGAGATGAGTCGTTTGGTCCCGGCTGAGGTCACAGGTTAGGGGGTCTGTGTGGATCTCCATCTTCTCCAGGGCGTTCCTGAAGGTGAAGGAGCTGAAGCAGGAGCACATCTCTCCTCTCGAACAGCTTCTGATGGAGCTTTCTCTGAGTCTCAGGGGCAGAAGGAATCTCCTGAATCCTCTCAGCTCGGGTCGCTCGCTCTGATCCTCGGCCCGCAGGTTGACGACCCAGAACTTGTCCCCGGTCGAGGCGGGTCATGGGCAGCGCTGGACAGCAGGTTAAGGGTCAGGGCAAAGAGACTGCTGGCCGAAGCTGAAACCGTGTCATCGCTCACGCCAGGAACTAGGTTTGATTTAGGGTTCGTCTGCAGAGAGAAGCGTTCAGAAGAAGAGCAAGTGTGCTTTCAAGATGAGTTTATTGCCTAATATTGAGACAAATGGGTCATTCTCTAAAAAACTGTAGCCATAAAATTGACAGGACCGTTATATTCATCTGCTTCACATTGAGAATCATTGGTTACCCTTTGTTTTAAAGGGATACTCCACAGTTTTTTCATATTAAACTGTGTTATTCCCTTAAATAAGACGAGTTGATGCATACCTCTGTCGTCTCAGTGCGTGCACTATATCGGCTCCGGCGCACGAGGCACTTTGAGCACTTAACTAGCCCAGTTCATTCAATATGGGCCAAGCAGAGAAGAGACAAAACACCTCCACATTTTCACATTTTAAACACAGTTACTCGAGCAGTGTAACTCGACCTAGGACGGTGACACAAAATAAAACGTTGCGCTTTTATGAGCGTGTAAAGTGGATAACTATATTGTATGGCGGAATACCACAGCAAGTGCTTGGGAGCACTTCGACTGGGCGCAGTAATATCATCTCTCGTGAAAAGTCCTCTCCTCCCTCTCACTCACCGGAGTGATGATATTAATAATAATAATAATAATTCGTTACATTTATATAGCGCTTTTCTGAGACCTCAAAGCGCTTCACATAGAGGGGGGAATCTCCTCAACCACCACCAATGTGCAGCATCCACCTGGATGATGCGACGGCAGCCATATTGCGCCAGAACGCTCACCACACACCAGCTTACTGATGGAGAGGAGACAATGATGAAGCCAATCAGTATGTGGGGATGATTAGGAAGCCATGATGGACAGAGGCCAAGGGGTAAATTTGGCCAGGATGCCGGGGTTACACCCCTACTCTTTCGAAAGACATCCTGGGATTTTTTGTGACCACAGAGAGTCAGGACCTCGGTTTAACGTCTCATCCGAAGGACGGTGCTCTTTTGACAGTATAGTGTCCCCGTCACTATACTGGGGCGTTAGGACCCACACAGACCACAGGGTGAGCGCCCCCTGCTGGCCTCACTAACACCTCTTCCAGCAGCAACCTGGCTTTCTCAGAAGGTCTCCCATCCAGGTACTAACCAGGCTCAGCCCTGCTTAGCTTCAGTGAGCAACCAGTCTTGGGCTACAGGGTGATATGGCTGCTGGCAAATATTACTGCGCCCAGTCCATAGAAATACATGCGCCGAGTTGGAAGTGCTCCCAAACACTTGCTGTGGTATTCCGCCATACAATATAGTAGAGTTGGGGTACTCGAACTCGGACTTTGAGTCCGGACTCGAGTCCAATTTTGAATGAACTCGTCACGCACTCGGATGAATTTGTACTCGGACTTGGCACGGACTCGGACATTTTAGACTCGGAAAAATGTCCGAGTCCAGTTGAGTCCAGGCACTGGAGGACACATTATTCAAAAACGAATAGAAACTACCGGTACTTGTGTTGTGTCCGCGTTGAGCATTGTAGCCAATCACGGACATATTAAGCGTATGAACACAGTGGGCAAATCAGAGGCATTTTAGAGTCAACATGCAGAGAATTCGCTCAAAATGTATGTTCAGAATCAGCACGAGCTTTATCCTTTTGCAAATCCCCTCATACAAAGTCTAGACGCGATATAAATGAGAGATTCACTGTGCAGTGCGGATAACTTCAGTGATTATGACGAGTTTTAGGGAGAGTGCAGAACGCGGTAAGTGATGGCTTTTTTTCGTGCTTCTAGAGCACCAGTGGTTACGTTCACCAACGTAAATCAAAAACAGTCATAAATGCATTTACATGTGGGAATGAATCCGCTAAAGTCTAGTCCTGTGAGTCATGAAATTGCTGTGATTGACAGTAACCATAGCAACATGAGAACGTGATAAACATAGCAACATTTTGGCGACGAATAATTGTATGATTTTTGTTACATTTACACTTTAGTCATAAGTTTACATACACCTTTCAGAATCTCCAAAATGTATTTTTTTCTTTTCTTTTTTATTGATAGGAAGGATCATAAAAACATTGTTTCTATTCAGTACTGCACTGAAAAAGCTTTTTCACATAACAGATGTTTAATGGCCTAGTCCACAAGACAAATTACTTGATTTTAATATTGTGTGTCATTACCTGAATGATCCACAACTGTTTTTTTGTTTTTTTTTTTTTGTAATGGATGTTCATGAGGAAAAATCCTCCTCATACACAAACATTACAAACCCTGCAAATATTTAGTGATGTTCAAGAAGGAAGCATCCGTTAAGGATGGAACTGGATGTAAATTGGTTTAAATTGTTAAAAATTAATTAATTAATTTAGTCCTGCCCTTCAGAGGCTAAAAAAGATATTAGCATGTAAAACAAAATAATAAAAGTGTAAACATCACCATCATCTTGCTCAAAAATATACCCCTGGCTCTTAATGCGTCGTGTTGCATTCTTGAGCATTACCTGGCAAATTTTTCTTTTTCTCTTTGCTCCTCAATATATTTTTCACTGTGTGAGAACATGTGGAGTGAGAGCGGAATGGCTTGTGGGACGTAGCAACAGTAACTAAGAGGGACAGGTCTTTGTAAAAAGTCAATTTCAAATCATTTAAAGGGCAATTCCACCTCTGGAAAGATGAATGTGTATTTAAAATGGGTCATTTATGTAGAAGAAATGTGAAATAATTTTTTAATTTGGAGCTTTCTAGACTGAGAAAAGACAGAAAATGTATTTTTGGCTTATGTGAATGAAAAACATCAACTCCCAGAATTCATTTGCTTCGCTGCCCTCAGGAGGCCACGCCTACCGCTAACCTCGCAGTATGTAAACAACAGTCTACTAGTGATTCTCCGTGATGAGTCTGTCCGAAAATGTGTTTCGAGATCGCCCAAAATGTCCGCGATTCGGCTTTTGCGTTCTACAGTCGTCATTCATCATGTTTACTGTGGCAAGCGGAACGAGTGCGAGCTGTATGTAAACGGCGCGAGACGAGCCAGGTTTACTGTGTCGACTGGGGATGAGTGCCGGCTGTCTGGATAACGGCGCGAGGCCGGTGGCGTGATTACCGATGAGCGGCACCTAAGACGTAAGTTACCGGTCTCGTATCTCTCACGGAGGAGCAGGAATTTTCTTAGCAATGTTAAAACGCATCAACCGATCACTTGTTTGGCGTTCATGTAAACACAACAGTCAGATTCACCAATCATAAGGAATTGAGTTAGATTGAAACAAAAGCTGTAACTTACATGTAAACAATGAATGGCGACTTCAGAAATTAAAAGCTGAATCCCGGACATCGACGGCCGGACATGTCCAGGAAAAAGAGGACGGTAACCCCTACTACTCAGCTTTCTCCACAGAACAAGAGCCTGCTAGCTTAGCGTCCAAAAAAGATGTGTAATGTTAATCCCAATCCTCCATAACGCATCCGTCAGCGTATTCAGTAGTTTCGTCCACATTTTCGAAACGTTTCTGCCAGTGAAATCAAACGCATTGGCACTGATCTGTGATAGGTCTGTTAGCGCAATAGGTCCAACCCCCTATTGGCGGGTTTGAAAGGGTGGGGACTCGGGCTTGTAGTTTTTTACTGAAATCGCCCTCTCTTACACTTCCGCCAACAATGACGTAAAATGACGATTTTTGCGTCATTGTTGGAGGAAGTGAAAAAGGTAAATAGCAGATTTCTCTCGTCTCAGGGGAAAATGATAAAGTGTTGCATGACCATTCAATAGTATAACTGGGTTTCTAACAATGGAAAGCTTAATGCAAATGGGTGGAGTTGCCCTTTAAATCTTTGTGGACTCGGCCGGACTCGACTTCGGACTTCGGATGTTAAGGACTTGAACTCAAGTCCGACTCGGCCCTCTTTGGACTCGGACTTGGACTCGAGACTCAATTGTTAAGGACTTGGACTCAACTCGGATTCAAGACTAAGGTGGACTCGGACCCAACTCTACAATATAGCTATCCACTTTACACGCTGGAGAAAGCGCAACGTTTTATTTTGTGTCACCGTCCTAGGTTGAGTTACACTGCTCGAGTAACTGTGTTTAAATAGGGAAAACGTGGAGGAACTCGTCTTAGTTAAGGGAATAACATAGTTTAATATGAAAAAATGGTGGAGTATCTCTTTAAGGTCTCTTACAGTCTATTGGTAATGTTTTCTGTGTTGATGCAGACTCGTCATCTCTGCAGTGCATATATGCATGTTTCATACGGATTACATAATCTGAGAATATTTATTTTCCAGAGGAATCTGTTCAATCAAATGTAAAATTTCATATTTCTCGTGTCTGTGAGGCAAGTATACGCTGAGTTTTGGTTCATTTATGTGGCGCGCTGAAGTTCAAGACCGAAATCGGCAGAAAGCACAATTTTTTTTACAAAAGTACAAAGCTGTTTGTTGTTATTGTGAGTTTACAGAACTTTTACAGTTTGCGTTGATCTTAGCTGTAAGCAAAAACGACAGTATTTGAAAGTTAAATGCGAGCGATGGCACCGGCGCCTGTGTTACTCAGTAAACACACTTGTGTGTCTAATAATAACACTCATTTGTCTAGGTTAGCATTAGAGCAAGTGGACTTGTAAAGTGTCATATTTCAAGTAATAAGCCATATTTGTGGTTGATTAATGACAAGCGAATGTTTGGATTTCCTTCCGTTAACGATCTGTCCGTTACAAGCCTGTGATTTGCCACTTTTTCAAGTTTTTTTTTCTGCGACTAAATGTCTGATACAGTTTAGGTTGACTACGCCTATTCCATTCAGAGGACAGCCCTAGTACTTATTGGGTTAGTTGCATGTAATTTTGCGTGCTCTGCGCCACATGGGCAGGTGCTGAGAGTGAGTTTGGTACCGGTCTGAGGCGGTGTGATGAGGAGGACTCTGTCCGCGAGCTCGGCCTGCGTGTTCGATCCAGCGGAGCGGGCCTTGTTCCGCTAGGCTAGCTCGGTCCCACACGTCGATGACCACGGTTGACGCCAGCGCGCCTCTGCAGGGATTGAGCCAGGAGCATCACAGCGCGCTGAAACACACCGTCCACTGCGGGATACACCAGCAACACTCGCACGGACACGCCCACGCTTCGAGCCACGGCGCCACTCGCAGCACCTGACCTGGAAGAGCACGAGTACACTGAGACACGGCCACCAGAACTCCAAACATCACTGACCCTGACTGTAGAGTTGACCCTCGACTAACTGGGGCTCGGGTCAGAAGCAGAGGACTAGCTAAACTGAACGTCTGCTAGCTGTCTCACGTCTCTGAGGTCAGATAAATCCCATCACATAGAGCCTCATTCACCTCGCTCACCAAACCCATTTAACGGTAAGAATTTAATTGATGTTTAACAAATAAAGGAACATATAGTACAAATGAATAAACAATAAAGCTTGGGTTGGTGAATATTCGGTCCCTTTCTTCAAAAGAACTTATGTAATATATAATAATGTCATCTGTATTACGGGGAGGTCTAGTTTAAAATGTAATTCTTTTGAAGTGTTGGTGCTTAAAGGGATAGTTCACCAAAAATGAAAATTAGCCCATGATTTACTCACCCGTCACCCTGAAGCCATCCTAGCTGTAATTGACATTCTTCTTTCAGACGAATACC
The DNA here is from genome assembly GCA_030378365.1 of Hybognathus amarus. Classification (NCBI taxonomy): domain Eukaryota; kingdom Metazoa; phylum Chordata; class Actinopteri; order Cypriniformes; family Leuciscidae; genus Hybognathus; species Hybognathus amarus. Next base: position 358,804 of record JAQIUQ010007551.1, on the reverse strand, counting down.
ATTAATACAATTACGCCAAAAGAGCAACTCCTACGTCACACATTGTCGAAACGTTACTCTTTTAGCGAAAGTCGATATGTAGGCCGACTGCTGGAAGTTAGTTATTTTAGTCGATAAAGTTTTAAATATAGATATTTATCTTACACAAACGCATCACTTCACTTTAGCAGGCCTTTATTAACCCCTGGAGAGCTGCGTGGAGAACTTTAATCATGAATGGATGTACTTTGATGGACCTCCAATCACATACAGCCATTCACTCCCATTATCAAGAGCCAGGACATTTTTTTATATAAATCTGATTATATTCGTCTGAAAGAAGAATGTCATATACACCTATGATTATACACCTACACTTCAGGGTGAGTAAATCATGGGCTAATTTTCATTTTCGAGTGAACTGTACCTTTAATGTAACATCATCTAGTGGGTTTTACTGGATCTTAGTGCTGCATTTGATACCATCGACCACAACTACTACATTAGCAAATCACACTTATCTGATCATTATCAGTTTGGAGCAGTAAATGAAGAGATGTCTTATCGATCACAAGTTCAGTATGGCGTACCACAAGGCTCAGTACTAGGACCATTGCTGTTCATGCTACACACACACACACTACCCTTTTCAAAATTATATTCTTTTGTCTCATAATCTTGAATCAAAATGACTTCCCCTCCCTCTTGCTGCGACTTCTCTTCTCTGATGACAGGTTTACTTGCGTGAGGCAGGGGCCGCCTACATTTGTTCTCGCTCCAGAAGCGTTTCACTCGGATAAATGTCACAATAGGGAAGAAAAGACGATTACAACTTCTGTTTCAGCCCAACTTAAATTGCAACAGATTTCTAGCTCCCATCGTGCTTTGCGTCAGACTGAATGAGGATAAAAGCTGAAATTAAGTGTTATTTTATGTTTCTCCAGCTTTGAGTTTAACTTCCTTTTTTTGTCAGCTTACTAAGGTTTACAGTTCTTTGTCCATACAATGGAAGTCAAAGGGAACCAAATCTTTTTGGCAACCAATGGCCTTCAAACACCTTGTGTTCCGCAAAAGTAAAGGCACAAAGGTTTGTAACAAAATGTGAGAAAAGTCCTGGATATCCCCATACCTGTGTATAAAGGTGTGAGAGCATGTTTATTGTACACTTACACGTGATAAAGCCGCAGGAGAGAAGCGCGAAAAGCACCAGAACGCACCCAACACCAATGGCCAGCCCAGACTTATCTGGAACAGAAAATTACAAGAGTAACCAGACAAATGTTCCAAACAGATAATGCAGCGAGTACAACGTGATGATGAATTATAGGATACTCACTCGTACAGATCACTTTATGCTGAACTTCATTTTTACCCTTGCAGTGTTCAAAGTGAGATTTTATCTTAAAAAATAACAAAGGCAAGTTAATTCGGGTTCCCTTTGGAAGTGGAACTCTACGCTGCGTCCTCAGTCGGAACGCCTCATGAGCTGGTGTCTGACGCAAACTATAAAAGCAAGTTCTCAAATTTTTTAGTCAAGCATGTTTTGGATTATATTATTTTGTGCGTCTTGTTAATATTAGATGTGATTTTATAGTCACCAATATCTTAAGGTCTTCACAGGGGCCCGTGTATTCCAGTTCCACTTGACATTTTTTTACTTTGCATCCCTGTAGAGCCAACAAACAAGATGAAAAATGACAGAACAATGTTTTACTTCTGCTTTTTTTACTTGTTTACACTTAAAATGTGTGAAAATAATCTGAATGTCCAAAGAATATAAATATATTATAAACATTTATTCTCTGAAATCAATTGTATGGCTTTTTTTTTCAAATATTTTTTGATATTTTAATTGCTTATTTTTTCTGTGGGTTGCAGTATTCTTTAAATTCATTTTAGCACAAAATAAAATGTTAAAAAGAAACATACCTCTTTTATCTCAACAGTCTTTAGGGTTTCTGTTGTGTTCCTCTTCAGTTCGATGGTGTATCTGTCCGCCACAGAGCTCACATTGAAGGTCACCATTATCTTATCATCATGAAGGACTGAATGAATGTGAGCGTTCCATTGGATTTTCGCTGGGAAGTTTATCAACAGTCAGTGAAAATGTATTAAAAGAATTGAAGTGGAGTGTGTGTCAGCCATAAGTGATTGTGTTCCAGACATGAACGATTCCTCAAATCAAGTGTCTTGCTGAGGAGAGATGTGCTGTGCAATTTTCAAATGCTGAATGAAACAAGTGGAAAATCCCACAGATGTTCATTAAAGAGACGAGCCATATCTTGATATCAGAGCTGTGTTTGAAACCACAGGGAAGATAATCTAGTCTAGAGCACTTATTCAGTCTTGCGTTTCCTCTTGGTGCTTCGGTTTATCAAGCTTTATTTATAGCGTTGTCTGGCACATATGTCAGTGACACAGTGACTTGGTCACACATATTGATTTGTTCTATTAAGAGGTTGGTTTTGTTCTATTAAAGATGATCAACGTGTCTGTCATAAACTGAACAGAATAGGGCCCAAAACTGAGCCTTGAGGAACTCTAATACTGTATAACAATAATACCGAAACATTTGCTTCCTGTTTGATAAATATGAATTCATACTGTAACACGTATGTCTCATACATTTAATGGCATCAATATAAAGATTAAAAACTTTGATTGGAGCACCCTAATGTTTCACAGTATCAAACACCTTCTTTAAATACCCTCAGAAAATGCTCCTATTCTAAAAATCTAATTTAATTATCATTGATTTGGTTACACTCAATTTCACAAAGAGTCTGATGTGAGTTTATCGTAAATATTTTTTATTGACTTAGAAGTCAAGTGACAATGCTGAGAAATATATGATATGGATTTAAATTTAATTAGTAATTAACATAAGTTCCTTACTGTGACTGAAAATGGCTCATATAGGGGAAGTATCCTATGTCGAAGTAATTATAAACTCAACATATAATGATTTAATCCCAGAGTGAGCAATTCTAGTTCGGTCCTTTCTCATGTGATGGACTTTATGACATTAATATAGGGATTTAGGATGATTTCCATCACAGCTCTAAATATCACCCCAGACAGCAACATAGTGTCGGCCCAGATCCGGCCCTCATCCGGTGCACATGGATTCCACAGGGTCTGGATCTGGGCCGACACTATGTTGCTGTCTGGATTTGATGCCGTCCTAAACATCACCGATTTTGCACGTCCGAGCACTGGCCTCATCTGTATATTTCAGCTGAAGTAGATCTTAAAATTAAATGTGGAACACAATGAACAGTGACTCGTATTTTATAGTTTTAAAATAAAATTAAAATAAGATGGAGTGGAAGTAATCACACCACATAGAAATGAGAAGATCAAAAGAAGAGCAAATAAAACTGACCTGTTTTGAATGTCTTTATATATATGTTGCCTGTTCCTGTTCCAGGGTTTGGTTTGGGAAGGTTATAGGCCCAGAAGTCATACTTCTTTAAAGGACAAACGGATCCATTTGGCACAGAGAAACTGAACCACAGCTGTCAATCAAGAAGAGAGTGAGATTAGGACACACAATCTCTCACTGACTCTCTGATGGTGTAGTATTTGCATAAGGCAAATTCATACATAATGCTTTCCAGACAAACAAATGATGTTTTTTGACCCCAATGGCAGATATATTTTCTTGTTTTAAGTGTAAACTCAACATTTCAGTGTTTTATTTTTTCAGTTAAATATCTAAGAAAAGATATTTTCCGAAAACCAGTCATTATCTGGTAGGACCGCCATTTGCCTCAGCGCAGGTGTACAGATCCTTGCAACATGGGGCCGTGTGTTATGCTGCAACATGAGGTGATGGTCGTGGATGAATGGCACAACAATGGCCCTCAGGATCTCGCTCACGGTTTCTCTGTGGATTCAGAATGCCATCAATAAAATGCACCTGTGTTCACTGTCCATAACATCGCCTGCCCATAGCATCGCCTGCCCATAGCATAATCCCACCGCCACCATGGGCCACTCCGATCCACAACATTGACGTTCCGCAAACTCTCTCACCCACACAACACTGCTGTCTGCCATCTGCCCTGCACTGGGAAAACCGGCATTCATCCATGAAGAGAACACCTCTCCAAACTGCCAGATGCCATAGAATGTAGAGAGCGAATAGAATTTGCCCATTCATGTCTGTTTACGACGACAAACTGCAGTCAGGTGGAGACGACAAGTGTGCAAATGAGCTTCCCTAAGACGGTTTCTGACAGTTTGCAGAAGTTCTTTGGTTTATGCAAATCGATTGTTGCTGCAGCTGTCCAGGTGACTGGTCTCAGACAATCTTTTGTCCGGGGGCTGGTCTCAGATGATCTTGTGTCCGGGTGAGCTGGTCTCAGGTGATCCTGTGTCCGGGTGACTGGTCTCTGACGATCTTGTGTCCGGGTGACTGACTCAGACGATCTTGTGTCCAGGTGACTGGTCTCAGACGATCTTGTGTCCGGGTGACTGGTCTCTGACGATCTTGGTGTCCGGGTGACTGGTCTCAGACGATCTTGTGTCCGGGTGACTGGTCTCAGGCGATCTTGTGTCCGGGTGGCTGGTCTCAGATGATCTTGTGTCCAGGTGACTGGTCTCAGGCGATCTTGTGTCCAGGTGACTGGTCTCTGATGATCTTGTGTCCGGGTGACTGGTCTCAGGCGATCTTGTGTCCGGGTGGCTGGTCTCAGACAATCTTTTGTCCAGGTGGCTGGTCTCTGACGATCTTTGTGTCCAGGTGGCTGGTCTCTGACGATCTTGTGTCCGGGTGACTGGTCTCAGACGATCTTGTGTCCAGGTGGCTGGTCTCAGACGATCTTGTGTCCGGGTGACTGGTCTCAGATGATCTTGTGTCCGGGTGACAGGTCTCAGACAATCTTTTGTCCGGGGGCTGGTCTCAGACGATCTTGTGTCCGGGTGACTGGTCTCAGGCAATCTTGTGTCCGGGTGACTGGTCTCTGACGATCTTGTGTCCGGGTGACTGGTCTCAGACAATCTTTGTCCAGGTGGCTGGTCTCTGACGATCTTGTGTCCAGGTGGCTGGTCTCAGACGATCTTGTGTCCAGGTGGCTGGTCTCTGACAATCTTGTGTCCAGGTGGCTGGTCTCTGATGATCTTGTGTCCGGAGGGCTGGTCTCAGACGATCTTGTGTCCGGGTGGCTGGTCTCTGACGATCTTGTGTCCGGGTGACTGGTCTCAGATGATCTTGTGTCCGGGTGGCTGGTCTCAGATGATCTTGTGTCCGGGTGACTGGCCTCAGACGATCTTGTGTCCGGGTGACTGGTCTCAGGCGATCTTGTGTCCAGGTGACTGGTCTCTGGCGATCTTTTGTCCGAGTGACTGGTCTCTGACGATCTTGTGTCCGGGTGACTGGTCTCTGACGATCTTGTGTCCAGGTGACTGGTCTCTGACGATCTTGTGTCCGGGTGACTGGCCTCAGACGATCTTGTGTCCGGGTGACTGGTCTCTGACGACTCTTGTGTCCGGGTGACTGGTCTCAGACGATCTTGTGTCCGGGTGACTGGTCTCTGACGATCTTGTGTCCGGGTGACTGGCCTCAGACGATATTGTGTCCGGGTGACTGGTCTCAGGCGATCTTGTGTCCGGGTGACTGGTCTCAGACGATCTTGTGTCCGGGTGACTGGTCTCTCACGATCTTGTGTCCGGGTGACTGGTCTCAGACGATCTTGTGTTCGGGTGACTGGTCTCAGACGATCTTGTGTCTGGGTGACTGGTCTCAGACGATCTTGTGTCCGGGTGACTGGTCTCAGATGATCTTGTGTCCGGGTGACTGGTCTCAGACGATCTTTTGTCCGGGTGGCTGGTCTCAGATGACCTTGTGTCTGGGTGGCTGGTCTCGAGACGATCTTGTGTTCCGGGTGGCTGGTCTCAGACGATCTTCTGTCCGTGTGGCTGGTCTCTGACGATCTTGTGTCCGGTGTGACTGGTCTCAGACGATCTCTTGTGTCCAGGTGGCTGGTTTCAGACGATCTTCTGTCCGGGTGGCTGGTCTCTGACGATCTTGTGTCCGGGTGGCTGGTCTCAGACGATCTTGTGTCCGGGTGGCTGGTCTCAGACGATCTTGTGTCCGGGTGGCGGGGTCTCAGACGATCTTGTGTCCGGGTGACTGGCTCAGGCGATCTTGTGTCCGGGTGACTGGTCTCAGGCGATCTTGTGTTCCGGGTGGCTGGTCTCAGACGATCTTGTGTCCGGGTGACTGGTCTCAAGGCGATTTTGTGTCCGGGTGGCTGGTCTCAGACGATCTTGTGTCCGGGTGGCTGGTCTCAGACGATCTTTTGTCCGGGTGACTGGTCTCAGACGACTCTGTGTCTGCGTAGCTGGTTCAGACGATCTTGTGTCCGGGTGGCTGGTCTCTGACGAACTTGTGTCTGGGTGACTGGCTTCAGACAATCTTGTATTCGGGTGACTGGTCTCAGACGATCTTGTGTCCGGGTGACTGATCTCAGACGATCTTGTGTCCGGGTGGCTGGTCTCAGACGATCTTGTGTCCGGGTGGCGGGTCTCAGACGATCTTGTGTCCGGGTGGCTGGTCTCAGACGATCTTTTGTCCGGGTGACTGGTCTCAGATGATCTTGTGTCCGGGTGACTGGTCGTCAGACGATCTTGTGTCCGGGTGGCTGGTCTCTGACGATCTTGTGTCCGGGTGGCTGGTCTCAGACGATCTTGTGTCCGGGTGACTGGCTTCAGACGATCTTGTGTCCGGGTGACTGGTCTCAGACGATCTTGTGTCCGGGTGACTGGTCTCAGACGATCTTGTGTCCGGGTGACTGGTGTCTGACGATCTTGTGTCCGGGTGACTGGTCTCAGGCGATCTTGTGTCCGGGTGACTGGTCTCAGACGATCTTGTGTCCGGGTGGCGGGTCTCAGACGATCTTGTGTCCGGGTGACTGGTCTCTGACGATCTTGTGTCCGGGTGGCTGGTCTCAGACGATCTTGTGTCCGGGTGGCTGGTCTCTGACGATCTTGTGTCCGGGTGACTGGCTTCAGACGATCTTGTGTCCGGGTGACTGGTCTCAGACGATCTTGTGTCCGGGTGACTGGTCTCAGACGATCTTGTGTCCGGGTGACTGGTCTCTGACGATCTTGTGTCCGGGTGACTGGTCTCAGACGATCTTGTGTCCGGGTGACTGGTCTCAGCTGATCTTGTGTCCGGGTGGCTGGTCTCAGATGATCTTGTTGTCCGGGTGACTGGTCTTAGACGATCTTGGAGGTGAAGATGCTGGCATGCGAAATATCAGGAAAAATATTTTCCTGATATTTCGAAAAAATATCTTTTTCGGTTCCAGAGTTGCAAAACAAACAACAAATACATGATTGTGTGTGTGTGTGTGTGTGTTTGTGTGAGTGTTTGTGAGTGTGTATGAGGCATCAGCCTTAGCGTCAGCAATCAGTTGCACCTCATTGAGATGGGTAGGATTAGGGGTGGGGTTAGGGATCAGGGGGCACATATGGGTAGGATTAGGGGAAGGGGTTAGGTAACAGGGTGGGGATGGGTAGGATTGGGGTGGGGTTAGGGATCAGGGGGTGGAGATGGATAGGATTAGGGGTGGGGTTAGGGATCAGGGGGTGGAGATGGGTAGGATTAGGGGTGGGGTTAGAGAATAGGGGGTGGAGTTGGGTAGGATTAGGGGTGGGGTTAGGAATCAGGGGGTAGAGATGGTAGGATTAGGGATGGGGTTAGGGATCAGGGGCTGGAGATGGGTAGAATTAGGGGTGGGGTTAGGAATCAGGGGGTAGAGATGGTAGGATTAGGGGTGGGGTTAGGAATCAGGGGGTAGAGATGGTAGGATTAGGGTTGGGGTTCTTTTGTCCGGGTGACTGGTCTGAGACGATCTTGTGTCCGCGTAGCTGGTCTCAGACGATCTTGTGACTGGTCTCAGACGATCTTGTGTCCGGGTGGCTGGTTTCAGACGATCTTCTGTCCGGGTGGCTGGTCTCCGACGATCTTGTGTCTGGGTGGCTGGTCTCAGACGATCTTGTGTCCGGGTGGCTGGTCTCAGACGATCTTGTGTCCGGGTGGCGGGTCTCAGACGATCTTGTGTCCGGGTGACTGGTCTCAGGCGATCTTGTGTCCGGGTGACTGGTTTCAGGCGATCTTGGAGGTGAAGATGCTGGATGTGGAGGTCCTGGGCTGGTGTGGTTACACGTGGTCTGCAGTCGTGGGGCCGGTTGGATGTACTGCCAAATTCTCTGAAACATCTTTGGAGACGGCTTATAGTAGAGAAATGAACATTCAATTCAGGGGCAACAGCTCTGGTGGTCAATCCTGGTGGGAATCCTGCTGTGTAATCTGCATCTTGATACACCACACCTGTGAGGTGGACGGATGATCTCGACAGAGAAGAAGTGCTCACTAACACAGATTTAGACAGATTTGTGAAGAATATTTCAGACATGGATGGATGGATGGATGGATGGATGGATGGATGGATGGATAGATAGATAGACATAAAAAAGTCTTAGATATTTCAGTTCAGCTCATGACAAATGGGGGCAAAAATGTGTTGCCTTTTTGTAATTTTGTTCAGAGTATGTACACCTGTTGTAGACAAGCTAGGCTGATATGAAGTGTGTGTGTGTGTGTGTGTGTGTGTGTATGTGTGTGTGTGTGTGTGTGTGCGTGTGTGTGTGTGTGTGTGAGATGGTCAACACATAGTGTGTGTTCACCTGTTGTGACCTGTGTGTGTGTGTGTGTGTGTGTGTGTGTGTGTGTGTGTGTGTGTGTGTGTGTGCATCACACGTGTGAGAACATCTCGCCCGTTGTAACTGCCATCGTTAATGCAGCAGAGAAACTATGCTTTGGACACTAGATACTGAACATGTGCCTAATTGCAGCACTAAGATTCGGCTTTTAAACAAGCCTTGTCCAGCGGCCGCATTACAAAGGCAGCAGCGGCAAACTCATGACCCTGTCCTCGCACAACAGCAATGGGTGGCGAGGATGTCCCTTCTGAGCTTCAACAACTACGTGACTGCCACTTGAATGTCATGAATGGAAAAGGTTTGAGATCCACGAAGACGCTCTCCTGGACTTCAGAGATGCCTTTGGGACATTATCTCACAAACTGCTGCTTAATGCATTAGAGGAGATCCATCTACCTCAGCCTTTTGTGGACATCATAACGGATGTGTACAGAGGATCTTTTTTGCAAGTCATCTGTGGTAAACAACTTACAAAGCCTATACCTCTCGAGGTGGGGATTAAAACAGGCTGCCCATGGAGTGCTGTTAACTTCATTCTGGCTATCAATCAGTGGATCAAATGGATCTGTCAGTGTGCACCATCACATATCAGATCCCCAAACCCTGTCCAGGGGTACGCTGATGATGTTGAGGTGTCCTCTAGGGAGGAGAATGTCATCCTAAACATGCTGGCCAGAACGGACGAATTCCTTCAGTGGTCTAAGCTGGAGGTGAAACACACCAAATGTGCAGCATTTTACGAACGGCGGAGCGGTGGAAACCGGTGGTACAAATCTAAATCTGATAAACCCCCCTCCTTCAAAATAATGGGACAGCCTATTAGGGTCTACTCTCGTAATGAAACATACACCTACCTTGGACACAAATTCAATATTGCAGGTGAGTGGGGTGAGCAGGTACAGGAGTTATTGTGCGCCTTTAAGAACAGGATCGATTTGATCGACTCCTCCCCCCTACCTGTAGTCATGAAACTGGAGGCCATTAGAGAAGTAGCTCTAGCAAAGATACAACACCTCTTTGCAAACATTCACATTCCACAAAATGTCCTACGAGACATGAATAATAAAACAGTTGAAGCCGTCAGGAAATGGCTGGGACTGAATTCACACTCCACCAGGGACATAATCTTCCTCACACTCAAGGAAGGGGGTCTGGGGGTCCCAAATGTGGAATGGACTTATTCCATTACAAGACTAACACACCTGACCCGCATGCTTAACAACGACGATGCCACGGTCAGAGAGTTAGCCAGAGCTTCCCTCTTACTGGACTTTAGGAAGAGAAAAATCCCTCTGGCCACCGGTGATCAAGACAGCTTCCTCGGCTTCAGGAGGAAAAGCAACGGCAAACTGGACACACAAGCTGCGGGTTTCGGAGTCCGCTCAGACTGGCCGGACCTAAACGACTTGTGTAATAGATTGGCAGTTAAACTACAGTGGACACAAAGTAACTCACAAACTGCCCCAGAGGTATCTGACGCTGTGGTCACAGACCCATCTGTTACTGTAAAGACCACAGTCTGTCACAATGAAACACAACACACACTACAGAGCACAACAGCAAGAAGATCTTTAATGAATATCAAACAGATGGACACAAAACAACACTGGACTGGACTAAAAATGCAGGGAAAACTGGCATGTCTTGATTTTGCTGATCATTCCACCTCTCACTCCATGTACAGAAACGCTGCAATAGGGGAAGATATTCTTCACTTCACTGTCAAGGCTAGACTACAGGTGTTACCAACCAGATACAACCTAGCTTTATGGTACCCTGAGAACTACCACCCACACTGCATAATGCACTCTAACTCTGATCACCTTGAGTCAATTGCCCATATTGTAAATGGCTGCAATGTGTACAAAGGGTTATACACAGCACGCCATGACCGTATTGTAGACCTCATTGCAAGTGCTGTTCAAGACATATTTCCAAAAAATATGCCTAGGTATAAACACTCACGAGTAATACCGGACTGGTTTAACAGCTCTGACGATGTATTTTGTAACATCCCTAACACCCCTGACATTGTGTTCATGGATACAGATAAAAAGGAGGTGCTAGTCCTTGAAATAGGTTGTGTGTATGATTTGTATATGGACATAGCCTTTTTGGAAAAAATGACTAAATACCAACCCCTCCTTGCAAAGATAAGTGGTCTGGGATACGCATGTAAGTTTGTGGCATTGATATTTGGCAGCCTGGGACATGTACACAAGCTGGCTGTTAGCGGACTGAGACTGGCAGGGCTACCAAAAAGAAAGTCCAAACAGCTGGCAAAGTTTTGTTCGATATCTGCTGTGATAGGCAGCCGTGCAGTGTGGCGTAAGCGATGTTTTATGTACCCTTGAGTGTCAAAGCTGTGTTATCTCTGAGAATATTTGAACCCTATCTGTAAGAAATTTGATTGGCGGATTCGAATAAAGAAGTATATGTGTGTGTGTGTGTGTGTGTGTGTGTGTGTGCGTGTGTGTAATGGTCATATTTTCACCTGTTGTCAGGCCAGCGAGGCTGATCTGATCAGAAGGAGAACTCAGGCTTGTATCCACAGTTATAACTTAATTTTGTATTTTCACTTGACTCTGACCATGTGATCCATGTGCCAGTGAGACTGCGAATACTGTCTGAGAACACAAGCGTCAAACAGAATTTACACAAGTATAAACTCAGCCTATGACTGTACAACTCAGCCTATGATCTTTAGTAAACAGTTATTCACTATTAAGATAATGTAATAACTGTAAAATACTTAAGTATTATAATACTTATTAATCTTCAAAAAATATTTTCCTGATATTTCGAAAAAAATATCTTTTTCGAGTTCCAAGTTGCAAAACAAACAACAAATACATGATTGTGTGTGTGTGTGTGTGTGTGTGTGTGTGTGTGTGTGTTTGTGAGTGTGTATGAGGCATCAGCCTTAGCATCAGCAATCAGTCAGCACCTCATTGAGATGGGTAGGATTAGGGGAAAGGGTTAGGTAACAGGGTGGAGATGGGTAGGATTGGGGTAGGGTTAGGGATCAGGGGGTGGAGATGGATAGGATTAGGGGTGGGGTTAGGGATCAGGGGGTGGAGATGGGTAGGATTAGGGGTGGGGTTAGAGAATAGGGGGTGGAGTTGGGTAGGATTAGGGGTGGGGTTAGGGATCAGGGGGTGGAGATGGGTAGGATTAGGGGTGGGGTTAGAGAATAGGGGGGTGGAGCTGGGTAGGATTAGGGGTGGGGTTAGGAATCAGGGGGTAGAGATGGTAGGATTAGGGGTGGGGTTAGGGATCAGGGGGTGGAGATGGGTAGGATTAGGGGTGGGGTTAAAGAATAGGGGGTGGAGTTGGGCAGAATTAGGGGAAGGGGTTAGGTAACACACACACATTAGGGGTGGGGTTAGGGATCAGGGGGTAGAGATGGGTAGGATTAAGGGAAGGGGTTAGCTAATGGGGTGGAGATGGGTAGGATTGGGGGTGGGGTTAGGGATCATGGGGTGGAGATGAGTAGGATTTGGGGTGGGGTTAGGGATCAGGGGTGAAGATGGATAGGATTAGATGGGTAGGAGATGGGTAGGATTAGGGATGGGGTTAGAGAATAGGGCGTGAGAGTTGGGTAGAATTAGGGGTGGGGTTAGGGATCAGGGGGTGAAGATGGATAGGATTAGATGGGTAGGAGATGGGTAGGATTTGGGGTGGGGTTAGGGATCAGGGGGTGAAGATGGATAGGATTACGATGGGTAGGAGATGGGTAGGATTAGGGGTGGGGTTAGGGATCAGGGGGTGAAGATGGATAGGATTAGATGGGGTAGGAGATGGGTAGGATTAGGGGTGGGGTTAGAGAATAGGGCGTGGAGTTGGGTAGAATTAGGGGTGGGGTTAGGGATCATGGGGTGGAGATGAGTAGGATTTTGGTGGGGTTAGGGATCAGGGGGTGAGATGGGTAGGATTAGGTGTATGTAAGGTGGGAGGAGTTCGACCTGGATCGAGCTCCTCCCCTGGATTTCGTGTACTGCAGTGAGGACCTTCTCAAATTATCAGCATCATCAACATAATAAAAGTGCTGTGATCAGCTGTAATTCTGTCAACTGCGGCGTTTGTTTTCTGTGACTGTAAAACGAGTTTCTCATTATCTAATGTCTTCTCTCAGTCACTGACTCTCAGAAACACGTACTCACGCGCACACACACATACACACAAACTTTTAAACACACAATATACAATTTGCAACAATCACATCTGGTTTTAAATGTTAATTAATATTGGTAATCTACTACATCAAATAAATCTTAATTTCCAGGTTTTTTTAACGTTCCACAGTGGGGTTAGTCTATTATAGTTGGGTTTCATTTTTGAAAAATGGTTCATATTTCCAATAATTATCATTTCTCTGTGAATTCCAACAACAACAAAAAACCCCACACATATCCATCAACAAGAAAAGAGATTTACGACTGATTACTACAAGCAGATGTAACGATGATAGTAATAGTGTAATATGTGCTGTGACTTACTGTCGACATTAATGGCCCATCTTATAGTGAGAGAGGATTGAGATTCACTCAGTTCTGCAGTCAGATTATGTAGAGGTGAAGGATTGAATTCATGATATATATGTCCTCCATCATCATCAGACTCTGAAAAAAATTATTCAAGGTCATCATCAGAAAAAGAAGAAAGAAAGAAAGAAAGAAAGAAAGAAAGAAAGAAAGAAAGAAAGAAAGAAAGAAAGAAAGAAAGAAAGAAAGAAAGAAAGAAAGAAAGAAAGAAAGAAAGAAAGAAAGAAAGAAAGAAAGAAAGAAAGAAAGAAAGAAAGAAAGAAAGAAAGAAAGAAAGAAGAAAGAAAGAAAGGAAAATTGAAAGAAAAAAAGAATAAAAAAGAAAGTTTGTTCTTTAACACTTACGTTGACATGTTGCAACCTGAAATCAATGATTTAGTAAATTACTGATCTGAAGATTTTTAAATGATTTCCGTAATAATATTATGTCACTTACGATACTGTGAGAAGCGCTGTCAGAAGTTTTCCACTGGATTAATAAAAGAAAGACAGAGATTTCCCTCATGAGGTTCAGATCCATCTCAACAGACTTAAACAATGATTTTCCAAAATTCTGTGTAATTCGCATGGAAAGCTTAAAAATTGCACATAATGCTTCAAACCCATATGTTTCTGCAGCGAATGCCTTCCTCAGTGTGAAAACAAAGCTTCTGTTGAACTGGTTTATCTCTTCTCTGAAACACCCACTCACACACACACACACACACACACACACACACACAGATTGATCTCAGTTCCTGTATGTCTGTCATCTGTCGCTCCTTGTCAGCAGTTTCGGCTGCACTCCTGCACTCTCAGGTCTGCACTATTATCTCACCATTCTGAGAAAAAAGTCAGAATTGCGAGTTTAAATCTTTTTAATAGATATGGAGATATAAACGTTTCTGACCTCAGTAATATGTGGATTATAACAAAAGCACAAATGTACTGTGAGAGAGCCTTTTTACAGAGGTTTCAATGGCGGCTTCTGTTGTAAACAAATGTGAGTAGTTTGTATAAAAGTTTGAGGACTCTATAGCTTAAAAATTCATGGAGTTACAGACGCTGAAGCAAAAAGAGATAAGTGATCACTTTTTAGGGGGTTTCAAGAGGAGTTATGAGGGAGGAGTGAGGAGCTTCCAGAGGAGTTATGAGGGAGGAGTGAGGAGCTTCTAGACGAGTTATGAGGGAGGAGTGAGGAGCTTCTAGACGAGTTATGAGGGAGGAGTGAGGAGCTTCTAGACGAGTTATGAGGGAGGAGTGAGGAGCTTCCAGAGGAGTTATGAGGGAGGAGTGAGGAGCTTCTAGACGAGTTATGAGGGAGGAGTGAGGAGCTTCTAGATGAGTTATGAAGGAGGAGTGAGGAGCTTCCAGATGAGTTATGAGGGAGGAGTGAGGAGCTTCCAGAGGAGTTATGAGGGAGGAGTGAGGAGCTTCTAGACGAGTTATGAAGGAGGAGTGAGGAGCTTCTAGACGAGTTATGAAGGAGGAGTGAGGAGCTTCCAGAGGAGTTATGAGGGAGGAGTGAGGAGCTTCCAGAGGAGTTATGAGGGAGGAGTGAGGAGCTTCCAGATGAGTTATGAGGGAGGAGTGAGGAGCTTCTAGACGAGTTATGAGGGAGGAGTGAGGAGCTTCCAGATGAGTTATGAGGGAGGAGTGAGGAGCTTCTAGACAAGTTATGAGGGAGGAGTGAGTAGTTTCCAGATGAGTTATGAGGGAGGAGTAAGGAGCTTCCAGCGGAGTTATGAGGGAGGAGTGAGGAGCTTCCAGATGAGTAATGAGGAGGAGTGAGGAGCTTCCAGCAAAGTTATGAGGGAGGAGTGAGGAGCTTCTAGATGAGTAATGAGGGAGGAGTGAGGAGTGAGGAGCTTCCAGTGGAGTTATGAGGGAGGAGTGAGGAGCTTCCAGCGGAGTTATGAGGGAGTGAGGAGCTTCCAGAGGAGTTATGAGGGAGTGAGGAGCTTCTAGATGAGTTATGAGGAGTGAGGAGCAAATGTCAAATTTTGCTCATTTTTTTGCAATTTTTTTGTGATCAAATGTGAAATGACATATGACATTTTAAAATGTCAATTTTCATTTTTTACTCTGTAAATTATACAATGCTAAATTCACTAAATTCCACTTCCGCTAAAATCACAATGCTTTTTTAGTAAACATTATTCATACTCATTCATATTAAAGATGAAATCTTGTTAAACATGTGGTGTATAAGAAAAAATGTGGGTATGATTACTTTGATTATTCTTGTATGTTTTTTTCTATGATTAATCCTTTCAAACATATTATTCTTGAATTGATCCATTTATGCTTTTTGTCTATTGTACATACTCATATTCATGTGTTCTATTCAGTCCAGACATTTAGTGTACTTCTACTCTGTCAAATGTATGTCTATTTGTGGGCTAGACATGATATGTCATCTGTGTTTTGCTTTTTCTGCTCAGTGGTGTTTAGTTTCACAGAGATGGTTATCTTACAGTGTATGTATTTGCACACCCTCTAGACATGTTGCACACGATCTAGACATCCACAGAAAAACGGTGAAAAGGCGCAGGCGGTGGGATGCGGGAAACCAAGGGTTTTTTAACTTTTAACTTGAGTGCCGTGTATTTAGAACGTCGTGTCGCGAGAGATGAAAAGACATGAGACTTGTACATTGAAAAATAAAGCAGCGATGGAATAGAAAAACCTAATTTTCCGGTACAGGAAGAGAGCGAAACGATTAATTGCAAAACGATTATTTATCGTTATAACATTGTATTCACCTTATGTTTATTTGATTATTGTGATGTCAAATGCTGTTGAACACAAGTCCTGATTCTGCTGTAATTGGCCTATGATTTATTGCACTTTTGTCTGTTTTAGCTCTTGAGTAATTTAGAAGACATTTGTCAGATTTTATGACATAGGCTAAACACAAATTTACATTTTCGTAGACTGTAATTCTTGGACAACAGTGGGTAAAACAAAATGAACATATATGTCCAGGCCAGCTTGTTTCTGTTCGAAGATACATGAGTTGATGCATGGACGCTCTGAGGAGGACAGCCGGGAGGGGCTACGCGCCACGCCCATCACACTCAGACCACGCCCATAGCGCGAGCGGTGACAGTGTGTGGGCGGGGCTTCGGTCAGAGTCCTTCACTTCGCTGCAGGTCAGCTGTGTGTGTTTGTGTGTTGTGTGTGTGTGGGGGAGAGAGAGAGCACTGGCTGCACGGTAAGCTGCTTTCATGCTTAACTTCATGTTTGTGACTGTGCTTGCCTCGTTTACAAAGCAGTCTCGCGGTATTACCAGCTCTAAGTCTGATGTTTTAAAGGGAAAGTTGTCGCTATTGAAACTAATGTTTCACACCCACGCGTGGAATCTCTTGTGGTTTGAGTGTTCTCGCGTTAAACAACTTAAAACCATCGACAAAGCAAAACATTTACCATTAAAAACTGTAAGAGTGAATGCCTGGACTTGTCTTGTGAATCATTGATGAGATTTTTTCAACAAGACAAACAATCCTGCAGGAGTTTGCACATGATCGCTGGAGCCTCGTCGAGTCCTGAAGGATCGAGTCTAACACAGAGCCTGGGTTTGTTTGTTTGTAAGACTATGAGTAACGAGTTTTGATTAGCATTACAACATCTCATGGGCATGTGAACTTACAAACTTTAATTTTCAAGAATTCTAACGTTAGTTTATTATCCAGTGCAATCTTGCTCTTAAATAACGTTTCGGGTGAAACTGAAGCTTGTTTGACTGTAATTTCCATTCAGAATAAATCATTAACAGACTACACTATTCTTCTAGCCTAAAGTTTGCTTGCGTTCGCCTTGCCTAAATCAACTATTGGTCCTTATTATAATAAATCACTATAATATCGGATGATGCTGCTGCTGTTTTGAATGTAGGAGGACAGAAATATACAGGAGCTGTGCAGTGCTGTTGAACATATGGGCATCAGAAACCACAAATATGTGTTTCATAACTAATCAAAATCACACAATCATGCTGTCCTGAATATTAGCACTAAATGGATCGTAATCAACTCTTCTGATATTTAGAACAACAACACGACGGTGTGAGTGTTATATTACTTTTATACAACAGTTCAATTGAGGTAATATTAAGAAACTGACATTTAAGCAATGGGTGTCATAATTTGCGTGTATTTGGAGAACTTCACGGCAATCCTCCGCCGAATTCATACGCACATGAATTTCTTCCTCCACCTCGTTCTGATGTTCGTGAATGAGTGTTGTAAATTTGCGGACACGTGGACAATCTTAGTCATTTGCATAAAACACGCTCAAAAATCTCCATATAAGGGCTTTCCGATGAAATATAACTTCTTAACATGATTATATAAAGCCGTACAGAGTAAGTGCTTTTTGCGATAGGCCTACGTGTGGTTTCAGTTGTTCCTATATTTTTCGTAAATTTAGAATACATTTTTTTTATGAAACTTTTGGTGAATCGTGATTTGTTTTTAAAATTGGCTGTACACACATGAGTGAATGAGATATTGCCAGTTAACCTGTTAATTTGTGTGTTTTTGTTTTGCCAATGACCTTCTCTGTTAAGCATGTCAGAGAAACACAGCAGTGCTGCTTCATTCTGAATTGATTTGGTTGAGTGAAGAATTAATGACTCCCTTATAAAGATCCTGAATAAATCACTGCATTTGAATGAATCAGCTGAATGAATGATTCAGTCAGTCGCTCATAAATCTTTTGTTTCTGAACTGAATGGCTGGATGAATGACCCAGTTCCCGCCGCACAGACGGACAGACACAAACACGCCGCGAGTGTTTTGCCGAATATCTGTTGGAACTAGTTTTCACCGATTATTTGGTGACTGTCGGCATTGGCCTATAAAGACACCGTAGAGTCACAGTGACCGTTCTGCAGAATAACTTGGATATTGATTTGTTACCGACTAGAAGAAATCAATAGTCATGCAAATCCAATTTTGAATGAATTTTAAAGGGGTCTTGACATGAATTTTTATTTATTTTATATATGTCTTTAATTATTTTAATGTGTTCCATGAGGTCCACTTATAAAGTTAATGAAGTTTTGTGCACACACAAAAAAACAAACAAATATATGTGTAAAAACAATCTTTCTGACGTTTTTTTTTAATCTCTCCAGGCTTGGCACCAGAGTATATCTCTGATTTTATTCGTATACATCAACCTTTGAGGTGTCTTTGCTCCAATGGTAAATGGACTGCATTTATATAGTGCTTTCATAGACCTAATGGCCACCAAAGTGCTTCACATTTTTGCCTTGCATTCACCCATTCGTACACTCATTCATACACCGACGGCGGTGTCAGCCATGCAAGGCGCCATCCAGCTCGTCGGGAGCAGGTTAGGTGTCTTGCTCATGGACACCTCGACACTTGGTCAGGTGGAACCGGGGATTGAACCACCAACCTTCCAGTTTGTAGACAATCTACATGAACCACTGAGCCACTGCCGATGATCAGCTGTGTCTGACGGATCGCGCGTGTAATGTAGAGGATAGAGCTTTATCTTTAGCAGCTCAAGGACTGGAGCTCACCTTTGTCCTTAAAAACATCTCTATGTGTATTTGGTTGTATGTATTTGTTTATTTTTGTTATTCTCATGGACAGCACTTTGGTACCCATTTTGGTTTTTGAAAGTGCTCTAGAAATAAAGTTGATATGTACATGTTTTTTAGTAAATCCTTATCTTGAACCCAACAGCCACTGTATCCTGTGGTGTGAGTTTAATGCTGTGTTCTCTGCCTTTGCTCCTGAAGCACGCAGATGAGCATCAGTGATCTGTGATCTCCGTCAGATGAGCATCAGTGATCTGTGATCTTCGTCAGACGAGCGTCAGTGATCTGTGATCTCCGTCAGATGAGCGTCAGTGATCTGTGATCTCCGTCAGATGAAGCGTCAGTGATCTGTGATCTTCCGTCAGATGAGCATCAGTGATCTGTGATCTCCGTCAGATGAGCGTCAGTGATCTGTGATCTCCGTCAGACGAGCGTCAGTGATCTGTGATCTCCGTCAGACGAGCGTCAGTGATCTGTGATCTCCGTCAGATGAGCGTCAGTGATCTGTGATCTCCGTCAGATGAGCGTCAGTGATCTGTGATCTCCGTCAGATCGAGCGTACGAGCGTCAGTGATCTGTGATCTCCGTCAGTATGTGGTGTTCTCTCGTCGTCTGCGAGGCTCTCGTCTCTTCGCAGGAGCGTCGGCGTCCCACACACATGTGCAGCGCTGAAACAGACCCTTCGTCCGTCAGAACAGGTCCAGCAGTACGACAGTGGAGAAGAGCACCGAGTCCTACAGTTACGTGATCGTCGGAGCCGGGTCTGCCGGCTGTGTTCTGGCCAAGCCGTCTGACGGAGAACCCTTCGGAGTCGGTGCTGCTCCTGGAAGCCGGACCCAAAGACAAGCATCTGGGAAGCACTCGCCTGTCCTGGAAGATCCACATGCCCGCCGCTCTGACCTATAACCTCTGTGACGACCGCTACAACTGGTTTTACCCACACACTGCCTCAGGCAAACATGGATGACAGGGTGATGTACTGGCCCCGGGGTCGGGTCTGGGGCGGCTCGTCCTCGCTCAATGCCATGGTGTACATCCGGGGCCACGCCGAGGACTATAACCGCTGGCAGCGCGAGGGCGCCGAGGGCTGGGACTACGACCACTGCCTGCCGTACTTCCGGAAGGCTCAGACTCACGAGCTCGGGCCGGACCGGTACCGGGGCGGAGACGGCCCACTGCATGTGACCCGAGGGAAGACGAATCACCCTCTACACCACGCGTTCATCTCAGCAGGCCAGCAGGCCGGATACCCCTTCACCGAGGACATGAACGGCTTCCAGCAGGAGGGAGTGGGCTGGATGGACATGACCATACACCGAGGTAAACTCCAGGACCTGGGAATTAGTTCACCCAAAAAAATCATTTACTCACCCTTACGTCATTCCAAACCTTCCAAAACACAAAGCCTTTACAATTGTGTACATTTGACCATTCAGGCGCAATAAGCCACAACCGAGAACTGATTCCTTGATTGCATGCTGTGCGGATCGGGTCAGTCAGCGCACCGGTCAATCGCTGAATTCGCTTTTCATGCCTTATTTTGCTTAAAGGGTTCGTTCACCAAAAAATTAAAATTAAGTCATTAATTACTCACCCCTATGCTGTACCAACCCCGTAAGACCTTCGGAACACAAATGAAGATATTTTTTATTAAATTTGAGAGCTGGATCACTCCTACATAGACCAAGGGATTGGCGATTGACGGCCCATTAAGTCATTAAAGAAAATGTTTAAATATTCCATGTGCCTACAGCGGCTCAATTATAAGTTTATCAAGCGATGAGAATACTTTTTGTGCGAAAAAACAAACAAAAATAACGACTTTATTCGACTATTCCTTTTCTTCCTTGTTGGCCTGAAACGAGACTTCAAGAGATTTCCACGACGCATGCGCGAGAATTGCGATCTCCTTCAACTACTTCAGTTCATTTTTTGCGCATGCGTCGTGGAAATCTCTTGATGTCTCGATTTGTGTTCCGAAGATGAACGAAGGTCTTACGGGTTTGGTACAGCATGGCGTGAGTAATTAATGACTTAATTTTCATTTTTGGGTGAACTAACCCTTTAAAGAGATAGTTCACCCCAAAATGTAAACTCTGTCAGTAATTACTCACCCTCATGTTGTTCAACCCCGTAAGACTTTCGTTCATCTTCAAAACACAAATTAAGTTATTTTTTATTAAATCTTAGAGCTGGATCACTCCACCATAGACTTCTAAGGGATTGAAACCTCCCGGCCTAGAAAAGTTAAAGACATCAATAGAATAATCAGAGTGGCTTAATCTTAAGTTTATCAAGCGATGAGAATACTTTCTGTGCAAAAAAACTAACAAAAATAACGACTTTATTCAACTATTCATTTCCTTCTCTGTGGGCTTTGAGATAATTCACGTAGTGTAACAGCGCAGCGGTTCTGTGTTGGACATTACACGTGGGCTCACTATTGGCTGACGCTGGTCATGTGTGTGATGTGTGTCACGTACAACCTAGAAGTGCTGCGCTGTTTCCCCTGACTCATGACCTCAGGAATAACTCATGACCTGAAGAATAACTCATGACCTCAGGAATAACACATGACTCAGAGGAAAAACTAATGAAAATATGCAACAATTTAAAAATTGTTTATAGTGAATAAATTGAGCAATATTAAGAAGGTCAATGTTTAAGTGTAAACTTGAATGAGGATTAGGGTAGTAAATGAGTTTAAGGGTTCACACTTGGCATGAGTATAAGCGCCAACTTGTGCTAGCCTGATGAACCTCCTCTGTTGTCCTGGCACAGGTAAGCGATGGAGCACAGCTAGCGCTTATCTGCGGCCCGCGCTGGCCAGACCCAACCTGAGCACAGAGGTGCGCTGCATGGTGACCCGAGTCCTGTTCGATGGGACCCGCGCTCGAGGAGTCGAAGTACCAGCAGAACGGACACACCAAACAGGTGAGAACCATCAAATGATCTTTTCACACTCGTTTTCCTGTCCAGCTTCAGTCTGTGTGTTGCTTAGTAGAGCTGGGTAAGAATATCGATTTCTTGATTATTTTTTTTACTCGATTCTCATTTCACGAACCCGTATAGATCCCAAGAATCGTTCTCATCAGACTGATCTCATGAAGTAGCGTGTGTATGACACGCCAATTCATATTAAAATTTTTGGCGCGCCATCAACACGCATAATCGCTTTTCAGCGTGTTTATGAACGCCGTTGACTTAACGTTATTACTGTAAATATAAATATATGACTTACCTCAACCCCGTCCCTAAACCTACCCGTCACTGGGGTTAATGGAATTTATGACCGTGTTCCCTAACCATCCTAGGAAAAAAAGATACCTCCCAGATGCAGATGTACATTTTGCTTCATTTCGCTCGGACATTTGACGGCGTGTACAGACACGCGAATCAGCTCAGACGTTAGTGTTGGTTCTTATAGTCTGTGCTGTTTTTGTTTTTAGTTAAACGCTACAAAGTTTTGTTAATTACTTTGTAGTGTTGCCTCCTATTCAATAAATCCTAGTTATCTTTGTGCTTTGTGACTGCATCTGAATCAGTCAGTAAATGTGTGTGTATTCTGGTATTAAAAAGTGCCTTATGTGCAGTTTAATATTTGTACAACTCCGTTTTAGCAGACATTATTTAGCGCACTTTAGTTGCATATGCGAGTGATTTACACGTATTGCAGAAGGTTGATATGGATATGTTTGGTTTTAAGTAGTAAAGTCTTGTGTTTGTAGTGTTGAGCTGTATCACTTGTTACTTTTTAAATCATCATGAAAGTGAAGTTGAGCTGGTCTTTTCTCCTCTATTGTGTCGTCTATCGAGTGAAACGCTTCAGGGACAAGAACAAATGTGGGCGGGGCTTGATTGTGTCTGTGGGGTACTGATTGGATGGTTGTGGTTTACTATTGGCTGATCTCATGTGAGTGACAGGTTGCCCCGCCCTCGTCATCAGAGAAGAGATTCTGTAAGAGGGAGTTATTCTGATTCAAGATCATTAAAATAATAATGATAATGTGCACCACCTGAAAAATGAACCGTCCACTTTGATTTAATAGTGAATTTAAACTTGTTTAAATATTAAACGGGTGTTTTTCCGCTGCCCAGTCTTGCTATGACTTAACAGACTTGTTTTTGCTGTTTCTACTCTGTAGTGTTACAAGTTTATTAAATGTTTAATTGAGATTCAACAGTATTTTAAACTGAGAAAGTGCACACAATGTTTTACCATTTTGAGGCACATGATGACATTAACCTTTTTACAACGTCCCAAAGTACAGCTGGCTTTTTGTCTCTAAGATAATGATAAGTTTGAGTGACCTAATCAGGCTGATTGTTTTAGC
The DNA here is from genome assembly GCA_030378365.1 of Hybognathus amarus. Classification (NCBI taxonomy): domain Eukaryota; kingdom Metazoa; phylum Chordata; class Actinopteri; order Cypriniformes; family Leuciscidae; genus Hybognathus; species Hybognathus amarus. The sequence continues at coordinate 335,660 of JAQIUQ010007551.1, read as the reverse complement.
ACCTCAAGGCTCTGAGTGACACTGTCATGCTGATGAAATCAGGTGACCAGCTGAATCATGTACTTTCATTTTCATGTTTTGTTCAAGAGTCCCCTCCTCTATGTAATTCATCCCACCCCTTGAAATGTATATAAACTACAATGTAAAATTCCCTTAGTTAGACTTGGCTAAGGTTTTTGGACGAAGTAGACTACAGCAATGCAACAGCAATAAAGAACCCTGCTTATATGCTTATGTCTGCAAATAAGCCAACCTTTTATTTTTAACCAAAACTTACTGTACATTATACTTTTAATTCTGCAGATTCAGTTCACAACTAACTGATCTAATTATAATTTTCTTTTACTATAGACCATTTCACAAGATGTAAACAACACTGGTCCAGAAACACTTCCTGTTTCAGTTTGTAACTGTTTTCTTTATTTCACATGTAAAGAAAACATCTTAAAGATGTTTGTTTAACTTTTTGATTCAGTTTTAAATGTTCTGTTGGTTGTATTTTATCCCAGCTTTTATGTAGTGTTAAAAAAATGAAACAGGAAGTGCTTCTGGACCATTGTTGTTTACATCTTGTAAAATGGTCCATAATCAGTGCTAATATTTGGCATTGATAACTAACTTTTCACCCCATTTAAGATATCCCAGTTGGTTTTGACCGATCATTGAATCAGTGAGTCGCTGACTCCAGATCAGCTGCAATACGATCAGTGTCATTCATCACTGACCCGTTCGGTTTAAGTTTCAGATTAGATGTAGCGGAGTAAAAAGTACAATATTGTGCTTTGTAATGTAGGGATGTAAAAGTAAAAGTTTCCCAAAAGAAAAAAGATTCAGATAAAGTATAGATATTTGAAATATGTACTTTAGTACTGTCCACCACTGGTGTTCTGTCTGTGAACGCAGCATTCTCCTTCAGTTCACTTTCAGCACCTGTAGAATCAGACTCATCTCGTGACTGAGTGAACACTTCAGCCGGTTGGTTAGTCTGTGATCTGATTAATCTGATCAACCTACATAAGTCACCCTTGCGGTTTTAGGTCTTTTTTTCCCATTCGCTCTGGAAATGACAGACTGCTGATAAGCGATTGTGTTGACGTCGGTTCCTCTTCCTGTGGCTTATCTTCAGTCGTTCACTCTTTCGTTCTCGCTCATTAAACTCAAGTGAGTGGTTTGTTGAGGTGTGAGCAGCAACCTTCCTCTCACTCTCATGAATCCAACACTGAAGTGAGTTAAACTGCAGTTCATCCACTGGCCACTAGAGGTCAGCTGCAGAAGAGACTCAATCCCATAAACCCGCTTGTTAAAATGCTCAACTTTACAGCAAAAAAAACATGTTTACAGCCTGGTGCTAAAAGTGGGTTTGGTCTATAAAGATAATGTTGCTCTTCATAATGACTGTGAGGCTGTTAAGCTTCAAAGTTCTGTATAATTAAGGGCGTGGCCACTTGAGTGACCGGTGGATTACCGCTGATGTCACTGCTAGCCACCTGTCTGTTAGCGCCACATCACCTCAGCTAATCCGCCTCGCCGCACATCTTCGTTTATCCGGGAGTGACGCGCTGCCAAGATGGTGACGGCTGGCTCTGTCTCACTTTGGGCTTCAAAAACGCCCCTCAGAAACACTACGGGTGACTCACAGACTCTACACTCATACGTTTTACAGTCTATGGTTGAGGCATGAGGGTTTCTCATGTTTGCTTCAGGTGTTTGCTGATAAGGAGGTCATTCTCAGTGGCGGAGCCATGAAACTCTCCACAGCTCCTCCTGCTGTCTGGAGTGGGAAACGCAGACGAGCTTCGCAAACACGATATTCCGGTGACTCAGCATCTCCCAGGTGACCTCATTTCCTCCTCTATGTCCTCTAATCTCCTCTCTCCACAAATCACACTTTATGGTCCAAATGTCAGTCCGTGCTGGCTTTGGGGGAGTTTCTGGCCGTGACCTCCACTGATGTTGTGGTTGTAGATGAGTTTATGGCCTTGTGGTGTGTGTCCAGGTGTGGGCTGTAATCTTCAGGACCATCTGGAGCTGTACGTGCAGCATCGCTGTACTAAACCCATCACACTCTACAGAGCCCAGAAGCCCCTCCACATGCTGAAGATCGGCCTGGAGTGGCTGCTCAAATTTACAGGTAAAATCTCAACATCCCATATTTGTGTCATATATCAAGTGTAGTGGAAAGCTACTTTGAAAAGTTTTGCATTATAATATTGCATTACTCACTTTAAAAGTAACTAACTGTGTAACTTACTTTTATAGAAAAGTAATGCATTGTGTTACTTTTTTTCCACCTGGTCTGGGATTGTGTTGTTTTTGTAAAAGAATATAGATATTTTTGGGAAATGTAAAGACCCTTTAGAGGAACAGTAGAGGAACAGAAGACGAACAGTGCAGTAGAGGAACAATAGAGGAACTGTGGCCGAACTCTTGCTGTAACGGCTTGTGTTTCGCTGCAGGTTCACGGAGCAACGGCTCATCTGGAGCGCGGGTTCATCCGCAGTCGTACTGGTGTTCCTCATCCTGACATCCAGTTTCATTTCCTTCCCTCTCAGGTCATCGATCACGGACGCGTCCCTTCCCAGATTGAGGCCTTCCAGGTCAGCTTCATACAGCTCTGCCGTGTGTTTGTGGGTGTATGCGTGTGTGTGTGTGATACTCGCGCCTGAAGATCATGCATATTATTATGATATTGGCTGTTTATTAGTACTTTTATTGCACATATTAATGCCTCGTTCAGCACGACTATTTTATACATCTCTTAATCCTAAACTTTACAACATCCTTACTATTGATAAACAGTTATTAGGAATTTTATTGAGGCAAAAGTCGTAGTTAATAGTTAGTGAGAGTTGGACCATAATCTAAAGTGTGGCCCTTAGTCTTGTTTAAAATGTACTTTTTAGTTTTTAGTGTATTTAGTCAACCTTGTCCTGTTTTTGTTTAGTCAATAAAAACTTAATCAATTAAGAGAGAGCCATATCGTTTTTTGTCAACGATATTGCATTTTGATATAGTCACAGTTATGGTTTAATGACCTTATCTGGCCTCGTCTCAGGTCAAATATTTCCATCCTAGATTTCATTAAGGAAATGAACAGTAGTGTGTGAACACTGTGCAGCTGAGGAAGTGATGTTGGTCTCCTGACAGATCATTATAATGCTTCAGTCGTTGCCTGCAGAGGTGATCAGCTGATGTTGTGTGTGTGTGTGTGTGTGTAGGTTCACGTTGGACCCATGAGGAGCACGAGTGTCGGGTGGATCAAGCTGGAGAGTAAAGACCCGAAGGCTCACCCCATCATCCAGCCGAACTACCTCTCCACCGGTGCGTTTACTCCTGGACAGCAACAGTGTCAGCCCAGATCGCGGCCCACATCCGGGCCGTGTGTACCAGATGTGGCCGATCTGGGCTGACACTGTTGCTGTCTGGGCTCTCATCTAAACCTCCTACGGTTAGAGTTGATTCACACAGTAGGGAATCTCTTCATTCTTCATCACCTAGTGGAGAGAAAGCTTCTGAAATGTTGATCATTTCCCAAGTTACGCAGATAACGAGCAGCGTAATGAGCACCTCATGTAACGATACACATAATTTATCACGATAGGGATACTCCAAGACACATGGGAAAAGGTTACTCAAAAGTGTACTATTGATTAAAATGTTAAATTTGATATTACATTGTGTGTGTAAATGAATAGGCTTGGACTTGCTGCTAAAAAACCAAAGCAGGACAATTGAGAATCCAGAACAACAATATTCATGATTCTGATGCTGAACATACAGCATTATTTCAGATGAATATGATGATCTCTGTCACTAACTAGTTGTCACAACATTGTTGGCCACTTTTACTGGTAACATCAGACATCTGGCATTATCAGGACACACACATATTCCCCATTGTTTTACTATACATTTATATTCAACATTATAGTTCATTGTATTACTAACACTAAAACTCTGAAAACTTTTCGGAATTTTTTTTCTCACAGTAATTTTTATTTTGGTTGAACTCTCCACATTACATATTTTTGTATTGCGATATATTGTGACACTCCTACAAATCACCAAATACTAATAAAGGTTGTCCAGTCCCACAGCGCTGACGTGTGGGAGTTCAGGAGAAAGCGTTAAGCTGACGAGGGAAATCTTCGCTCAGGAAGCCTTCGATGCGTTCCGGGGCCCTGAGGGTTCTGCCGGCCCCGGGTCCACTGCCGACGCTCGAGATCGACGCATTCGTGAGGCGTAAAGCGGACAGCGCCTACCACCCGTCCTGCACCTGTAAGATGGGCGCCCCGGGGACGGGGGGGCGGTGGTGGGGCCGGACCTGCGGGTGCACGGGCTCCAGGGCCTTCGGGTGGTGGACGCCTCGCGTCATGCCCAGCATGCTCAGCGGGAACCTCAACGCCCCCACCATCATGATCGCGGAGAAGGCGGCAGACGCCATCAAAGGCCTTCCCTCGCTTCACGACCCGGGGGTTCCCGTGACCGGCCCAGCCAGTCTCCACACACAGAGATGACATCATCAGTCCAATAACATCCACGTGCAGAGATGACATCATCAGTCCAATAACATCCACACGCAGAGATGACATCATCAGTCCAGTAACATCCACATGCAGAGATGACATCATCAGTCCAATAACATCCACGTGCAGAGATGACATCATCAGTCCAATAACATCCACGTGCAGAGATGACATCATCAGTCCAATAACATCCACGTGCAGAGATGACATCATCAGACCAATAATATCCACGCGCAGAGATGACATCATCAGACCAATAACATCCACACACAGAGATGACATCATCAGACCAATAACATCCACACACAGAGATGACATCATCAGACCAATAACATCCACACACAGAGATGACATCATCAGACCAATAACATCCACACACAGAGATGACATCATCAGACCAATAACATCCACGCGCAGAGATGACATCATCAGACCAATAACATCCACACACAGAGATGACATCATCAGACCAATAACATCCACATGCAGAGATGACATCATCAGTCCAATAACATCCACACGCAGAGATGACATCATCAGTCCAATAACATCCACACACAGAGATGACATCATCAGACCAATAACATCCACACGCAGAGATGACATCATCAGACCAATAACATCCACACGCAGAGATGACATCATCAGACCAATAACATCCACACGCAGAGATGACATCATCAGACCAATAATATCCACGCGCAGAGATGACATCATCAGACCAATAACATCCACGCACAGAGATGACATCATCAGACTAATAATATCCACACACAGAGATGACATCATCAGACCAATAACATCCACACACAGAGATGACATCATCAGTCCAATAACATCCACGCACAGAGATGACATCATCAGACCAATAACATCCACACGCAGAGATGACATCATCAGACCAATAACATCCACACACAGAGATGACATCATCAGACCAATAACATCCACACACAGAGATGACATCATCAGACCAATAACATCCACACACAGAGATGACATCATCAGACCAATAACATCCACACACAGAGATGACATCATCAGTCCAATAATATCCACACACAGAGATGACATCATCAGACCAATAACATCCACACACAGAGATGACATCATCAGACCAATAACATCCACACACAGAGATGACATCATCAGACCAATAACATCCACACGCAGAGATGACATCATCAGACCAATAATATCCACGCGCAGAGATGACATCATCAGACCAATAACATCCACGCGCAGAGATGACATCATCAGACCAATAACATCCACACACAGAGATGACATCATCAGACCAATAACATCCACACACAGAGATGACATCATCAGTCCAATAACATCCACATGCAGAGATGACATCATCAGTCCAATAACATCCACGTGCAGAGATGACATCATCAGTCCAATAACATCCACGCGCAGAGATGACATCATCAGACCAATAACATCCACACACAGAGATGACATCATCAGACCAATAACATCCACGCGCAGAGATGACATCATCAGACCAATAACATCCACACACAGAGATGACATCATCAGACCAATAATATCCACACACAGAGATGACATCATCAGACCAATAATATCCACGCGCAGAGATGACATCATCAGACCAATAACATCCACACGCAGAGATGACATCATCAGACCCATGCTCTTGTTTCAGGTTTTTAACTCTTAAGGTCCTTGCACGCTGAGTCCGAAATTTTCGCACGTTAAAAAATAAATAAACCAGCAGCGTTAATGCAATCATGTTTACACACTGCCTCCAAAACTTTCATCCATTATTAAGATACTCGGATGGGTTTGATTTCCTGCAGGATTTTGAGAGGCGTTTTGACAATAATTCACAGCCACCGAGCGACGAATACAGAAAAATGCATGCGCTAATCATTTTGGACTCGTGTACAAGGATCCATCACTGCAAAAATGCTCTTCTTCACTTTTGCCTTGATTCCAGTCCAGATACGTGAAATGACATAAGAAATTCTTGTTTTCCACTAAACATTTGTTTTAATAAACTGAGTTTTGGCTTAGAAACAAGCAAAATGAGATCTGCCAATGGGGTCAGAAAAATAATCTTGTTTTCTATTTGAATTAAAAAAATTTTCAGATCATTTTGCTTGTTTTAAGCCAAATGTCAGTTAATAAAATTAAGAAAAAATGCTTTTAGTCTAAAACAAGAATATGAAAATATCTGTCATTTACTCGCCCCTCAAATTGTTTCAAAACTGTAAGAATTTCTTTCTTCAACTGGTTACAGACTAGTATAAATTGTGTTCAGCAGAAGAAAGAAATTCTTACCAGTTTGAAACCACCTGAGGGCGAGTGAATGATGACAGATGTTTCATTTCTAAGTGAACTATCCCTCTGAGACAGATAGTTGCTGAATAAGCTTCATATTGTTTTTCTCCTCAGAATAAGAATATGAAGCTGTTTTAGGGTCATACAGATTTGTTGATGTTTTCTCTCAAAGTCTTATTATTGAATTCTCGTTATTCTCAAAGTTGAGTCTTATTAGCTTCTTATTCCTGTAAAACATTAAAGCACATAGGGTAAAGGTTTACAATAATGTTTCATCTTGATATCAATGAAACAACACTATTGTTGTTAAATAACTAAAGCCTGTACAATAAATATTTGATGATATAGGTTTTTTTTATATTTCAGTGCAGCTCAGTACCTTAATGGTCCTGAAATGGGTTTAATGATCAGTAGCTGTTCATTCTTTTGATTTTTAGGTGAATTATGACCAAATGTGATCTTGATCTTAATGAAAATCATGCATTTCCTCATTATCATGACAGGATTATGTAGAGTGAATTAAACACTAATGACAGGAATCAAGCTTCTATGAAAAAAGAGACTTTTACACTTCTTTTACTGTATCATGGGTTTGAAACACTTTAAAAATTAGATTCAATTAGAAAAATAATATAATAAAACACTGTTTAAAAGTTTGAAACAGCATGTAAAATCACTAGAATGAATGGTCTTTTAAATAAAAAATAATAAAATAATTAAATTATATGTCTCTTGAGTATTGATTTGAATGATTAACCCTTGCATGGAATAATCTGCACAACACCGAAGGACTTTGCCTTTACTGGCATTATTGAAATGAAGATGAAGCAATCAAATACACTGCGATTAAAACGGTGTCATATCCATGAACCTGTTCGGTCATTGTTTACTCTCTAATCCCAAACTACTGCATATCTTTGTTGAGACATAAACACGATACATACATTTCTGTGTGGCTGCATGACGTGTCTCCAAAATAACGGTCACCTCCAGAATTTTCAAGCTGGGGGCTAGAATATAGAGCCCATTGAATATAGAGCCCATAGAATATAGAGACCCATAGAATATAGAGCCCATAGAATATATGAGCCCATAGAATATAGAGACCCATAGAATATAGAGCCCATAGAATATAGAGCCCATAGAATATAGAGCCCATAGAATATAGAGCCCCTATACTATAGAACAGAGGTACTCAACTGGCGGTGTTTAAACTCAATTCTCAATTGAGGTGTGTGAATTTGCACATACTGTATTAATTTAACTTCTGTATGTGTCATGATTCTGCCCTCTTGTCCTATCTTGAGGCAGGATCATGACAGATCCTTGTTTTGTGTGGTTTTCCTTGTTTCATGGTTTCTCAACAGAGTTCATACAAGTATAGAGGAGAAAAGCAATAATTCTAATCATTTGCTCATTGGAACGCAGTGTGACAACATGCCCCGCCTGCACAACTGGGACAGCATGCAGAACTTATCTCAACTGTTAATTAACAGATATAAGATAAAATAATATCAGACTTGTTTAAAATTAACACAGAAACTTACTTTTGCTATGGTTAAATGTTCCGTAATATCTTCAATATATAAGCTAGCTATATTTTTAAAATTCTATAGTGTGGATGGCAACAAGAAAATTCGTCTGCTAACCTCCATAATGTGTCGTGTTTCATATCAATGCCAGTTGGTACTCTTAATCAAATGATAACATTAATTACTGTCAGGTGGTGGTTAATTAATTGAATTAACGAGATGAATGCGTTCCTGATATATTAGAGTCTGAAGAGTGGCTTGATAAGGGTTAGTCTTGGGTGATGTGTCCTCGTGGCTGTGAGGGAGATTTGTGTTTGGAAGAATCCTTTTTCTCTTTGCTGTTGAATTGATGGACTTAAAGAACCAGGTAAGTGCCATTAGGCTTTGAAGTGAACAGAAGCATTCTGTTTTTATGTTGGAGTTGTTTACTAAACTTTATAGATGGTGAAGAAAATCGTACAATGGATGCAGAATTACACGTAGACCTAGATAAAAATAAATAAATAAATAAATTAAAAAATAAAATCACAAAGCCTCATTCACTTTCAATTCGGGCGCTGAAATTGAAAGTCAAATGCTGCGATCCGAAATCTCCTATATAATCACTATATAGTTGACTATATAGTGAGCTCGCCATTTTGTAGTGCTGTCCGAATGTATAGTGATGATTATTATACCCTATATAGTCCACTCAATGTATCCCAGAATGCATTTTGAAAATAGAACAACCGATGGTCACTAATCTAAGCCCTACATACCATCATGCATTGCGCTGATCGTAAAAATAAGTTATAATCATGTGTGGAGTAGCGCATTATAACAAAAACGGTCAGAAATCACTTTTAGTTTTTAAATTTCGGAGAAATAAGCTCAATATAATGTAATGTATTTATTTTTAAAAATCTATTTAGCCCAGAGCCGGCTCGGCACCAGCTGACAGATGATGTAATCAACGGCGCAGAGAGACGATCGAGTAGTGTCCGAAAGTGGCTTCTGTTATGTTGGTGAGCTCACTATATAGTGCTCTGCTCTCTAACCCCAACATAGGGGGTAGGGAGTAGTGCTTTGAGTGGAGATTTCGGACGCAGCACTGTTTACGTGGCTGCAGCGCCGCACGCGACCATGGACTGCACGCGACCGGTGCGTAATCCACCACAAATTACTCAAGGCCGCGCTTCCATCTAGTGTCGCGAGCCAATTAATGTGTACGACGTCCATGACAAAATGAAGCGAAACTTTCCTTCTCGTCACGAAAGAGAGGAAGAAGAAGGAAAAAAAAAAATGAGAGTGAATTGCGGGAATAACAATCAGGTAAACTTGTGTTCTCTCCTCTCTTAAGTTTGATGTCAGCAAAGTGTGATGGTTTTCGGTCTTGCTAACCTAGCTGGCAGTTTATCTATTGCATCACTTTGTGCCTGACAAAAGTCAGAGTAAAATACAATTATTTATTACGTTTGTTTTTGATGAACGACAAAGTGCAACGGTGTTTGTTAACTGCAGCTCGGAAAACATAACCGCGTCGCGCGTGTTATGGTGCGTTCATATGCGCGTGCACGAAATGAAACTCGCATTTTTCAAGCAGAAATATGTGGAGACCAGAAATACTGTACAATACATGCACGTGAATAATGGCACTCCCAAAGTACACATTATAAAGACACTGATTATCTAGTCTCAGCGTTGTTAAAAATGTATTGACAAACCGACATTGATTGACTATTGATTTATAGGCTATAATATTGAATTTAAAATGTTGATTAGCTGGACATACTGGTCAATATGGATGCATTGCACATCCATCATTAAATAATAACTATAAATCAAGATTTGCTTCAATATGCATAAAAAAAGTCATACTGATGCCAAAAATAAATACTGGTAGAGAGAACCAAAGTTAATCCCAAAAGCCAAAGCTCAGGGTTATACTTTATTATTTTCTTCTTATTAATGTTTGTTAATATTCACTTGTTATCTTAACATTCTATAAAAAATACTTTATTCAGTAAATATTGTTTGTTTGAACCTCATTCTGTTCTATTTTGTTGTACTTATTCTTTGACTGTTTTGTTTAAAGGAGGGAGGATTGTATTGGGCGGTATTGTGTGGAAATGGCAAATGGTTTACATAGCTCACGGCATCACAGATCAGGTAGAGGGCCCATTAGCAGAATTTTGCTTAGGGCCCCAGGGGGAGGTCAGGATAGGCAAAAAAGGATTGTATTTTTTCCCGAAATCGTTTTATTTTTTATTAGAAGCGAGTTTTTCTATTCAATACAGATTATTTATTTTCAAATAAATAAATAAATTATAATAATTACAAAACAATAAACAATATGAGGAACTCTTTTGCTTATCTGTCTCGTCTCTGACGTTTTGCAATCTTTATAAATAATAATAAGACCATAAGATGAGGCATTGCGTTTGGAAAAACATGGCCAGATAAGGCAATTTGGAAGGGGACAAATTCAATTGAATATATTCCTTCATATAGCCCGTGAGGAGGGAGGGGGGTGTCCTTTTTCAGGTCAGAGCAACTGCCCCTCAAAATTCCTGTGCACGTCCCTGTGAACCATTGAAGCTTTCCTTCAACACCATTACTACTCTTGGTTTGTTTGCCATCCAGTGATCAAATGGATGATGGTCCTGTGTTTTTTTTTTTTTTTTTTTTTTCCTAACCTTGATCATTCCCAACAGATATCCAAGACTCCAATTGCAAGCTGTGCTCTCTTTCCACCGTTGACTCCAGCCTCTAACTTCAGGGGGTCGGCGCTGTGGTCTAGTAGCGGTCGCCTAGGTCTTTGTGTCTCACTGCCTCATTGCTTCTCTGGCTACGTGGTGTGCTCCACCTCCATCACCTCCGGTAATCCCCTTGGTAGTGTTGGGACTCTTCACTCCATGGCTACTCCATTCTGCGACACCGCCGTAGGATGCAGTCCTGACTGTGGGCTGGGTCTTTGTCTGCCCTTCCCTGCTCAAGGCCAACCCCCCTGGCTGTCACCACCATTTGCACCAACCTTTTGCATGGTTCTCTTCGGCTTTTTATTGTCCTCCAGCTAAGCCGCATTCCTTCCAGACGAATGCCTGCGGGTGCTAGTATAGACCATTACAACACAAAAGACTACATTTTATCCAATGGCTTGCAGTTTCAATGTCCCTAACTAGTCTAAGGGACGTGGAAACTGCAAGCCGTTGGATAAAATGTAGTCTTTTGTTGTAATGGTCTATACTAACTTTTGTTACTCAATGTGATCTTTTAATGTGACGGGCAAGCATCAGTTCGTTCTGTACGTCCGTCCCAGCCGCCCGTCCATCCGTCCATCCAGCCCGTCCCAGTCCGTCCGTCCATCCATCCCAGCCCGTCCAGCCCATCCGTCCGTCCGTCCAGCCACACGCCCGTCCATCCGTCCCCATCCGCCCGCCCATCCCATCCATCGCATCCAGCCACCATCCATCCAGCCCACCCCATCCAGCCCACCCAGCCACCATCCATCCATCCAGCTACACCCCATCCCATCCAGCCACCAGCCATCGGTCCAGCCAGCCACCCATCCATCCGCTCACCCAGTCCCATCCAGCTCCACCCATCCATCCAGCCCACCCAGCCCCATCCATCCATCCACCACTCCATCCAGCCAGCCCAGTCCACTCCACCTCCATGCCTCATCCAGCCCATCCATGCCACTCAGCCCAGCCATCCAGTCCAGCCCATCCATACCACCCACCCAGCCATCCCATCCGCTCCCACCCATCCATCCAGCCTCACCATCCATCCCATCCCAGCCACGCCCAGCCCATCCATCCAGCCCACCCATCCATCCATACCCACTCCGCCCACCCATCCAGCCCAGCCCCATCCATCCATCCAGCCGCACCCATCCATAGCCGCCCATCCATCCATCCACCCGCCCCTATCCACTCATCCATCCCGTCCGCAGCCCACCCATCCATACCCATCCTCCAGCCCACCCATCCATCCATCCACCCCCATCCCATCCATCCGTACAGCCTTCCAGCCCATCCATCCACTCCCAGCCCATCCATCCATCCACCCACCCATCCATCCACTGCCAGGCCCCAGCCATCCATCCATCCACACCACCCATCCATCCAGCCACCCATCCGTCCATCCAGCCGCCCGTCCCAAGCCGCCCGCCCGTCCGTCCAAGGCCTTGAGCAGGGAAGAGCAGACTGACACCCAGCCCACAGTCAGGACTGCATCCCACAGCGGCCATCCGTCCGTAGCTGGAGGAAAGGTTGGTGCAGATGGTGGTGACAGCCAGGGGTGGATGGCCTTGAGCAGGGAAAAGCCGATGGAGACCCAGCCCACAGTCAGGACTGCATCCCACGGCGGCGTCGCAGAATGGAGTAGCCATGGAGCGAAGAGTCCCAACATTACCAAGGGGATTACTCGGAGGTGATGGAGGTCGAGCACACAACGTAGCCAGAGAAGCGATGAGGCAGTGAGACACAAAGACCTAGGCGACCGCTGACTAGGCCGTGGCGTCGCAGAATGGAGTGGCCATGGAGTGAAGAGTCCCAACACTAGTCTCCCAAGTTTTTGAGGAGAAAATAACGGTAAGTTGTTGTGTGAGGGCAGTTCAATGACCGATCTGAGGCCTTAATCTAAAGCGCTTTGTTTCTGGTTTAGTTTTGCCCAAGTTTGACGTGACTGGAAAGGCACAGCAGACCTACAGCGTTGCAGTTATGGGACTGAAAGTTGAGTCTTGTGCCAAGTGAGTGATGCTTTATTTTCTTGTCTTGTGGTTGGTCAGTTCTTTATCTTGTTATGATGTTTCCCAGATATGCATATGGCCAACCTGTACCTGGTCAATCTTTAGTGGAAGTGTGCTGTGATCCATTTCCAAACAGTCTGCTTCATAATTTGACCTGACAAGACATCCACTTTAAGCCACAAAGTTGATATTTTTCACTGTTTTTTGGACTTTCTCTCACAGATGTAATGGTGTCAATCTGCAATGGTGTCCTTTACAAACAAAGCTGTATATCTCTTGGAGGGGAGCAACTGGCCCAACAAACTGCTGTTGAATCTAACCACAAACAAGAATGGACGGGCTAAGTTCTTCCTAAACACTGCTAATCTTAAGGCTGATCTGAATCTGGTGGTACGACTTGTATTTTGTAAAAATTAAGACTTTCTCTAGCATGATACTGATTAAGTTTGATCTTCCCTAGGTGACTGCTAATCCACAGCTTTTTTTATGGTTATAAATCACCATACTTCACTACAGATACAAGGTTTGTTCAGCTTCTCCTACCTGTTTCTCCCGACAAGCCATCATTTAGTGAACTGACTATAGTGAAGCTCAATCAGCCGCTCAAATGTAGTGCTTCGTTTCCAGTGACCGTGGAGTATTCATTTGTTGGAGAGGCTGGTAGCTACAGCGCTGACAATCTATATGGTGAGTGGACATCAGTTTTGTTAAGTTTGCTGGTCTGTTTGTTCCGCTGCTCCGCAACTTGCACACTATGTCTTCTGTCAGGTCTTATCCAAAGGAGTGATCGTCCTCCATGGATTTCAGACGGTTAAAGCAAAGGCTGTTGATGCTGTCACAAGCGGCTCCATAACGTTCCAGTTGTCTGTCAGCGTCGATATGGCTCCAGCAGTGCAGATTCTGCTCTACATCGTTCTTCCCAGTGAGAATGTAGTTGCTGCTAATGTGCCGTTGGACACTGATGTGTGTTTCCAGAACCAGGTACTGTATGATGTGACTTCAGTAAATTTTCAATTTGGGAATGTTGGTGTGTGTCCTACAGCGTGTTGGTCCTTGTTCCAGATGTCTCTGCAGTTTTCTCCAGCTACAGCTGTTCCTGCGGAGGGAAACGTTCTGATGGTTTCTGCTCAAGCAGGATCTCTGTGTGGCCTCAGTGCTGTCGATCAGAGCGTCCCGGATCATGGAGCCAGGAAGACGTCTGAGTGCTGAAAGGATTTCTGTGTGCCTCAATCAGGTTTTTTGTTTGGGCTTTTAATCTGAATATTTCAGTGCGTGTGTGTGGCACTTCTGATTAGAATGCCACTTCAGTTTACCCCAGTGTCTGAAGTACAAGGGCCTGAATTTTTATCGCAACTTCAGTGTCGGTACGTCTGTTAGTTTGATTCTTGCTCTAGAAATTGGTACATGACTTAAAGATAAAATGTAGTCTTGTGTTGTATTGGTCTATACTAGCTTTTGTTACTGAATGTGGTCTTTTAATATGACGGTCGGAAGTCCGTCCGTGCGTGAATTCGTCCGTGCGTGTGTCCGTCTGTGCGTCCGTCCGTCAGACACAAAGACCTCAGGCGCCGCAGAATGGAGTAGCCATGGAGTGAAGAGTCCCAACACTCCTAAGTTTTTGAGGTGGAAAAAATACGGTAAGTTGTGTAAGGGAAGTTCAATGACCGATCTGAGGCCTTAATCTAAAGCGCTTTGTTTCTGGTTTAGTTTTGCCCAAGTTTGACGTGACCGTAAACGCACTGCAGACCTACAGCGTTGCAGTTATGGGACTGAAAGTTGAGTCTTGTGCCAAGTGAGTGATGCTTTATTTTTCTTGTCTTGTGGTAGGTCAGTTCTTTATTTTATTTTTTTATCCTTTTGCCTGTGCTTGACTTAATTGTGTCTTTGTTCTCCTACCAGATGAATGCCATGGGCTGTGCCTCTCTTACTGTTGATACGTCAGTGTTTTTCAACACCAAATTTGAAGACCAAATGCAAGACACATTTCTTGTAAATGTGAATGTTTCTGAGGAAGGAACAGGTGAGCTATTGGATGATCTGAACCATATACTCTATCATCTTTACAAGACATGCACTTTAAGCCACAAAGTTGATATTCTTCACTGTTTGTTTGGACTTTCTCTCGCAGATGTAATGGTGTCAAAATCTGCCATGGTGTCCTTGACAAACATAGCTGTATATCTCTTGGAGGGGAGCAACTGGCCCAACAAACTGCTGTTGAATCCAACCACAAACAAGAATAGACGGGCTAAGTTCTTCCTAAACACTGCTAATCTTAAGGCTGATCTGAATCTGGTGGTACGACTTGTATTTTGTAAAAATTAAGGCTTGGTACTAGCATGGTACTGATTGAGTTTGATCTTCCCTAGGTGACTGCTAATCCACAGCTTTTTTATGGTTATAAATCGCCATACTTCGCTAAAGATACAAGGTTTGTTCAGCTTCTCCTACCTGTTTCTCCTGACAAGCCATCATTTAGTGAACTGACTATAGTGAAGCTCAATCAGCCGCTCAAATGTAGTGCTTCGTTTCCAGTGACAGTGGAGTATTCATTTGTGGGAGAGGCTGGTAGCTACAGCGCTGACAATCTATATGGTGAGTGGACATTAGTTTTGTTGTAAAGTTTGCTGGTCTGTTCCGCTGCTCCGCAACTTGCACACCTATGTCTTCCGTCAGGTCTTATCCAAAGGAGTGATCGTCCTCCATGGATTTCAGACGGTTCAAGCAAAGGCTGTTGATTCTGTCACAAGCGGCTCTGTGACGTTCCAGTTGTCTGTCAGCGTCGATATGGCTTCAGCAGTGCAGATTCTGCTCTACAGCATTCTTCCCAGGTGAGAATGTAGTTGCTGCTAATGTGCCGTTTGACTCCGATATGTGTTTCCAGAACCAGGTACTGTATGATGTGGCTATTTTTCAATTTGGGAATGTTGGTGTGTGTCCTACAGCGTGTTGGTCCTTGTTCCAGGTGTCTCTGCAGTTTTCTCCAGCTACAGCTGTTCCTGCGGAGGGAAACGTTCTGATTGTTTTGTCTGATGGTTCCGTCTGAGCCTCCCGTCCGTCCAAGCCGCCCGCCGCCCGCCCGTCCAAGCCGCCCGTCCCGTCCAAGCCGCTCGCCGCCCATCCGTCCAAGCCGCCCGCCCGCCCGTCCGTCCAGGTCCAAGCCGCCCGCCCGCCCGTCCCGTCCAAGCCAGCCCGCCTGCGTCCGTCCCGTCCAAGCCCGCCCCCCGCCACTCCGTCCGTCCGGTCCAAGCCAGCCCAGCCACCCCCGTCCAGTCCAGCCAGCCATGCCAGTCCAGCCAGCCCATCCGTCCCAGCCAGCCAGCCATCCGTCCAGCCCGCCCGCCAGCCGTCCAGCCGCCCGCTCCCCGTCCAAGCCGCCCACGCCGTCCGTCCAGCCGCCAGCCGTCCCCATCCAAGCCAGCCAGCCCGCCCCGTCCGTCCAAGCCAGCCCCGTCCACAGCCAGCCATCCGTCCAGCCGCCGTCCGTCCAAGCCAGCCCGCCCGTCCGTCCAAGCCGCCATCCCGTCCAAGCCGCCCGCCGTCCGTCAAGAGATTGATTCTCCACTGACAACCTCAGGAGACCTGAGACTACCAGGCTCGGCAACTCAGCTAACTTCAAGTCACCCTTTCTCTTCTTATGAACCAACTCAATCCCAACACAAGCTAGCCCATCAAGAAGATGCTACATATCCGCAACCTGGTATTAGGCACATAGATAGACCACGTGGTTACTACAACACAGACCACAGAGGCCATAACTATATGTCCACTGACCAAAGAGATCGCAACCAATATCCCGCAGCTGTTCAGTTTATGCCTCAGGACTACAGTCAAGAGACAGCAGCTACGTATGGGACTTATAAAGATCATAGTCTGAACTGCAAACCTGAACCGCTATTTTCCTTCCACTGAACCATGTGGTTATCAGCAACCTTATCATGGGATTCCAGCTACAAGTCCAGTCTATCAAGATGAGAGACTTACTCCAAGGGATACATTAGCTCACCATGCACATGAGAGACATGCGTATGAGAGACGTTCAGACGGCTATGCTCAATCAGCTCCTAATCCTGCAGGCAAATCAAGCTTCTTGACCCCACGACAGTACGCAGATTATGCTCAGCCTGAGACATATCAGCCATACCACCCAATGCGCCCTCCTTCTCTTCCATATCCTCATGTAGAGCCCACCTACAGAGGTCCTATTCCCACCATTCCTCATTTTTGCAGTGAAGATCCCAGAGAGTTTGCACGACTCAAAATTGCACTGGAGAATTTGCTACCTGCCGAGGCTACAGAACGTTTCAAGTACCAAATACTCGTTGATCATCTGAAACAGGAGAATGCCTTGCTCATTGCAGACTTGTACGTCAACAGCAGGTACCCATACACCAACACCATGAGGTCTCTAACTGGCACTTTATAGTCAACCACATCAACTCGCACTACAAAGAATTGCAGAATTGATGGATGGCCCAAAAATCAGGAGTGGTGACACTAAATCTTTTAGAATGTTTGCCCTCAAAGTGCGTGCATTAGTTGGAATGCTGGACCAACTTGGAGCTAAAGGATGGACAGAGCTCAAATGTGGGTCACGTGTTTCACGTCTCCTTGCCAAATTGCTTCATGATCTTAAAGCAAACTTCAGAAGGTTTGTTAACCCCATTCAGAACCCAGTTCCAACACTGATGGAACTCAGCGATTGGCTAGAATATGAGCTCAGAATACAAGAGGATGAGTCACAGTACGTTAGTAATGTAAGCAGAGTCTACTCTCAGCCACAGAGAGAACAGCAAAGGAATTGCAAGCCGGTTCAACTGATTTGCTACTGTCTTGCATGGTGGCGAACGGAGTAAACCAGCAAGTGTTACAGCAGTCAAGAAGGAGAAACTGACAAAGTACTGCCCCTTCTGCAACACTGTGCAGCATTACTTCAATCAGTGTGCTAATTTCAAACTGCTGAATCAAGATCAAGTGGAGTCTTGGCTGAAGTCAAATCAGAAGTGCTTTAGGTGTGGCTGTGATCACCAGATCTCACAATGTAATCTTAAAGCAAAATGTGAAAAGAGACGTTTAGAAATACTGCATGACTTCAATGCCAAAGGTAAACATGAAACACAAGCTTCAGCAAAAAACAGTTGTCTTGTGAACTCGGAAGTAGAGACTTTGTATATGGACAGACCAACTGCAGGCAGCAAAGTTCTTTTGAAGGTCAGCCAAGTGATCTTGAGAAATGGAGAGAAGGAACTTGACGCATATGCTATATTGGATGATGGATCAGAGAGGACAATGTTACTGTATGAAGCAGTACAGCAACTTGGTCTTCAAGGACTTCCTGAAGATATAGCCCTCCGTACTGTGAGACAAGACATATGGGGTTGCTCATGGGGCGGCTGTTTCATTCTCAGCAGCTTCTGCATTTAAGCCAAACAAATCCTTCACCATTGAAAGAGCTTTTACAGCCAAAGAACTGAGCCTCGCAAAACACACTTACCCTGTTAAGTTGCTGCAGAAGAAATACAGATAGCTACAAGGTCTGCACATTCCCTCATTGCAGCAGGCTCAACCACTCTCAATCATTGGCTCAGATTATCCACATTTAATCACAGCTACAGAGCCAGTACGTCTCGGACCTCCTGGCGATCCTGCTGCTGTGAAAACCAGACTCAGGGTGGACTCTGCAGGACCCCTCAAAATTCCTTGCCAGTCATCTCTTACCACAACAGTGTCTATTAACCTCCACTTTGTCAGCAGAAGCCGAACTGTTCAACAATGCACAGAAATTGTGGCAAATGGACACACTTCCATATATGAGTGAGACACAGAAGGCAGGACACAGAAGCGGTGCAAATCCTTGAGGAGAAAACAATCAGGGTGGCAGTCGGAGACATTCAAAGGTATGCAACACCTCTCCTCTGGAAAAGAAATCTTCCACCTTTGCAATCAGCTAAAGAAGCAGTAACAGCCCATTTAAGAAGCACAGAAAACACCTTTTGCAGAACACCGATCTTGCTTCAGTGTATGTTGAAGTGCAGAAACTTGAGAAGGCAGGCTACATCTCAAAGCTGACACCAGAGGAGACCGATAAAAGCCGATGGAATCAAGGTCCACAGTTCTCTTAACTCAGTCAGTTAGTAGTTGGCCCAAACAGCCTCATCATTATGTAAGCGATGACATCCAAGAACACGCAGTTATACTTTCTGTGGAGCACTATCCTCCAGTCAAACTGATCAGATATCTCTCGATACAATTAACTTCAAGATCTGATTAAGGCTACTGCTATTTCCCTTCATGGGGCGGCAGACGAAAGTGAACTCTCTGCTGACGACTATACACAAGCTGAACAGGAACTTCTGAGACATGCTCAAGTTGAAAGCTTCCCAGAAGAAATAGCCCCAGAGTATGATCACAAAGCCAAATTAGTCAGAGTATGTGGACGCCTCCGCAGATGTAAGCACTTGGACTCACTCTACACCCTATTGTCTTAGATCCTGCTCACCCTCTTGTAAAGCTTCTGATTCAACATTACGACAACCTCCTGTTACATCCAGGACCTGAGCACGTGTTCGCAGAACTGAGAACGAAAATATTCAGATCATGTAAGAGGCAGTAAAAAGACACCAGTGCAGCTGCTTTGAACGTAAGAAATGGTGAGGGAAGCCAGAAATTCCTATGATGGCAGATCTCCCTCAGATCTAACTTTCGGTTGTTTAGTCCAGTTTTCTATTCAATGGGCATTGACTGTTTTGGCCCCTTCCAGGTTAAGTTTGGACGCAGTTGTTTATCCGGAATCGGAAATGCTCAGTCGTAGAACATTTCATTAATGTTTAATAAATGACAAAACGAATATGCTTGGTTCTTTGAGTTTTATTTTAATTATTCATTGTAAAGAAAAGCCAGTGATGAAGTCATATTTTGCCTGCAAATAATATATATTGTACTCTGTGTGAAATAATATATTAGCACTTACTCTGAAGTTCATATGAAGCAACTACTCTCTTTAGTGCCAGTTTTTTTTTCTTTCTTTTTTTCTTTAAGTTGTAAAGTATTTTCAAAATACTGTTTTCTAGGGGTAGGGGTGAACCTGTCAACACATGGCTTATGCATCAAAAATTTAAAGAAAAAGTACAACACTGCCCACCTCTGCATCACTGCTTTGTGCAGACTCTTCTGTAGATGTGGACTCCTGCAACTCATTGCATTCAGATATAATACACTCTTAGAAGAAAAGGTTCTATATAGAACCTTAAAAGGTTCTAAAGTGCTACGTATTTGGAAGCCCTAAAATGTAATGCATGTGAATGATCACCAAATTCAAGATATGGGGGTTAAAAAATGTAATTAATAAATATCACATGAAGAGTGCCATTTCAGTTTTTATCCTCCAAAAATCTGCATGATTAAAATGGGATATTAAGTTACTACAACAGTTTAATAAACAATAATTTAATTACAACTACAAAATGTTGCAGAATAATGTAATATATGACTGAATAATAGCCTATAAAGAACCTCTGTGCCAAAAGGGTTCTTTCAGTTCATTATCATATTTTTTTGCATAAAAAGTCCTTTGCAGTTGAGTAAAGAACCCTATGCTACATATATAGAACCCTTTTTTTCTAAGAGTGTAGATATTCAAGTGTAAATTAAGTAAAGCTATTTATGCACTTAAAGATATCTGAGAGGGTTTCTTCACTGTCCTGTGCATTGGGGAAAAATGGGCATTACAAAGTGTTGTACTTTCTTCCCTTTTGATGTAGCCTAAAGTTAGAAAAAGACTTACTGCACATGCTTCAGCCAACAAAAGTGTTCGTGTATTGAAGTGATATAATGAAGTACACTGGGGGGAAATGTGATCAATAACTCATAGCAACATATATTTTTTTACATTAACTATGTAGTTTCACAGTCACACATGTAGAAGTCAAAGCAGTTCATTACTTCTCAAGGTTTGACAGCTGATATGACTGGACAGCCATTTGGATTATAGGCCTACTTAATTTAATGCAGCAACAAATTATTTGATAGTGTACTAGGCATTTAAAGTTCATTTACCAGCAGTGAAGGTGCTGTGTGTGTGAGGAAGAGCTGAACACAAGGATGCCCTCCACAAGGTTCACATTTAACCCAAGGGCCAGCTCTTCTGCCTGGGTAATGTGGGGGTGCAGGACCATCACCTGTTTGTTTTTCTTTTTTTTTCCTCAGCCTTTTTCTTGCTTTTATAAGCAGGCAAACATTTATTAACAGTGCCTTTTTAAAAGAGATTAGTTAGTATAAATTACTATTATGTAGAATATTATAGAACTTCACTTTTACTTGTTCCGATGTTCTCAGCAGTGGGTAGTGACTCTGACATTACAATGAACAACGTTATTAATTATTTAGAAATTATTAAAATATAAAAATATAACTACAAACGTAATTTGTCTGCTGCTTCTATTAAGTTTTCCAATTCAGCTTATCCTTCATGCAATAACTCTTGCTCTTCTGTGGAGAAAAAAACGGAGCGCGCTCTTTGGCCATGGCGAACAGCCAATAACAGCGTTGCTGATCAATGTTTCAACTCTCGATAAATATCCCCTTTAACCCAGTGCATGACGCGCAATAGGGGATTATCGCGCTGATACGCAGTACTTCCGGATTCAGCGAGTACTTTGTGCACTGCCACTTCCGTTGTATCACCGATCTCGCTGGCGAACTGATGACGGACTACACTAAGTTTATTTATACAGCATCCCTGGTAAATTAGTCTGATTCACTAAAGCAGGGTTTCTCAACTCCAGTCCTTCACGACCCACTGCTCTGCATATTGTGCATGTCTCCCTTATTTAACACACCTGATTCAGATCCTCAGCTCATTAGGATAGACATAGATGCTGCGTCCCAATTCGCCTACTTATACTACGCCCTAAAAGTATGTACTCTTTTTGTGAAGAAAAAGTATATACTTTTGAGTGTGCAGCAAAAAGAGTAGGCAAGCTTTGGGACATACTATCACGTCATCTTTAACGGACGGCTCTGTCGCGATGCTGCGTGCATCCTGTCACCGTAAACTGCCCTGTCAATCATCTTGTCACAGTTAAAATCCTCCATTCTATCTAATTTGATTTCCTACCGTTTCAGAGCACGTTCATCTGCCAGTCGTGGGTCTTTCATGCAGATACTCTCCTCGTGTTTGCAATTTGAATATAATGATGCATTTAAAAAGTAATGGCTAAACGTGCTTTACAAACGTTCACAATGCTGCTGCATATGCAATATAATGTGGACAACATTGAATAAATTCATTTTCGTCCGGTTAGATACTGATAATTAATCACTCAAACCTGTTTATCTAAACCTCTCTACACAGCCGCGGGACCAGCGCGGAACTCGCGCGCCTCCGTGTCTGTAGTTTTTTAACACTTTTTACTCGTGTTTGTAGTTCTAACCGAATCCTCGTCCACCGCGCAATGGTTTGTGGGCAATATCAGCCGTTAGAGTGTGCACCGATCTACACTTCGGATTCTGACCGGAAATAGTAGACCATCCGGGTATCTTTGAAACACTCATTTCAACATACTACGGTTTGGGACGTACTAATTCTATTTTCGAATACTATTTCAGGACGGATAGTATGCGAACTGGGGCGCAGCATGTGTCTATCCTAACGACCTGAGGATCTGAATCAGGTGTGTTTAATAAAGGGAAACATGCACAATATGCAGAGCAGTGGGTCGCGGAGGACTGGAGTTGAGAAACCCTGCACTAAAGTGCCGGCTGCAAACAAACGCACTACCTTGTTTTATTTTAAAGTTTTAATCCACTTCTTCCTTATACTCAATTCAGTCGGGAATCCATGAAAACTTAAGTAGGGTTGGCGTTGTTGGTTAGATTTACAAAGTGGAACAGAGCAGTGACATAAATAGCATTCGTCTCAGGCATTGTTGAACTGCGTCGGAAGTGGACATGCACAAAGTTGACAAATCCCGCCCATGAAACCCGGAAGCGTGATAATCCCCTATTGATCTCAGATAACTCAATCCAGCTATACTAACCCTAACCGGCAGGAGTGTTCGAAGAACCCAATTAGCTGGATCATGATGAGCACGATGATATCATCTTGAATGTCTGCGTTTGATCTCAGATGTCTCGTTTGATCCTAACCTCCAGTAGAGAAGAGACCAGCAGATCTTCAATGGAGAATAATTCATGGTGCAGTACGTAGCCACAGACAAACATGTGGCACACCTGTGGCACATTTCTCAGGAGGAAGAAGGAAGATGTGTCTGTTAAATTATTTAACAGAAACTGTGAAATTGGCAATATGGAAAACCAGGAAAAATCAAGGATTGCAGCTTAATAGTATTAATGTTGAAGTGATGTTTATGAAATTAGTGGCTGGTAGACTATAAATAGAATTTGCATACTATAGTCTTGTAAATAATGAGAAGGGTTTCAGTGATCTGTGGTGTGTTAATGATGCTTTGTTTGTTGTTTACGATGGAAATCTGGTTTTGGAATTTTAATGTGTTTATTTATTTATTTATTCCATATATACAAATAATGTTAATTGTTGAATATTAAATGTTTTAAATAAAGTTTTGTAAACATCTCTCTTCTCTCTCTCCTCTGGTACGCAATCTAAACTTGAGCGTGTTGTGTAACCATAGTAACTTTGATCTTGCTTGAATATTTTAATCGTCTTTAATACATGATTCCAAAGGATAGATTAAAATACCCGGTATTTAAAATAAATAAATAATAATAAAAAAAATTATTGAAATTTAATAATAATTATCACTTTTTTTTTTTGGATCCCATAGATAAAACATCCGGGGCTGAAGCCCCGAATGCCCATGTCTTACGACGCGCCTGCAAATGGATCATGTGAAAACAGCTATTAAGCGAATTCTGACTAACTTACAGTGTACTGGGCTAATAGTGGGCCTAGTATTTAGTAGGAGATCATCATCATCATCAATCGGCTGCAAACAGGGTAGGTTTGCAGTCGATCACCAATTTTCTCCATTCCCTGCGATCTTTGGCAACTTCCCTCAGTTTGTTCGCTGTAGCTGGTACATCCTTGTTGATGAGCTCGCCGATGTATTGATGGTACAGTTTATGTGGTCTTCCTCTGCCTCTTTTGCCGTGCCGTTCTTGAGGTGCATACAAAACGTATTTGTTAATTAAGTCGTTCTCGCTTCTTCTGAGGCAGTGGCCTACAAATCTCAGCTGCCTTTGTTGCACTCGGATAACGGGTTGGTCTCGATTCGACTTGCTTGTAGATGTCTTCGTTCCTGATTTTGTCTAGACGTTTGATGCCGAGCATTATTCTGTAACAGTTGGTGGCGAAACTGTTGAGCTGGTCTTTGATCTTACTGTTGATGATCCAACTCTCGCAGCCGTAGAGAAGGATTGAGATGCACGCGGCTTCGAATATGTTGATCTTGAGTATGATTGGAAGGGTCTTTGCCTGAAAGACGTTTTTCATCTTCCAAAAGGCCCCCCATGCTTGGCCTTTTCGTCCTCTGACGTCTGACTCTGTAGAGGCTATTTGAGAGCCGAGATATTTGAAGTTCTTGGTCCACTCGATGTTCTGACCATTTAACTGTATGTACCGGTGGGTGTGAATTACCATGTCTAGGCCAGCATGTTGTTTGTTGCTTAATGCTTCTGTTTTGGCTATGTTGACTTCAAGGCCTACTCTCCTGGCCCACTTGGCATGTTGTTGTGAGTTGTTGCTGCGATCTTTCCAGGGTGCTTTCGAATTGGGCGATGTCATCAGCAAATTCGAGGTCAAATAGAGCGATTTTAGGTTGCCTAGATGACTCTCTTAGATGTGTTACGATGCCGTTGGATTGGGTGGTGTTGGCATGTTCCTCCTCAGCTTTTGATAGTACGTAGTCGAGGACAATGATGAACAAGAAAGGAGCTAGTGTGTCGCCTTGTAGGACACCAGTTGAGATGTCGAATTGGTCTGACAGCTTCCCTTCGACTAGTACATGGCTCTTGGAGTTGGTGTAGATTGCTCGGACCGCTCTTACCAATTTATTTGGTATGCCATAGTATCTCATGATTTCGAACATTGTTGGTCTGTTGATTCGAGTCGAACGCTTTCTTGAAGTCGATGAATGTGATGTAGTAGTCGAGATTCTTGTCTTTAAAGCCTTCAATTATTCTGCGCAGGATGTGAACTTGCTCTGTACACCCTCTGCCTCTTCTGAAGCCAGCTTGATTGGCTCGCAGGACATTGTCGATCGGGTCTCTTATCCTATGCAGGATGGCTTTATTGTAGACCTTTGCAGCGATCGACAAAAGGCTGATCCCCCTGTAGTTGTTCATCAGGGTCAGATCACCTTTCTTGGGTAGAGGGACAGTTAAACTAGTTGTGAATTGTTTGGGTGCCGATTCTTGCGCGTAGACTCTGTTGCAGATATCGAGGAGGAGACCGGCTGCATAATCTCCTCCGAACTTTAATGCTTCTGCTGTTATTGCATAGTCAGGCCCTGGTGATTTGCCACTTTTAAGTTCCTGAATAGCTCGATTTGATCTACCTCGAATGATGAATGGTTGTGTGTTGATGTTTGAGGTCCAATATTCTCCTACTATAGAATTTACTGCCCCTATACTATATAATATACTGCCCCTACACTATAGAATATACTGCCCCTATACTATAGATTATACTGCCCCTATACTATAGAATATATTGCCCCTATACTATAGAATATACTGCCCCTACACTATAGAATATACTGCCCCTACACTATAGAATATACTGCCCCTACACTATAGAATATACTGCCCCTACACTATAGAATATACTGCCCCTACACTATAGTATATACTCTGCCCCTACACTATAGAGATATACTGCCCCTACACTATAGAATATACTGCCCCTACACTATAGAATATACTGCCCCTACACTATAGAATATACTGCCCCTACACTATAGAATATACTGCCCCTACACTATAGAATATACTGCCCCTACACTATAGAATATACTGCCCCTACACTATAGAATATACTGCCCCTACACTATAGAATATACTGCCCCTACACTATAGAATATACTGCCCCTACACTATAGAATATACTGCCCCTACACTATAGAATATACTGCCCCTACACTATAGAATATACTGCCCCTACACTATAGAATATACTGCCCCTACACTATAGAATATACTGCCCCTACACTATAGAATATACTGCCCCTACACTATAGAATATACTGCCCCTACACTATAGAATATACTGCCCCTACACTATAGAATATACTGCCCCTACACTATAGAATATACTGCCCCTATACTATAGAATATACTGCCCCTACACTATAGATATACTGCCCCTACACTATAAATATACTGCCCCTATACTATAGATATACTGCCCCTACACTATAGAATATACTGCCCCTACACTATAGATTATACTGCCCCTACACTATAGATTATACTGTCCCTACACTATAGAATATACTGCCCCTACACTATAGAATATACTGCCCCTATACTATAGAATATACTGCCCCTATACTATAGAATATACTGCTCCTATACTATAGAATATACTGCCCCTACACTATAGAATATACTGCCCCTATACTATAGAATATACTGCCCCTACACTATAGAATATACTGCCCCTACACTATAGAATATACTGCCCCTACACTATAGAATATACTGCCCCTACACTATAGAATATACTGCTCCTATACTATAGAATATACTGCCCCTACACTATAGAATATACTGCCCCTATACTATAGAATATACTGCTCCTATACTATAGAATATACTGCCCCTACACTATAGAATATACTGCTCCTACACTATAGAATATACTGCCCCTACACTATAGAATATACTGCCCCTATACTATAAAATATACTGCCCCTATACTATAGAATATACTGCCCCTATACTATAGAATATACTGCTCCTATACTATAGAATATACTGCCCCTATACTATAGAATATACTGCTCCTACACTATGAGAATATACTGCCCCTACACTATAGAATATACTGCCCCTATACTATAGAATATACTGCTCCTATACTATAGAATATACTGCTCCTATACTATAGAATATACTGCTCCTATACTATAGAATATACTGCCCCTATACTATAGAATATACTGCCCCTATACTATAGAATATACTGCCCCTATACTATAGAATATACTGCTCCTATACTATAGAATATACTGCCCCTACACTATAGAATATACTGCTCCTATACTATAGAATATACTGCCCCTGCACTATAGATTATACTGCCCCTACACTATAGATTATACTGCCCCTACACTATAGAATATACTGCCCCTATACAATAGATATACTGCCCCTATCTATAGAATATACTGCCCCTATACTATAGAATATACTGCCCCTACACTATAGAATATACTGCCCCTAGACTATAGATATACTGCCCCTATACTATAAAATATACTGCCCCTGCACTATAGAATATACTGCCCCTATACTATAGATATACTGCCCCTGCACTATAGAATATACTGCCCCTATACTATAGATATACTGCCCCTATACTATGGAATATACTGCCCCTATACTATGGAATATACTGCCCCTACACTATAGAATATACTGCCCCTATACTATAGAATATACTGCCCCTATACTATAGATTATACTGCCCCTATACTATAGAATATACTGCTCCTATACTATAGATTATACTGCCCCTATACTATAGAATATACTGCCCCTATACTATAGATATACTGCTCCTATACTATAGATTATACTGCCCCTACACTATAGAATATACTGCTCCTATACTATAGATTATACTGCCCCTATACTATAGATATACTGCTCCTATACTATAGATTATACTGCCCCTACACTATAGAATATACTGCTCCTATACTATAGATTATACTGCCCCTATACTATAGAATATACTGCCCCTATACTATAGATATACTGCTCCTATACTATAGATTATACTGCCCCTACACTATAGAATATACTGCTCCTATACTATAGATTATACTGCCCCTATACTATAGAATATACTGCCCCTACACTATAGAATATACTGCTCCTATACTATGGATTATACTGCCCCTATACTATAGAATATACTGCCCCTATACTATAGATATACTGCCCCTATCTATAGAAATATACTGCCCCTATACTATAGAATATACTGCCCCTACACTATAGAATATACTGCCCCTACACTATAGATATACTGCCCCTATACTATAGAATATTCTGCCCTGCACTATAGAATATACTGCCCCTATACTATAGATATACTGCCCCTATACTATAGATATACTGCCCCTATACTATTGAATATACTGCCCCTATACTATGGAATATACCGCCCTACACTATAGAATATACTGCCCCTATACTATAGAATATACTCGCCCCTATACTATAGAATATACCGCCCCTATACTATAGAATATACCGCTCCTATACTATGGAATATACCGCTCCTATACTATAGAATATACTGCCCTACACTATAGAATATACTGCCCCTACACTATAGAATATACTGCCCAATACTATAGAATATACTGCCCCTATACTATAGATATACTGCCCCTACACTATAGAATATACTGCCCCTATACTATAGAAATATACTGCCCCTACACTATAGCATATACTGCCCCTATACTATAGAATATACTGCCCCATACTATAGAATATACTGCCCCATACTATAGATATACTGCCCCTACACTATAGATATACTGCCCCTACACTATAGAATATACTGCCCCTACACTATAGATTATACTGCCCCTACACTATAGAATATGCTGCGCCTATACTATCGAATATACTGCCCCTATACTATGAGAATATACTGCCCCTACACTATAGAATATACTGTTCCTATACTATAGAATATACTGCCCCTACACTATAGAATATACTGCCCCTACACTATAAAATATACTGCCCCTATACTATAGAATATGCTGCCCCTATACTATAGAATATACTGCCCCTACTACTATAGAATATACTGCTCCTATACTATAAAATATACTGCCCCTATACTATAGAATATACTGCTCCTACACTATAGAATATACTGCCCCTACACTATAGAATATACTGTCCCTACACTATGGAATATACTGCTCCTATACTATAGAATATACTGCTCCTATACTATAGAATATACTGCTCCTATACTATAGAATATACTGCCCCTATACTATAGAATATACTGCCCCTATACTATAGAATATACTGCCCCTATACTATAGAATATACTGCCCCTATACTATAGAATATACTGCTCCTATACTATGGAATATACTGCCCCTATACTATAGAATATACTGCCCCTATACTATAGAATATACTGCTCCTATACTATAGAATATACTGCCCCTACACTATAGAATATACTGCCCCTGCACTATAGATTATACTGCCCCTGCACTATAGAATATACTGCCCCTGCACTATAGAATATACTGCCCCTACACTATAGAATATACTGCCCCTACACTATAGAATATACTGCTCCTATACTATAGAATATACTGCCCCTATACTATAGAATATACTGCCCCTATACTATAGAATATACTGCTCCTATACTATAGAATATACTGCCCCTATACTATAGAATATACTGCTCCTATACTATAGAATATACTGCCCCTATACTATAGAATATACTGCTCCTATACTATAGAATATACTGCCCCTATACTATAGAATATACTGCCCCTATACTATAGAATATACTGCTCCTATACTATAGAATATACTGCCCCTACACTATAGAATATACTGCCCCTGCACTATAGATTATACTGCCCCTGCACTATAGATTATACTGCCCCTACACTATAGAATATACTGCCCCTACACTATAGAATATACTGCCCCTACACTATAGAATATACTGCCCCTATACTATAGAATATACTGCTCCTATACTATAGAATATACTGCCCCTATACTATAGAATATACTGCCCCTACACTATAGAATATACTGCCCCTATACTATAGAATATACTGCCCCTACACTATAGAATATACTGCCCCTACACTATAGAATATACTGCCCCTACACTATAGATATACTGCCCCTACACTATAGAATATACTGCCCCTATACTATAGAATATACTGCCCCTACACTATAGAATATACTGCCCCTATACTATAGAATATACTGCCCCATACTATAGAATATACTGCCCCTACACTATAGATATACTGCCCCTACACTATAGATATACTGCCCCTACACTATAGAATATACTGCCCCTACACTATAGAATATACTGCCCCTACACTATAGAATATACTGCCCCTACACTATAGAATATACTGCCCCTACACTATAGAATATACTGCCCCTATACTATAGAATATACTGCCCCTATACTATAGAATATACTGCCCCTATACTATAGAATATACTGCCCCTACACTATAGATTATACTGCCCCTACACTATAGAATATACTGCCCCTACACTATAGAATATACTGCCCCTACACTATAGAATATACTGCCCTACACTATAGAATATACTGCCCCTACACTATAGAATATACTGCCCCTATACTATGGATTATACTGCCCCTACACTATAGAATATACTGCCCTACACTATAGAATATACTGCCCTACACTATAGAATATACTGCCCCTATACTATAGAATATACTGCCCCTACACTATAGAATATACTGCCCCTACACTATAGAATATACTGCCCCTATACTATAGAATATACTGCCCCTATACTATAGAATATACTGCCCCTATACTATAGAATATACTGCCCCTATACTATAGAATATACTGCCCCTACACTATAGAATATACTGCCCCTACACTATAGATATACTGCCCCTACACTATAGAATATACTGCCCCTACACTATAGAATATACTGCCCCTACACTATAGAATATACTGCCCCTATACTATAGAATATACTGCCCCTACACTATAGATATACTGCCCCTACACTATAGAATATACTGCCCCTACACTATAGAATATACTGCCCCTACACTATAGAATATACTGCCCCTATACTATAGAATATACTGCCCCTATACTATAGAATATACTGCCCCTACACTATAGAATATACTGCCCCTACACTATAGAATATACTGCCCCTACACTATAGAATATACTGCCCCTACACTATAGAATATACTGCTCCTATACTATAGAATATACTGCCCCTACACTATAGAATATACTGCCCCTATACTATAGAATATACTGCCCCTATACTATAGAACATACTGCCCCTATACTATAGAATATACTGCCCCTACACTATAGAATATACTGCCCCTATACTATAGAATATACTGCCCCTATACTATAGATATACTGCCCCTACACTATAGATATACTGCCCCTACACTATAGATATACTGCCCCTATACAATATACAGCCCCAAGAAAATAGATACAACCACGATCGGATGATAAGAGCAGATCATGTGTGACTCTGATGAGAGCTGTCTCGGTACTATGATACAGTCTAAATCCGGACTGGAAATCCTCACAGACATTATTTATTTGTGAGGAACACAGTTGTGAGGAAACTGCTTTTTCCAGTATCTTTGACAGAAAAGGCAGATTTGAGATCGGCCTCTAATTGACTAATTTTGTAGGACCAAGTTGCATTGTGGTTTAATCACAGCCAGCTTAAAAGTTTTCAGTTTGTATCCTAATGACAAAGATGAACTAATGAAGAGGATCTATGACCTCTGGAAGCTTCTCTTTCAGTATTGATTTCGATGATTTAACTATTTTAGACAATTCTTCCTCTTCTATAGCAATAAATGAATGGAGGTTTTCCTGAGGGAGACTACGACACACTCCCTGATGCAATACTGTAGCAGACGGTTGCATCGTTACTAATTTTCTCCCTAATATTATTAATCTTGCAAAAAAGAAGTTCATAACATCATTACTGCTGTGTTGTTTTGAAACTTCAGAAGTAGAAGCTTTATTTCTTGTTGATTTAGCCACTGTATCAAATAAATACCATGGGTTGAGTTTGTCTTCTTCTAAGAGAGATGAAGAATAAGCAGATCTTGTAGTTTTAAAGGCTTTTCTGTATGCAGTAGTACTCTCTCTCCAGGAAATGCGAAACACGTCTAGTTTTATTAAAGTTGCTCTCCATGTGTGTGTGTGTGTGTGCGCATGTGGTCTCCAGCAGGAGGCGCTATCAGACCTGTAGATTCACAACCACACACAGTTCTTTATAAAGTGAGCAGTGTGTGTGTGTGCGCGCATATATATATTTTATATATATATATATATATGTGTGTGTGTGTGTGTGTGTGTGTGCGCGTGTGGTCTCCAGCAGGTGGCGCTATCAGACCTGTAGATTCACAACCACACACAGTTCTTTATAAAGTGAGCAGTGTGTGTGTGTGTATATATATGTATATGTATATATATGTATATGTATATATATGTATATGTATATGTGTATATATATATATATATGTGTATATATGTGTGTGTGTGTGTGTGTGTGTGTGTGTGTGTGTGTGTGTGTGTGTGTGTGTGTGTGTGTGTATATGTATATATGTATATATATATATGTGTATTGATGTATGTGTGTGTGTCCTTCTAATATAAAACTTACCATTGTACATGCCGTTTATTGGAAATAAAGTATTCACAAATCAAAACAAACAGACCTCAGCGGGTCAGAAGTGTTGCAGATGTTCACCTAACCCTAACTCTGCTTTCTTAAAGATAGATTTTTAAAAACTTTTTTTAATCGAGTGTTTGTGAGTTGATGAATTTGATGACTCAGTTTTATGAAAGGTGATATTTTGTGTGTTTGTCCAAGAGTTTCTTGTGTGTTTGTCCACTGTAACCACTGAGCGTGTGCACGAGTGTGTGTGTTATCTGAGCAGAAGCAGGTCGTGGGCGCCGGAGGGAAGTGTGTGTGTGTGTGTGTGTGTGTGTGTGTGAGAGAGAGAGAAGCACTCTCTCTCTCTCTCTCTCTCTCTCTCTCTCTCTCTCTCTCTCTCTCTCTTCTCTCTCTCTCTCTCTCTCTCTCTCTCTCTCTCTCTCTCTCTCTCTCTCTCTCTCTCTCTCTCTCTCTCTCTCTCTCTCTCTCTCTCTCTCTCTCTGAGTGTATGTGTATCAGTCACTCCAGCAGTGTTTCCTCCTCCTCTACAGCACAACTGTGTTTCTCCTCAGTCTAAAAATAAAGCTGATACACTATACTACTAAACACACACACTCTAAGACATGTACAGCTGATGTCATCACTGAGTTTAACTAATTCAGGTCATTCTGGTCCTTCAAAATCTCACTGAACTTTAAAAACCTGATTTTTAAAAAAAAATTGGCATAGAAAATCAATCATATTCTAAAAAGTCATAGAAAGAAAAAGATCATTTGTAATGAAGATTTTTTTGTGTGTGAATGTGATTTACTGACAAATCACCATAGAATGATTTTTCAATTCCCAAATTATTAAAGTCATCACAAAATAAAAGTGTTTTCTTTAATGCAATATTGCATTGTTTTTTTATGAATGTTTTATCCTTGCCCATCATCACTGTAAATATGTTTATCATTTAAAACTTTTAAGATTTACTATATATATATATATATATATATATATATATATATATATAAAAAAGTTT
This sequence comes from Hybognathus amarus, assembly GCA_030378365.1. Taxonomy (NCBI): domain Eukaryota; kingdom Metazoa; phylum Chordata; class Actinopteri; order Cypriniformes; family Leuciscidae; genus Hybognathus; species Hybognathus amarus. The sequence continues at coordinate 301,874 of JAQIUQ010007551.1, read as the reverse complement.
TCATTAAATATCAGTTATTCTGTTTTACATCTGATATTAAACGAACATGCCAATAAACCTTTTTAAAACTGCTTCTCTGTACAAAACACATGTAATAATTTCATTCTAAATCTCTGAAAGCACACACCGACAGACGTGTCTAGACACAGATATCATTTTTCATGCTCAATTATTCTGACATATTTATTCTGCCTTTAAATATGTATGACTGTAAAGAACAGATGTAGTCCATATACTTTAACAGCAACGCGCACACGCACACACACACACACACACACACACACACGCACACACACACACACACACACACAATACAGTCATCAGTTTAAAAATTTCAAAGTTTTTTTATCAGCATCTAGTTCCACAAAGACCCTTCTCTTCCCATTGCACAAGAGGTTCTTTAGATTAGTGGAACTGAAGATGTTATTCTGTGACATCACTGAGAAAACGTGTGTGTGTGTGTGTGTGTGTGTGTGTGTGTGTGTGTGTGTGTGTGTGTTTCTCTCTATAGCAGCTTGACATACTAAAGACTGCTTTCACTTTATCCTGTCGGCAACACTTTATTTTGATGGTTCCTTTAACACATTCTGTTGAGTACAAGTAACAATCCAGCAACCTGTAAACTAACTTAGAGTATTAGTAGAGTATTAGTAGAGTAGACTCTGTTAGGTTGGTAGAATAAGTTGACATGTAGTTGCAAAGTTCATAGTCAGTAGAATGTTCAAAAGGGACCATCAAAATAAAGTGTGACCGATTTGCGTAATGAACACTTTCCCTCAGTTCTCAGTCGATCATCACTCCAGAGAGTCGTGAGCGCGCGATCTGTGAGGAAGCGGAGGCTCATCATCATCATCATCATCGCGTCACTCGCGCTCACGCGTTCCTCAGGAAACACTGTTTCCTCCCGGAGACTCGCGGTTCCCGGAGCTCGATGCGCGTCCCGAGCAGACCCCGCGGAAGCCCAGCGTGAGGAGACACGCGAAGCCTCCCTCGGACAGGAGACATGCCTCCTCCTACAGTGCTGAGCTCCTCTCGGGCTCCTCGCGGCGCTTTTCGCCGTATTTTCAGCCGCTCTCCAAGCGCGCGCGCTCCACATTCAACAGGACTTTGCGTCTCCAGAACGGACTAATAACTTCGTGGTGGACGCGGAGTCCGGGCGCGTTTATCTGGCCGCGGTGAACAGCCTGTTCCAGCTGAACGCGACGCTCGCGCGCGAGGTGGAGATGCGCACGGGACCTGTCCGCGACAACCCGCTGTGCCACGCGCCGCAGCTCCCGCAGGCCACATGCGAGCACGAGAAGACGCTCACGGATAACCACAACAAACTGCTCGGTGCTGGACCGCGAGCAGCGCGTGCTGGTGGCCTGCGGGTCCGTGTATCAGGGCTTCTGCGAGCTGCGGCGTATGGACGACGTGTCGCGCGAGGCCGTGCAGTTTCCGCAGGACGGGGCCACGGTGTTCCCGAGCATGCTGAACATCGCGGCCAACCACGAGAACGCGAGCACCGTCGGGCTGGTGTTCAGGGGCACCGGTGGCGCGCCACGGCTGCTGGTGGCAGCCACGTACACGGGCATGGGCACCGAGTTCTTCCCGAAGAACCACAGCAAAGAGGACCTGCGCTTCGAGAACACGCCGGAGATCGCGATCCGCGCGCTCGACACCGGAGACCTCGGCCGGCTCTTCACCTACGACATCGACCCGTCCGAGGACCAACGTGTTCAAGATCAAGCAGGAGGTCAAGCAGAAGAACAAGCTGAAGCTTCGTGCACGCGTTCGCGCTCAAGAGCTACGCGTACATCGCCATCAACAACGACGCGCACACGGGCGCGAAGGAGAGTCAGCCGAACAGCATCCTCGCGCGCGTCTGCCTGGACACGAACGCGCCGCGCAGGTCCGCGGAGAGCCGCAAACTCACCGAGTCCTACATCCAGCTGGGGCTCCAGTGCGGGTCCCACGGGAACGTCTATCACCGGCTGCTGTCCGTGTTCCCCGCGGAGGTCAGCGTGCGCGGCGCGGCCCCGGAGCCGTATGTGTTCGGGGTGTTCGGCGGCGCTCCCGGGCTCACGGCGGTGTGCGCGTTCCGCGGTGGGATGTGGAGGAGATGATCCGGCGAGGCCGCCGGAACTGCTCGAGCGGCCCCAACAGTGACGTGCAGGTGCTGGACGGCGTCATCCAGGGCTCCGGGGCCGAGTGCGAGGGCAAGGGGACCATCGTGGTCGATAGTCATCATCCACACAGCACCTGTGACAGCTCGAACACACACACACACACACACACACACACACACACACACACACACACACACACACACACACACACACACACACACACACACACACTCGCTTTAAAGTTAATTTAATAGGGACACTATAAAACTGATTTTGGGGTCAAAATGGTCAAAGACGAACCCTAACGTTGGGTTAAATGTAGTTTAAAAATTAACCCAACGGCTGGGTGTGTCCATATTAACCCGAAAGTGTTCAGAGTGTATTCAGCTAAGTAATGTGAGGTGACCTATAGCTCAAACATGACATATATAGGCTATGCTTTGTTACTATGAGACTATGAGTTTAACCCAATTTTGGTTCTAATATGGACAAACTCTAACGTTTCCAGCAAGACATTTGATGTCTAATATAGCGTCCAAACACACCTGATGTCTAGGCCAGGGAAGTGTTAATACACCACAGACGGTCTCGATGACGGCTCATGCTGGCTGGGTTGGATTAAAAAAAAATGCAACCCAACGGCTGGGTTTGTCCATAGTTTACCCATATTTGACCCAAAAGCTTGTATAGTGTGTCATTCGGCGAATGTGAGCAATAGTTCCGCCTTACGTTTCCCTTTTCAATATCAAGACTGAAGAATAATGAACGGTTCCAGTATTATTCGGGAAATGTTTTTATTCCTGGCAGTGAATGTGATGAAGATATATTATGTGTTATACGCGGTTGTGTATGTTTGTGGAAGACCTGCAATAATCGACATTTTAATGACGTGTGTCGTATTTCAGTCACAGCCTGTGTGTGTATAATCTCTCGATCACTGCAGGAGAGGAAACACAATGCCCATGTGTTTAAAGTCTTATTAGGAGGATATAATAAACTCAAAGAGCTTGATCAGATCGTGATCTATTAAACCGCCTAAAAGCGAGTGTGTTACCTCAGACTAAGAGATGATGTCGAGCCGAGGGAACATCTCACTCAAGAGTTGTACAATCACCATGGATGTTTAAGTAATTTCAACTTAAATGACATTAAACTGACTTTACAAAATGATTTCAATCTAGTATAACAAAAAAAAGTAATAAAAACAAACTTATTTTGATGGGTTAAAGCAATGTAAACTTGTTGTCATCATAACTGGTTGATAATCATATATTTTTACAGTCCTTTTCCTTTAGGCTGTGTGTGTGTGTGTTGAACTGAAGAACTGTTTCTGGTCTCTAATAATACACCGTGAACTCGAAATAATAATCCGTCTCAAACATTACGAGCAGATCTGATGTGGATTTAAAGTCCTGTAACCCGTTCTGCAAACATGCTGTTTATATTACAGAGCACTGCAGTTATAAGAAGCATGTGTGTGTGTGTGTGTGTGTGTGTCCTCTTACGCAACTGGGAGCCGATGACATCACAGTCGTGTCGGCCCGCTCGGGCTGCTGGAGTGTGTGTGTTTGAAGTGTGTGTGTTTGCCTCTGCTGGAGTGTGTGTGTGTGTGTGTGTGTTTGCCTCTGCTGGAGTGTGTGTGTGTGTGTGTTTGCCTCTGCTGGAGTGTGTGTGTGTGTGTTTGCCTCTGCTGGAGTGTGTGTGTGTGTGTGTGTGGTCTGATAGATTACAGTCTCCCGGATCGCAGGAGGTCACGGCTCTGAGCAAGAGGAACTCAGTGAGAAACACTGACTCCTGCGCTCCCCGCTCGGTTCCCGTCACCCCGCTGTGAACCTCTCATGCTCAGCACACACACACACACACACACACACACACACACACACACACACACACACACACACACACACACACACACACACACACACACACACACACACTGAGTAACCCGTCCGTCTCAGCCTCAGTGTCTGTAGTTCTGCTCATCGGTCGCAGGACAGCTAATGTTGTTGGAGAGCTCAGGCTGGTAGAGATGAACTGGGTTATCTTCACCAGACTGGTTTAATGTGCTGGGATGTTTTTGACAGTGCTGGGTCAGTCATTCTGATATTGAAGCTCCTTCATTTTTAATAAAAAAATGCACTTTAAAATCTGTTATATTGGACCAGTTCAAAATGAGCGTTGAGAAAAGTATCCAGTTGTAACCGGTTTGGCACAGACTACCCAACATTGGGTTACTCTGACCCAGCCCTGAGCAGAGATGACCACAGAAAAACTACCCAGACTACCTAAAACTGTAAATAACCCTTGAGTCATTAGGCTGAAGCCAGCGTTGAGTCGTGTTCATAACCTTCTCCTGAACATCAGCTCGATCACACGTGTGATGAGGTTTAACAGATCATCAGGAGAACTGACACTTTTTAGACACAACATGATCAGTTTTGACTGTGTTTCACCAACGGAAATAGATCCAAACAAAGCGTTTCATGTTTGAACAAATTATGAGAGTGAAGCTGATTCAGTGACTGGTTGATGAAGGGTGATGACTCGTTCAGTTGTTCTTGTGTGATTGAGTCAGCGCGGGGCCGATGTGATGTTAGTGTGTGTGTGTGTTGCAGCTCCAGCAGGAGCAGCTGAACTGTGGAGCCGCGCACCTCCAGCACCCGCTGGCCCTGAGGAGACCCCTGAGGGCCCGTCCCATCTACGAGACCCCGGGGCTCAGCTCTATAGCGGTTTCGACAGACGTCCACAACCACACCGTGCTGTTCCTGGGGACGAGCCGCGGCCGGCTGCGCAAGGTGAGATCGCTGCATCTCGAACACTACGATCAACTCTTCACACGCGTTAAAGACTTTACAAAATGCCTCCTTTTACAGTACAGCACTTACCTGTAGTTACAGTGTATTTACAGTGTACTTACAGTGTACTTACAGTGTACTTACAGTGTATTTACAGTGTACTTACAGTGTACTTACAGTGTACTTACCTAGAAAGTACTGGCTACTGTAAGGTGAGTACATGGGTTAGGGGTCAGGGTCAGGGTCAGTACCTGCTTATTACCCCGTAATTGTAACTACTGTAATAAGTACATCGTATGTACATGGGTAACAGGAGTGTGTGTGTGTGAAGGTTGAGCTCAAAATACCACACAGATATGTTTATATAGGATGTTAAAATTGTCACTTTTTGTGGGTGTCCCTTTAAATGTAAATGAGCTGCTGGCACTGGGGCGGAGCTTCAAGCGCCTGTGTGTGTGTGTGTGTTAGCGGCTCCGACTTAGTGGACCAAAATCCACTTATAATGTTAAAAGTTTTCCCCATGGTTGTTTCTACTCTCTCTGACCGTTCAGGATAGTTCACACAAACATATAAATTAGTTTAAATTGTCAGTTAAATATGTAGTTTTGGTGATCAAATCTGAGTTTTAATATGGTTGGCTACAGGTGACTGTGAAACAGGATTCGTTTATGTGTCTGATTAATGCAGTGAAGCGACAGCACAAACACACATCTCCCAATATTTGCCTTGTACACACTCTCCATTAAAAGCATTCCTGTCGGATCAGGTGGTCCGTCTTCTTGTGTGTGTGTGTGTGTGTGTTTGCACTGCTTCGGCTGGCCACAGAGTTTGCTCAGGATCAGTTTGAGAGCCGCTGGTTCCTGTCGTCGGCTGTAGTTCGCGGTTCTCGTCAGAAACACACACTCTTAATCTACGTCTGTCGTCCATGAAGAGTAGTTCACTTTTAAAATAACTTTTGCTGATAATTTACTCACCCAAATGTCATTCAAGATGTCCATGTCTTTCTTTCTTCAGTCGAAAAGAAATGAAGGTTTTAATTAATTATATGGATGATTTTCTCCATATAATGGACTTCAATGGGGACCAAACGGTTCAAGGTCCAAAAGACAGTTTCAGTGCAAACTGTTCAAAGGGCTTTAAACGACACCAGACGATGAATAAGAGTCTTATCAAGCGAAACGATCGCTCATTTAATAAATAAATAACAAAGTTTAAGTTTTATAAGCACAAATGCTCGCCTTGCTCTGTTCTGTGATGAGCATTCGTGACTCTCCCGTTCGAACTCGTTTATCAAAGTGAACAAATCTTTTTTTGTGTCATTTGGTTTGTTCAACGAACAAAATGAACGAATTGACTCGGAAAAAGACTTTGAACAGTTTGCACTGAAACTGTCTTTTGGACCTTGAACCGTTTGGTTCCCATTGAAGTCCATTATATGGAGAAAATCCTGGAATGTTTTCATCAAAAACCTTCATTTCTTTTCGACTGAAGAAAGAAAGACATGGACATCTTGGATGACATGGGGGTGAGTAAATTATCAGCAAAAGTTTTTTTTTAAAAGTGAACTACTCCTTTAACTCTGGTGCTCTCTGCGTGTCGCTCTAAAATGAAATGAATGTACCATATTTTAGTTTGATAATGAATTTATTTCACCTTGTTTATTTTTAGGGGATTTTTTACTTACTCTGCGATCCAGTTATTCACTTTAAAAGCATGGCCTTTAATAAAACATAATGAATTTAAATCCTGAACCAAACATATACAAAGATCAACAGTCCGCCACAAAACAACATTACATTCATGAACTTAAATGTCATTGTGAGATAAAGAGACAGTAAACGGTGCGTAAATCAGAGCTTCAGGCGATAGGTTCATATTCTGAATGAGAATTAGCTTAAAAACCGACGATAATAACTACTCAACATTTCGCTTTAGTGTAATTTTTGGGACAATTAGCAGCCGGCTTCGGGATTTGGGATTTGGGGACAGCGTATGTTTCGGGAGGTCTGGTCATCAATCTAGTGTCTGTGCAATAATCCGCCTCCAGTTCGATGGATGTACACTTTTTTGTGCAAAAATTCAAAGATAAAAGTGCAGAGTTATTGTCTCATATTCGATCCATTCTGAACCGAAACGAGTCATCAGTAATTCAGTCTCTCTTCCTGATGAACTGATTTGTTACTAATTAGCATAATGCTGATCCTCTGATCCTGATTGGCTGAGCAGCGTCTCTTAGCCCCGCCCTCAAACACTGTAGTGTATCTGAGACTGGGAGAGTTGGGCTCGTGTTTTCTGAGAGTGAGACGGTAAACTCACGCCATCGTTACTGTTCGCATCACTGTGATCAAGAGCTGAGACTCAGATATGATAATGAGTGTTTGATTTCTGACCAATCACAGCAGAGCAGCTCTCAGAGAGGCGGGGCTTAGAGAGACTGAAAGAGCTGAAGCTGGAGATCATGAGGACATTAGTGTGTGTGTGTGTGTGTGTGTGATCATGGATGAATGTGGATCTATTGTCAGGAGACGGCAGAACAACATTAGCGTTAGCCTGTAACACAGCAGAATAATGGCACTGTAATACATAAATAAAACATCATTTATCATGTTCGTGAAGCTGACGCAGGTGTATTCAGGTTTACACCGTCCTTTATGTTTGCTTGTGAAGACCCGAGCCACACACACTGACTGCATGCGAACCCAGAGAGAAACACTATTGATGTGCCGCCGCCTGAGAAAACATCTGAACAAAGAGGCGTAATGAGGTCCAGGTCCAGGTGTGTGTGTGTGGTGTGTGGTGTGTGCGCGCTGGAGGCGATGCGAGTGTGTTCTTCTCAGAGATAAGGGGATCTGGTCGAGTCGCTGCGGACGCAGAGAGCCTTTTTGTTTCGCTGCCAACACACAGAGATGTGTGTGTGTGTGTGTGTGTGTGTGGAGAGAGAGAGAGAGCATACACACACTGTTTTTCTGTTTCTGCCGTTTCTTGTCATGTTTCTGTGGATTTGAACACTGTTTGTCTTTCACTCTGAACGAAAGCTTTATCCTGTGATATACTGACTGTAATTAACTCTTAATCATCAGTTATTAATGTTTCATCTGCAGATGGTGGTGTGTGTGCGACAGCATATATCAGTGTCTGATAAAATAAAAACTTTCCATAAAGTTGTTCATGGTCATGTTGACGACCTGTCACTCACAGATCCACCAATAGCAGAACCATCCAATCAAAACCTCACAGACACAATAAGCCCCGCCCACAGTTGTTCTTGGTCCACCTTGTTTTTCTTTTAACAATCAAACACTAATATCTCTAATTTCTCTACAATTTAATATCACCCGGGTGTGTGTGTGTGTGTGTGTCCTGTGTGGGCTTTCATGATGCCGCTGAGTTTGTGTAATGTTATTTGTTGGGTGAGATAAGCTTATTTGAGGATCTGTGTTAGTAGAGCCTAATTCTATCAGAGCTCAAGCTCTGTTTATCTGTGTGTGTGTGTGTGTGTGTGTGTGTGTGTGTGTGTGTGTGTGTGTGCGTGTGTGTGCGTGTGTGTACATCTGCTCATATCAACATCACTCACACAGGCTTCAGACGGCTTCACTGTGCAGAATACTGCAGGCTTTGCTTTCTCCTCCACAGGTACTTTGATTAGGACACACACACACACACGCACGCACGCACGCACACACACACACACACACACACACACACACACACACACACACACACACACACACAGAACTGGTAATTAGCAGTGTGTGAAGGTTGATTTGGGCTTGTCAGATGTTGAGTTGACGAATGTTTCACACTCGACTGTGTTCTTGCATCCTCTCAACATTCACAGGATGATAATTATGGAGCTTTATGATATCGTATCATTATCTGCTCTTCCTCTCGTCTGCCGCCGCTCCGTTCACACTCGAGTCGCGACTATAGAGCGGGATTAGGGTCACATGACCTCGTCGTGATCACATGACCCTATCCGTCAGTGTTGTGCAGTCAGTGTAATGCTTTAATGCAGTTCTAGAATATCAAACCATGAGTCAAGAAAAAGATTAAATCCACTGGAAATAGAAGGTCAAGTCAAGAGTGTTGCATTGTGGGATACAGTATGTAATTCAACAAGCTTTTTTGTTTCAAAAACGTTATTTTACTTCCACACTCCTGCAGTGTGTTCTCTGTAGATGTTTCGTGCTGACTGTGTGTGTGTGTGTCCTCATCAGCTGACTCTGCTGGCCGACCTCTCTGTGGCGAGTGTGTGGTCACTGAGACTCCCTGCTTATCGAACCGGTTCACCACATCATGACCTTTGACCCCAGCGACAGCAACTACCTGTACATCATGACCACACACCATGTGAGTAATCAAGCTTTACACACATCATACACATCATGACCTGATACACTCCTCAAAGAAGGCGGAGCCTCAGAGCCACACCCACCTATTTACATCATCACCACACAAGCCAATGGTAGACTACATTTACATTTTTAAAGTCCACAGTTGTATTCATTAGTTACTGCACTGCGAACTGCACGAACAAATAATAAACAGCAATATTTTTATTAACTAACAAACGCTAATAAATGCTGCAACAAATGTACTGCTCATTGCTAATGCATTAACTAATGTGAGCTGATTATATTACAGAGATATTTAAGCTGTTTGTATCATATATTTGATGAAAGTGTAGCTGCATGAATGTTTGTTTAGCACACACACACACACACACACACACACACACACACACACACACACACACACACACACACACACACACACACACACACACCACGCGCTGGCTTCATCAGGTCTATTTCTGTGAGGTGATGAGAGAGTGTTGTGTGAACCATCATTGATGAAGGCTGTGAAACTGAGCATATGTCTGATCCTCAGTGTGTGTGTGTGTGTGTGTGTGTGTGTGTGTGTTTGCAGCTCCTGCGCGTGGCTGTGTCGGTGTGTGACCAGTACAGCTCCTGTGGAGAGTGTTTGAGTGCTGGTGATGCTCACTGCGGCTGGTGTACGCTGGACACACGGTAAACAAACTCCACCGTCCTCTCTGAAACCTCACACTAACTCCACAGGAACCCAGACAGAGCAGTGTCGGCCCAGATCCGGCCCACATCCGGTACAGCTGGACTGGAACCCAGACAGAGCAGTGTCGGCCCAGATCCGGCCCACATCCGGTACAGCTGGACTGGAAGCCAGACAGAGCAGTGTCGGCCCAGATCCGGCCCACATCCGGTACAGCTGGACTGGAACCCAGACAGAGCAGTGTCGGCCCAGATCCGGCCCACATTCGGTACAGCTGGACTGGAACCCAGACAGAGCAGTGTCGGCCCAGATCGGCCCACATCCGGTACAGCTGGACTGGAACCCAGACAGAGCAGTGTCGGCCCAGATCCGGCCCACATCCGGTACAGCTGGACTGGAACCCAGACAGAGCAGTGTCGGCCCAGATCCGGCCCACATCCGGTACAGCTGGACTGGAAGCCAGACAGAGCAGTGTCGGCCCAGATCGGCCCACATCCGGTACAGCTGGACTGGAACCCAGACAGAGCAGTGTCGGCCCAGATGCGGCCCACATCTGTACTTGTGGATTCAGCACGCTCCAGATCTGGGCTGACACTATACTGCTGTCTGGGAATGTTGATGATGATTTTCGAGGATCACACACACCCGATGGCCTGAAATGTAATGCATGAGTTGTGCTGTATGGACTTGCGTCTCCTTTCTCTTTCTTTCTGTGGGAAAAACAATGTCAATTTTCCTGAATATTTTCAGTTTCACTTTATTTTGATGGTCCCTTTCACACTTTCTCTTGACTATGACTAACTTTACACCTACTTGTCAACTAACTCTCATTAGAGTATTAGTAGAATATTAGTAGAGTATTAGTAGAGCATTAGTAGATTATGTTAGGTTAGTAGAATAAGTTGACAAGTAGTTGTAAAGTTAGTTATAGTTAATAGAACATCTAAAGTTGGCTATCGAAATAAAGTGTTATCACATTTTCTTTTGTGTTTCACAGCAGGAAGAGTCACAGGGCTTCAGAGAACAAACCCTTTGAGATTTCGTGACAAAAATACACGTGTGGAATTTGTCAATCTGTGTTTGAACGGGATTTCAGATGTTTTGGGCTGGATTTCCTGTAGAGTTTATCTTTATTCAAGGGTTTTCCTGAATGCTTGGAATCTGAGTCAGACGTCACTGGGTGAAAGAGCAGAGATTGTTCACTCGTTTTAACATTTATCCCACTCATGATGATTGTTCTCATGAGAGAAGCTCTTTCAGAGGAACATGTCAAACTGAGAGTCTTTGTGTCTGTGTGTGTGTGAGGGCGTGTGTGTGTGTGTGTGAGAGAGAGACAGCGAGAGAGAGTGAGTGTGTTCGTGTGAGTGTGTGTAAGTAGGGATGTAAGAAGTATGGCAAAGTTACGCAGCGTCTCGTTCCCTACTCAGGGATCTAGGGTTACAGTCGTAACCTGAGACGTTCCCTTTCAAGGGAACTCGCGCTGCGTTGATGGCACTTTGAGACTGGAATGCCCGAACGCCATACGGCCAAGAACCTGTCGTGTTAAACTGTCACGACATGGGAACTCTTGACCCAGGGTATCCATGTCTAGCTCATAAAATTTGACACAGGTGAGCGGCGAGGACCAGTCCGCTGCATCACTAACTTGAACCCCAGAAATGAGGGCTTTGGAGGCCGACACACCCCTGGCAGAATGGGCTCTCATAGGCAAGAGAGATAGCCTCGACTGTCCATTTCCTAACAGTCTGTTTTCTTAGGCCTTTCTTAGGGGACACAAAGTTATCAGAGGATCTCTTCCGACAGATAAAGCCCACTGGGGGACATGGTAGGCGGCAATGGCAGCAACATACCCTCCAGTGTGGACGGAGATAACCCTGAAGCGAAAGGATCTTGCAGGAACTCTCGTGTTGAACCAACGATGCAGTTAACTGGAACCTACTGTCATAGATTACACCAAGAGGTATACACTCTCCTCTTCAGGGCGTATATCTTCCTCATGGATGGAGCTCTGGAGTTGAGTATGGCCTCTACACCCTCGGTTGAGTGACCGGAGTCCATGAGTCGGCCCCTCAGAGGCCAGAGCCCCAGGTTGAATGTTTCTGGATGGGGATGGAGGATTGCTCCCCCCGCCTGAGATAGGCAGCTCCAGGGGAGAGCCGTCGAGAAGGGTTATTAGGTCCGAGAACCACTCCTGTCTTGGCCAGTACGGAGATACCAACAGAGCGGCCTCCCGAGGGCCCGGGGACTGAGGGGAACACCGCTCCACTGCGTAGCCGCCATTGCGTCAGGACCTCTTCTTTGCCGGAGCCATCTCCACGAACAGAGCGCTCCTCAGATCGGTCTTATATATGGGCTTATATGGGCTTCTGTTTTAATTAATAATACAGCATATGAAAGTAACAATAATTTCAACATTTGAAAATAAAATATCTGCTCCAGTTTTCCTCAACATGGCAAAGCTGCGGCTTTGAAGCTCGTGCCGTGCGTATCTAGCAGGACGTTTAGATCGTGTGTGTTCCTGATTGTCATGTGCTGCTGTTGTGGGGTTAGGGAAGTGTAGTTCAATCACGGCTCAATGTGTGGCGTACAGTGCTTGAAACAGTTTATGAAGATGATGATGATGATGAAGATAATTTTAATGATGATGTTAATTATGATGATGATGAAGATGATTATGATGATGTTGATAATGATGATGAAGATGATGATGATGATGATAATGATTATGATGAAGATGATGATGAAGATGATGATGATGAAGATGATGTGCTGCAGGTGTTCGGTGCAGAAGAACTGCTCCAGTGGGACTCTGAGCCGCTCCTGGATCAGCAGCGCTGACGGCGTCCAGCAGTGTCCATCCATGACCATCACTCCATCAGAGATCAGTTACTCCGCCCACATGAGGGTAACACACACACACACACACCTGTTGAGATAACAAACCGACTGGATGTACATTATCCCGCTTACTGCATGGCTTCTTGCCACATAAGTAAATAATAAGACACAAAATATTGATCTGATTCTAAATATTTTATTAGCTCTTTGATCACAAAGCGGAGAGAGCAGTTTCAGCGGCAATCAAACGAGACGGATATTTAAGAGATACGGTATACAGTCATAACACTTACTACACGGCATTTCACCACATAAATAATAATGGGGATAAGAGATATTGATTTCAGATTAAACTGTTTTAAAACCGTACCTGTTTGTTTCTTATAATCCAACAGTGAACGAAACAATAATCACAAAATGGCCGTCGCTGACGTTTATATTAAAATAGAGAGAGCGAGTCCATAATACCGGATGGCATAATCAAAACATTTGTGTTTCCAATATATAATCTGAATAGACGTCAGCTCCGCTGGGAAGGAGATATAGAGACCGGATTGTGATGTGTTTACAATGACAAATGTCAGCTTTAGAAACTGAATTTTAACTAATTAATCATGAAGCTTTTTTTTTATTCATCATTATTAATTGTATTTAACATGTAATCACATGAATGTAGAAGCAGCATAAAGGAAGAATTTATTCAATAATGTTTGTTTAATGGCATCTTTGTATGGCACATCACAATCATCCAAGAATATCCGACTCATTACAGCAATCAACAATATGTTTGAGGCGTTTATAACATTTATAGCCTGGATGCCAGCCCGAACTCCGCCCACAACATTTTTTGGACGGGAAGTTCGGTCTGAGACTCGAATCCATTGAGGAGTAATTATGATCAGGCAAACAATGTTCGCACCAATTAAATTGCCAGGGCGGGCTTTATACGATGATGGACAGATTGATCTGCAAGTAATCATCACGTTATCAACGTTCCGCTGGCTCAGCTGGCTCCGATGGTCACTAAGAAGATGGGACGTAATGAAAAGCCTGTGGTCGTTGTGGTTTCTGCTTGGGTCGCACTCATTGAGAAGTAAGTAAAAGAAGCAACACTCGTTATTTAACTTCTAAAATAAGTAAGTTCTGTAGTTGAAAACTGCGCTATGCAAAGGAGTTGACTTACTGCGTTGCTCTGATTGGTTGTAGGTCTACCGACTGTCCAATTAAGTGCAGAGTTGTTGTTTTTTCCTGGTTCGGTTACGACATGCCTCATAATCAAAGCTTTATGGAGCGGTCTCAGACTCATATTCTCAATAGAATATGAGTATGACGAAGTCAGGCTATAACATTTAATAAGTAATCTGCAAATTATCGAATTATCATTCATCACAACAAGTAAAACTTTCATTAAAATAATCATACAGCAAATGTTCAATAAAACCATATCAGGGCGGCCAACTCTCACGCACTGAGCTAATTCTCACGCTCTCACGCCACACCCCCGATTTCTCACGCTAAAGTGTTAAGCCAGTCAGCAAAATACCTGAAAGATAAGTTTATCTATAAATCCACCAGTTGAGCCACTCGTGATCGAACTAGTTTTACCGCAAATTAATTAAAATATCCTCTACTCTAGTCTAGAGCGATCGCGCATACGAGACAGATGCTGAGCTCCTAACGGTGCGGACGCAAAACCAGGACTGGAGTCAAAGCCAAATCCTCTCTGCACTCTATAGCGTTCCGTTATCACTCCGATTACATCCACTACGGGTTTTCCAGTCTCACTCACAGGAAAAACTGCTCCGTGTTCGCGTGAGCAAAGTGCATATATCATGGAAAGCAATATCATGGTTTCGTTTTGAGTTCATTGGCAAAATATAACGCTAGAGACCTTCAAGTTAGTTTATACATTTTACATCTCATATGTTCGGCAAAAGGCGGATTCGAACTTGGGTCCGAGCGCATCAACAAATATAGGCTATGCTCCATTTAGACCCCCCCGGGGAAATCTCACGCCAAGCTAAACTCAAAAGTTGGCAGCTCTGATAATATATTTTTTCTTTATAATATAAATAACTCCAGAAGTTTCTGTCATCACACGGCCTCGTCTGAACGAGAATCTGTTCATCACTGTTTCTCTTCAAAGCTTAATTTATGCATTCATTTGCATGATAAAAAGTAAAATAATTACCTTTCGTTTTTGAGCATGTTTGTGGAATAAACTGATTTGCATAATACACTGAACACAACACACATTTCAATTTTCAGTTTGATGTTTAAAAATGAGATTAATATTAGCACAAACAATCATTTTAAGTGTATATTTGGCTCAGATTGGGTTTTTTTCCACATAAACACTGGGAATCTCTGGAAGATCTCCTGAAGGAGCTTCTGTCCTGATGAATCTCTCAGCTGATGTTGATTCAGGCCGGGGGAATGGAGTCTTCAGCCCAAACAGGAAACAGGAAACAGGAAACAGGAAAAGGCACCATGTCAGGAAGTCCACCATCGTGACAACAATAGACTCAATGTGGCGTGTGATGATGGAGAGATGAGTGTGTGTGAAGAGAGAGCCTCAGTTTCTAAAGCTTCAGATCGAGATATGATTATTGCTGCTCTTATCCTCGCTAGGCTGCGCTCCTAACCAGAACAGAACCAGATGTGCTAACTGTCAATCGTCTTCTGGTCCTGACAGAAGTCTGTTTCTCTCAGGATGTGGGGATCCTGATCGTGTGTGTGTTTCTCAGGATGTGGGGATCCTGATCATGTGTGTGTGTGTTTCTCAGGACGTGGGGATCCTGATGGACGGCAGTGTCCCGGATCTGCAGGGTCTGAGGGTGGAGTGTGGTTTCGGGGTGGGCATCTCCACTAACGCCACTGTGCATCTGGGACTTCGGCACCACTAAGATCCAGACGTGTCCTCTGCCTCCGCCTCACATGTATCCCATAATCCCCTCGGACAAAGGTGCTTACACAAACACAGCTTCAGTAAACATATGCATTAAATCTTTTCAGACCTTTGGTGAAGAATTCCAGCATAAGTTTGTTTTTGATTATTGTTCACTCAATGATCCTGTCAAAGGCATTTCAGTGCAAGATGAGACAAAGGGAGCCAGAAACACACAATGTCCTGAGAATTGTTTAACGTTTGGGTTATTGTTTTTACTTTACGAGTTACGATGTCAATGTGTCTCTGATTAGATAACATCACTGTTCCCGTGGCCATCAAGGTTAATGGTGTTCCTGTGGTTTCTGGAAGTTTCATCATTTACGAGTGTGAACGAATGGGAGCAATCCACCCAAAACTGCGTGAGTAAATACACACACACACACACACACACACACACACACACACTCACTCTAGTGATGAATGTCTTAAGACCACTTTTACGTGGTCTCGGTCTTGTCACGGCCTTGACGGTCTTTGGTCTTGGTCTTGCTGTCCAGTGGTCGGGGATTTAGCAATACAATACTACAATATCCACGATTATAACCGTAACGGATTGAAAGCGCACGTCCGAAGTGAAGACAGTGCGGTATGCACGAGCCACATGAGAAAACACCGTACCACGCCACTGATCGTCAGCGTGAGTTTTAACTTCATTCAGGAGATTTTGGGTAACTGCACAACTGATAGATGACTGAGTGCGTGTGTGTGTAACCATAGCAATAAAACGACCAACTTTCGGCTCCTGCACTTAAGCTTATAATTTAGTTTTTAAAAGTATAATTATGTATTTAAAAGTTGCAGAATGGATTCATTTGGAGACTTCGAAATCGGCAGAGATAGGCAGGCAATGCAAAACAAAGTTATTAGTTATTGCTTAGCTTCAACAACACTAGTCTGTTTTTTCCCTGCGGACTCAACTTGGTCTTGTCTTGGTTCTCGTCTTGGTCTCGAGTACCTTCTGGTCTTGGTAGTTTCTTAGGTCTAGGTTTTAGGAGGTTCTTGACTACAAGTCTAACACACACACACACATATATATATATATCTACACAATATTGCCAAAAGTATTGGGACCCGCCTTCAAATCATTGAATTCAGGGGTTCCAGTCACTTCCATGGCCACAGGTGTATAAATCAGAGCTCTAGGCATGCACGCGCTTCTACACACAACTGTGAAAGACGCGTCGCTCTCAGGAGCTCAGTGAACTGAAGCGTGGTACCGTGATCGGTCAAATGCACGAAGAACGCTTCTCTGTCTGGAAATCTGATGGACAGGTCTGAGTTTGGTGGTTGCCAGGAGAACGGTACTTGCATGACTGAATTGTGCCGAGTGTAAAGTTTAGTGGTGGTGGAGAGGGGGGTTATGGTGTGGGGTTGTTTGGTGGAGAGGGGGGTTATGGTGTGGGGTTGTTTGGTGGAGAGGGGTTTATGGTGTGGGGTTGTTTGGTGAAGAGGGAGTTATGGTGTGGGGTTGTTTGGTGAAGAGGGAGTTATGGTGTGGGGTTGTTTGGTGGAGGGGGGGTTATGGTGTGGGGTTGTTTGGTGGAGAGGGGGGTTATGGTGTGGGGTTGTTTGGTGAAGAGGGAGTTATGGTGTGGGGTTGTTTGGTGGAGAGGGGGGTTATGGTGTGGGGTTGTTTGGTGGAGAGGGGGGTTATGGTGTGGGGTTGTTTGGTGAAGAGGGAGTTATGGTGTGGGGTTGTTTGGTGGAGGGGGGTTATGGTGTGGGGTTGTTTGGTGGAGAGGGGGTTATGGTGTGGGGTTGTTTGGTGGAGGGGGGGTTATGGTGTGGGGTTGTTTGGTGGAGAGGGGAGTTATGGTGTGGGGTTGTTTGGTGGAGAGGGGGGTTATGGTGTGGGGTTGTTTGGTGGAGAGGGGGGTTATGGTGTGGGGTTGTTTGGTGGAGAGGGGGTTATGGTGTGGGGTTGTTTGGTGAAGAGGGGAGTTATGGTGTGGGGTTGTTTGGTGGAGAGGGGGTTATGGTCTGTGGTTGTTTGGTGGAGAGGGGGGTTATGGTGTGGGGTTGTTTGGTGGAGAGGGGAGTTATGGTGTGGGGTTGTTTGGTGGAGAGGGAGTTATGGTGTGGGGTTGTTTGGTGGAGAGGGGGGTTATGGTGTGGGGTTGTTTGGTGGAGAGGGAGTTATGGTGTGGGGTTGTTTGGTGGAGAGGGGGTTATGGTCTGTGGTTGTTTGGTGGAGGGGGGATTATGGTGTGGGGTTGTTTGGTGGAGAGGGGGTTATGGTGTGGGGTTGTTTGGTGGAGAAGGGGATTATGGTGTGGGGTTGTTTGGTGGAGGGGGGATTATGGTCTGTGGTTGTTTGGTGGAGAGGGAGTTATGGTGTGGGGTTGTTTGGTGGAGAGGGGGTTATGGTGTGGGGTTGTTTGGTGGAGAGGGGATTATGGTGTGGGGTTGTTTGGTGGAGAGGGGGGTTATGGTGTGGGGTTGTTTGGTGGAGAGGGGGTTATGGTGTGGGGTTGTTTGGTGGAGAGGGGGTTATGGTGTGGGGTTGTTTGGTGGAGAGGGGGTTATGGTGTGGGGTTGTTTGGTGGAGAGGGGGGTTATGGTGTGGGGTTGTTTGGTGGAGAGGGGGTTATGGTGTGGGGTTGTTTGGTGGAGAGGGGGTTATGGTGTGGGGTTGTTTGGTGGAGAGGGGGTTATGGTGTGGGGTTGTTTGGTGGAGAGGGGGGTTATGGTGTGGGGTTGTTTGGTGGAGGGGGGATTATGGTGTGGGGTTGTTTGGTGGAGAGGGGATTATGGTGTGGGGTTGTTTGGTGGAGGGGGGGTTATGGTCTGTGGTTGTTTGGTGGAGAGGGAGTTATGGTGTGGGGTTGTTTGGTGGAGAGGGAGTTATGGTGTGGGGTTGTTTGGTGGAGAGGGGAGTTATGGTGTGGGGTTGTTTGGTGGAGAGGGAGTTATGGTGTGGGGTTGTTTGGTGGAGAGGGGGGTTATGGTGTGGGGTTGTTTGGTGGAGAGGGAGTTATGGTGTGGGGTTGTTTGGTGGAGAGGGGGGTTATGGTGTGGGGTTGTTTGGTGGAGAGGGGGGTTATGGTGTGGGGTTGTTTGGTGGAGAGGGAGTTATGGTGTGGGGTTGTTTGGTGGAGAGGGGGGTTATGGTCTGTGGTTATTTGGTGGAGAGGGGGGTTATGGTGTGGGGTTGTTTGGTGGAGAGGGGGTTATGGTGTGGGGTTGTTTGGTGGAGAGGGGATTATGGTGTGGGGTTGTTTGGTGGAGAGGGGGGTTATGGTGTGGGGTTGTTTGGTGGAGAGGGGGTTATGGTGTGGGGTTGTTTGGTGGAGGGGGATTATGGTGTGGGGTTGTTTGGTGGAGGGGGGATTATGGTGTGTGGTTGTTTGGTGGAGAGGGAGTTATGGTGTGGGGTTGTTTGGTGGAGAGGGGGGTTATGGTGTGGGGTTGTTTGGTGGAGAGGGGGGTTATGGTGTGGGGTTGTTTGGTGGAGGGGGGATTATGGTGTGGGGTTGTTTGGTGGAGAGGGGGTTATGGTCTGTGGTTGTTTGGTGGAGAGGGGGTTATGGTATGGGGTTGTTTGGTGGAGAGGGGGGTTATGGTGTGGGGTTGTTTGGTGGAGAGGGGGTTATGGTGTGGGGTTGTTTGGTGGAGGGGGGATTATGGTGTGGGGTTGTTTGGTGGAGGGGGGTTATGGTGTGGGGTTGTTTGGTGGAGGGGGGTTTATGGTCTGTGGTTGTTTGGTGGAGAGGGAGTTATGGTGTGGGGTTGTTTGGTGGAGAGGGGGTTTATGGTGTGGGGTTGTTTGGTGGAGGGGGGATTATGGTGTGGGGTTATTTGGTGGAGAGGGGGTTATGGTGTGGGTTATTTGGTGGAGAGGGGGTTATGGTCTGTGGTTGTTTGGTGGAGAGGGGGTTATGGTGAGCTCGGACCCAGATCAGTTTTGGGATGAATTACAGCGGAGAGCTTCTCGTCCAACATCAGTGCCGGACCACACTAATGCACTTTTAGAAGAATAATTCCCATAAACAAACTCCGAAACCTTGTGGAAAGCATTCCCAGATGAA
The DNA here is from genome assembly GCA_030378365.1 of Hybognathus amarus. NCBI lineage: Eukaryota > Metazoa > Chordata > Actinopteri > Cypriniformes > Leuciscidae > Hybognathus > Hybognathus amarus. The sequence goes on along the minus strand of JAQIUQ010007551.1, from coordinate 282,127 downwards.
TTGAAGCTGTTATAACTCCAAAGGGTAGAGCAACTCCAATTGTTAAACCCTACGGATCAGGAATGGGAATGTCATTGAGTTCATGTGCATATATTTATATATATACAGCCGCATGTCTGCTGTAATCTTTCATTCAGCACAGTCTTCAACAGTGACTTTAGATGTAAAACACAGTTTGTAAGTGTTGATCTGCTGCATGACTGTCACGTACGTGTGAGTTCATCTCCATCTGCTGTCTGTGAAGGTGATAATAAGCTCTGGGCCGCTGGAGACAGCGCAGTGTATAACTTCACATCTATATCAGTTTCAGATATTCACACCAGACTCAGAGCGCATCTATATATATATATATCATCTCTCTAACACTGTAAGAATATGCAGTCTGTTAAAGTGCAGTCCATGAACGTAGCAGTTGAGAAATAAATAAAAATGATTAAATCAAGATCAGTGTCTCCCCTGTCTAATAACACACATAATGTATTAAAGCGTCTTTAGTGTTTTCATGGTTTCGGAAATGGAGGGTAATGTGTGTATCCAGTAGAACAAGAAATTTGATTGGGATCGAGCTCATTCGGGTAGATTAAGGCGTTTACATGAAAGTTTTCAGTGCGATTGAGCCATCAATGGATTATTTGGTACACACACACACACTGAACAAGCCTCACACTCCATCTGTCACCCTGCTGAGACTCACACACACACTCAAGCGTTATCTTATACTTAAACAAACACACACACTCTCTCTGTGTGTGAGATAGCGTCGTAATGATTGCTAGGCTAATTGTGTGTGTGTGTGTGTGTGTGAAATTCGTCTCCACCCCGCAGACACACTTCACTGGTTACACTCAACGTTATTGCTACAGTGCTTTATACAGTCCAGATGTTTCTAACTAACAGACACGAACAGAATCACTGATGAAAACTTTAAATATGAGACCAATTCGAGTTCTGCTGTAACAAACACAACAGAGTCATTATTCAGATCAGATCAGTGGAGTCGACCTGGCTCTACACAACACTAATGTTTCACACTATAGTCTCAGCTGTGTTTGCTCTCTGATCTGTGGTGTGTCACACACACACACAGTTTATTGGTCTTCATGTTTCCTCAAGCTTGTGTTGTCTTTATGCCTGTATTTACTCCTCACCATTCTTTAGTGATGTATCCTAATGCTGAAACACTTTCTCAGTGGCTCATAAGCGGGAACACAAGTGTGTTTAACTCTTTTCTGAATGTATTTAACACCGATTTCATGAGAATATGGAACTATTGTATATGTTGGCTATTCGTATCTATTCATACACTCTGACTATGAGTATGAAGCTCCGTTTCTGACCGTGAGCAGATCAGGGGAATTCAGAGAAAATGCGCCACATTGTAAAATGCTTATAAATGTTCATGTGTGTGTGTGTGTGTGTGTGTGTGTGTGTGTGTGTGTGTGTGTAGTGTGCGTGATGCAGATGTTTGAGTGCTCCATGGCGCTGTTACTGGGACCCGCAGCTCAACTCATGCGTTTCCAGCAAAAACAGCTCACAGCATGATCTTCTGGAGGTGAGTAACAACACACACACACACACACACGAGCGTTTCTCTAAATGCACAGTGATTACACTGCAGAAACATGTTTGCATGTAACCTTAACATGTGCTTAATGTGTGTTTAGGGTTTCATTCAGTCAGATATATTATTGAAGGGTCAGATGAGTCTAAACTCTTAAAGTAAACACACAACTTTAAGATTTATAGTGTACAATCCTCAAGGTAAGGCCAAGAAAACAATATAATGTGTCCTCAGCCATCCCAGCATGCACTGCAACAAGCTGAATTAAGACAAAACTAAAACATTTAGTCGATATTTTTAGTTTACTTTAAATAAATAAAACATGGTAAGAGCTCAATGGTTATTGTGATATAACCATATTTCCTGTTATACTAAAAATACAGCAGAAGAATAAATCAAACCCACAGTGACTCCTGCAGTCGGGAGGCTTCGTCTGTGTGTTTCTCAAACTACTGGGAAATATGTGCTTATTTAAGGCACTTTGGGGATTTGTTGTCTTCTCCTCGTATGATAATGATTCCCCATAAACACATTGGGCAGAATAGGGTCTGATTGCGCTTTGTCCAGTCATAAACAACTGATGTTTGCAGTTTCACTGTCACCACCCTTCCTCTGGTGTTGACATGATCACAGCACACACACACACACACACACACACACACACACACACACACACACACACACACACACACACACACACACACACACACACACACACACACACACACACACACACACACACAGGAGATTGCTTGCATTCTTAGTTCTCTAAACATCGGTCTCCATTGTTTCCTCTCCTCCTGTTTCTCTCCCAGGATTCCCAGCTCTGTCCCAGTATGGAGGCCCGTGACGTTCCTCCGCTGCCCACCGGAAGCCCTCATGTTTTCACCCTGGACCTGAAGAACATTCAACATGTCAGGACTCTGAGCGTTCTTACACATACATGACCCATCACACACACACACACACAGATCACAGCTCGTTTTGCCCGGTTCTTTGTTGCTGTTAATAGAGATAACAGAATCAGTGTCAGTGTTTCTGAACTCCTGAAACGCCTCCATTAATCTTGAGGTTCTCCCGGGAACAAGTCACAATATTCCTCATTATAATAATTAATGCGCAGAATAAAGGGGCAGGGCCTGGTTGAGTTAAGTTAGTAGTGTGTAAACTGGCGGTTATGGAAAAGGGCGGGACATTTCTCAAACACACTCGAAGCGTTCGACTAATCACAAAAGACTGATCCAGCCGACCAATCAGAGCACAGTGTGCTTTTCAGGAGGAGGAGCTTCATAGAGACAGGAAGTAAACAGAGCGTTACTGACAGACTGGGAAGAGAGGAGCCGCAACAATGGAGAATATGAGGAGAATAATCAACATTCCTGTTCTAGGAGAGCCTGAACACATCAAGAGTTCGAGAGAGAGCAGAATAGGGAAACTTTAAAGGAATAGTCATCATTTTCTTTCCCTGAAGTTGTTTCAAACTTGTATGAATTTGTTTCTTCTGCTGAACACAAAGGAAGATATTTTGAAGAATGTCAGTAACGAAACAGTTAACTGGACCCATTGCCATGGACAATCGCTGGTTTGAGTGTGGGAACCATTCTCTCTATATTAGGTGTGTTTAACTACTCTACTTTAATAATATAAGCTTCATTGAGCAGATGTTGTATTGTAAAACACGAGCGCTGTTCTTGAGCTGGATATAGGACAGGTTAGGACAGGTATGGGTGGGTTTAGGGTCAACTTTGTCAATACATTTGGAATTACTGGCAATTATTGCGTATGCACAAAAGTGTGTGTTTTGTGTGTGTGTGTTTTCCTGAGAGCAACTGAGGCCATGAGAGTAGCTGGATTTCAGAGACCGTTAGTCATGAGAGATCGTCTCTGTCTCATGGTCTTGTGATATTGTGTGAACATGACTCTGATGGGATTGGACATGCTGTGGTCGTCATGCTGTGTGCGTGTGTGTGTGTGTGTGATGGGTAGGTTTAGGGATAGGGTTAGTGTAAGGGGAGAGAATATACAGTTTGTACATTATAAAAAACATTACGTCTGTGGAATGTCCCCATTCAGATAAGTAAACGTGTGTGTGTGTGTGTGCAGGGCACCGCGCTGGACTGTGACTTCGGCGATGGGCAGCTGTACGGTGTGCAGTGGCTGGGACGGGCCGTCGGTGAACTGCAGTGGAGTGACCGTAAGTTCATCCGAGACACACACTCCCGTCGGGAGAACAGGAACACGTTTCACACAAATTCACATTAATGTCTGACTCAGACACATTCAATCATTCGGGTCTGAAGATTACATTTCACGTTCACTTTACCACACTGGCACAATTCTCAGAACAAAAGAGTCAGAAGTGCACGCTTATAAAACACGGAATTGCAAGAAAAAAGACTCCGAATTGTAAGATATAAACTTGCAATTGTGAGAAAAAGTCAGAATTATGAGATAAAAAGTTCCATCTTTTATCTTTTTTATTTTTTATTCTGTGGCAGAAACAAGGTTCCATGTTTGTAACTGCAATTTACAACTTTGATTTTTACAAAATGAATAAAAGTTTCATGTGTTTGTGCAGCTAAAAACTACATTGTGGAGCGAAATATTCCATCTGAACCTGCGGAGAAGAGGAACCAACACATATATAGACAGTCCAAAACCAATGACAGGTATCAGCATGCACACACACACAAACAAACACATATAAGGTGTCCTTAAGGAAGTGTATGAAATCCAACAGAAGAGTGTGTGGTTATCACAGTTGTGCTGAGCATGTGTCTCGTCACCATCAGACTGTCTGTTCACTCACACTGACTCATCAGAGCACACACACGCACACACACGCACAAGACTCTGAGTCTTGGTGTTGATGCTAAGGGGAATGCCCTCAGCATGACCGGTGTTTGAAACACTTGTCAACAAGCCAGTATTGGTTGGCGCAGGGCCGTCCGTGTGACGTCACGTGTGAGAGCGCCTGTGTGTGTGTGTGTGTGTGTGTGTGGTGCACCTGATCTACATGTCATCAACTCTTTGTGTGAAGGAGACGAGCAGGCAAACCTGAGGCCAACACCGCATCTCGTTCTCCTTCCCAGGGAACTGGGTTTAATACCAAACTTTGCCGCTGTGTTGACGCTATGGGGAACCGCTACTAGCCTCACTGACCTGTGTTTATGCACAAACATAGTCATGGCATTAAATGACTCCATGGGAATGGGCCGGAGTCAAGCGCGTGTCAACCCCAAGGCCGTATCCTGATGGGATGAGGCATAGTGACACTATGACTGACTATCATGGAAACCGTGCACACCTACCTTTGACGTAATGGCCACAGACCAATGGCAGTACGAAGGTGTTTACCAGTCGAAGCAAACTTTCCCGGAAAGTTCACTTTGGCAAGCTAAACTCCCTAAACAAACTCCAAACGAACTTGGTTTCGGTCAGATTTTTTGAAATAACGTCATATCAGTTTGTTCTTCAATTTCGTTTGAAATATACCTTGGCCTTTATACCCTGACATGAGTAAGGCCACTCTCCAAGACCCACCATTGGTAGTGAATTGAAGAAAGCAACCCGTCCTGAGAAAAGCCACCCATCCTAAGCGGATTGAATATCCAATAGTGAATAATGAATGACGATAGCTACAGCCGTCGGTTTGGCAATTCAGGTGACCGCTTCAGGAGACAATCCTTGCCCCTGATCCAAATCTCTCACAGCTCAGCCTGATTCCTCTGTAAAACAGGGCACCACCAGCCGGATCCTGATTCGGCTAAACCGGAGCCTTCGAAGAGGATCCCTCACTCTGAGAGATAGCTAGCTGTTGCATTTAGTAACTCCCTAGATACGGGGCTCAACTGATTCTCTTCAGCTCAACTGAACTTCTTCCACTAAAATCCAGCGTTTAGTTGCTCCTGATAAGCGCTCATTCACACAGTTGTAAACACAATGATGTTCTTCTTCCGCAAGGGGTTTTGGTGTCGCGGCATTTGTTTCCAGGCGGACCGATAAGAGATACGACACACATGTCTCATGGACATCCTGTAGAATTTAGATCAGATCACGACTCTGAAACTCCTGAAGTGTTTCCAGAAAAGTGTGTCATGTGCATCAGACGTTCAGCCAGCGGTCTGATGCGGAGACTAAGTTAAACCTGGCGCGGTTACATCCAGTAACTCCACATATACAGCGCTGATGGAAGCAGAGGGCTTAACCCTTTAACCCTAAGATTCTCTCTCTTTGCCCTCTCTATCCTCGTCAAGCTCCTCAGAGATAGATGCCCCAGCAACATGTTCTCTCCGAACCGGAAGATGCCAGAGAATGAGCTTCCCGGTGATTGCTCGTTCTCTGGTATCTTCGAGTTTTAAAATCCAGCAGTTACGGGGACAAACGTGTCCCCATAAATTTCCCCACAGTTTTGACTTGAACTTCGATGTGAATGTGTAGGAGAAAATGTAGAAAGGTCGATTTTTCCACAATTTTCATCGCCTTTGTCTTGAATGGTCCTGCAGTGTGATATGAATGAGCTCATGAACATTGCAGAAGAATTGTGTTCAAAGAGAAATTACAGCTCGTCCAGATTGCGTTCATTAATGGATGTGACTGTTGTGTCACCTCCAAATCCAAGGCCATGCTCCTCAGTTGGAAAAGGGTGGCTTGCCCACTTCAGGCTGGTGGAGATTGGAACGGGAGATTGACAGACGGATCGAGTGCAGCTTCTGCAGTAATGCGGTCGATGTCCCGGTCTGTCATGGTGAAGAAGGAGGCTCAGCTCTCGATTTACAGGTCAATATATGTTCCTACTCTCTCCTATGGTCATGAGCTTTGGGTCATGACCGAAAGGACAGGATCCCGGATACAGGCGGCTGAAATGAGCTTTCTCCGCAGGTGGCTGGGCGCGATCCCTTGAGATAGGGTGAGAAGCGAGTGAGCCGCTGCTCCTCCACATCGAGAGGGGTCAGCTGAGGTGGCTCAGGCTTCTGTTCCAGATGCCTCCTGGACGCCTCCCGGGGAGATGTTCAGGGCACGTCCCACTGGCAGGAGACCCCGGGGAAGACCTAGGACATGCTGGAGAGACTATGTCTCCCGGCTGACCTGGAAACGCCTCAGTGTCCCCCGGAAGAGCTGGAGGAAGTGTCTAGGCTTCCATCTCTGCTTAGACTGCTGCCCCACGACTTGGCCCCAGATAGGCGGAAGAAGATGGATGGATGGATGGATGGATGAACTGATGTGACATCAAAGCTGCTATAGTGGCATACATGAGGTTCAAGAGCACACTGGTCATTTCCCAGCTCAGTAACACTGTCACGGTTGTGCTTTCAGATATTATCGAACGCACAGACTGTAGTTGGATGATGCTGTCATGTGCTCATCACACATTTCACAAGGGTTTCAGTGGACAGATATTGAGTGTGTGTGTGTGTGTGTGTGCGCAGTGGAGGTGTACAGCTGTGGTGCGGGAGTCAGCGACTGCTCCCAGTGTCGGGGTCGTGAGGCGCAGGGTCACATGTGTGTCTGGTGCCATGGCGAGTGTCGTCAGTCGAGACCAGTGCCAGACCATCACTGCACACTGCCCAGATCCACACATCCAGAAGGTGAGACTCACACAAACACACAACAACACTGACATCAACGAGATCATGAACAGCAGTCAGTATAGAAGAGATGAAAATCCAGTCAATATTGACTCAGCCTGGTGTTGTTCTGGAGCTGTGACCTCCTTTCATTTTCTGCACAAGAAACAAAACATAATTTAATATTTAAGCAAGGAACGGAGGCCATATGGCCAGTAAATAAAGACTGGCTTCAGAAGAAGCCCCACAGTGTGTGAATTCTGCTCTAAATATGCTAAAGTCTGCAAGCGAAAGTGAGAGGCAGCTCAGTACGAACATTTATCTGCATATCTGACCACACACACACCAATTAAACCAAAACTCCAGCGCTCAAGGGCTATAAATTGCTGTCTCATGTGGCACAGGTCACATGGTCAAGTTTAGTCATATTATTTTAGCTTGGTGAGTTATGTGACCATAAGTTGCGGCTATAAACCATTTGTTTTCATTTCTGTTGTTCTATAACCAGCATGTTGGGATTTGTTTGGGCTCAAAAACATAATCAACCATGACTTAACGACACAGTATAATACGCAATAGTGCTTCTGACCCACATTCCCTGAGCGGGTCACGGTGACTCAGAGATCCTGCTGATCTGCCGACTGGAGGACCGAGGAGGAATGGAGTGAGTGTGCTCAGATGTAGAGCGAAGGTTCAGTCCGATCCGCTGCACACACACACACACACACACTCCTCCTCGCCTGTGATTTCTGTCCTCTATTTCACACTTTCTCTTTGTGTGTCTGCCTCTCACTTGGGTAAAGGGTGTAAATGAAGACGACAGCAGGTAAATGACGAGAACTGAGACTCATTACACAGTTCAGTGATAATTATGAGCTCGGGAGTGTTTACAGACCTCCAGAGAACTGTGTGTTTACACGTTTTAAATTTGCAGATGATTCTTTACATATCCTACTTTTGTGGTTTGTGAAATTCAGTCTCCAAAATTGGCACAGATCCTCTTCAGACCAAGTCTTTATGATAATCCCAACCATTCTACAGATAACGCATGAAGAATTTGACGACCAGCACGCCAGACTGGACACAAGGTTAAAGGTTCAGTGTGTATTGTGCATTCAGCACAGCGCCGCCTGCTGGTCTGGAGATGTGAGGACAAACTTCATTGCTGAAAAACCTTACTGTTCTCTTTATATTCAGTGCAGCAAATGAGTCGAAAAAAACTCAACTTTCCGATATTGGTCATTTTGGGCATCGGCCATTTTCAATTTTATAAAGGCATTAGCTGTATCGTTACAAAATTCTATGTGCCATTATACGTACTTAAATATTTAGGTACAGCTCCACCTTGTGGTCAAAATTTTAATGAAATATCAAATGTGAATAGCTATTGGTTATTTTTGCCTATTTTAATGAAATTGGTCTAAATATATTGCTTGAGTCATACCGTGAACATTTGCTGGCCGCCATTTTGCGTTTTGTAGCACACTGCTGTTAGGAGCTCCTCCTGGACCACAGGTCTCAGTTTCAGCGTATCTGGCTCACACCGTCTTCATGCCGGACAAAAGATATCAAGAGCTTTTTGATTGACCGAGCCAAGATGGCGCTGTGCTAAGATGATTCTTTGGCATATCGACATTAAACTGTGTGTGTGGACTGACCACACCGCATCCATTAGCAACAGCGCAAACTATTGGTCAGAAGTGATGGGCAGTTTAATCATATTACACAACCACACACTCGTCAGAGAGAATGGCGGCATTACTGAGGCTCTGACATCATAACAAGAGTTTAAAGAACGTTTCATCTTGACATAATGCAGATTATGATCATAATGAAGACAGAATGTAAAGTGTGTGTGTGTAAGGACAAAGTGTGGAGTCATCAGAGCTCACGTGAACCGCTGAAGTTTGGCTCGTTTCACTTCCCTCTTCTCCTCCTTCACTTCTGTCTCTCTGCGAACACTGAAGCTGTGTGTGTGTGTGTGTGTGTGTGTGTATCTGTCACTCAGATGGCAGTTATGGACAAACCACAGAAACACAAAACCACACTTTACAACAAGATTGAAGATTACAACAAGATTATTGTGCATTCAGATTATGTTTTAAGTTGTTAAGCAAAATCAATGAGTTTAAAAGACTAATCTTTTTTTATACTTTATTGAACATTTCCGCGTTTCTGCATGTCTGTAATGTGTGCTGAGATGTAGGCCGCAGTATTGCAGTCAGTCATATCCGACATACAGGATTGGGAATTAAACTGAACACAAATAGCCATTAGTTTAGGCTGAGTGAAGGAAAGGCAATGATCTGCGATATGTGTTCACACAAATAACTTTATTTGAAAGCTTCATTGATGTAACATGGCACTGAGTTAGTAAATGAATGCGTAGTGCCATTATTGCTTGATGACGCAAGGAACCGATTGTTCATTGAAACAAAAGAACCGTCAACTGTCCAGAGAACCAATTAACGGACTTGACATCACTAGTTAGAGTTCCTTTGTTCTCATTTTACCGCCACTAGTTAGTCTCCTTGGTTACTCATTTTTTAAATCACACCTGTAAGTATTCAGTTGGTTATAAGCCGGTTATTCTCCGGTGTTGTCTTATGAATGGCACGCTGATTTAAAGTGTAATAATATTTCAACATTTCAACTGTATTTTTGGTCAAATAGATGCAGACTCCGTTCAGAAATATAAATATATATTTAATAATTCCGAACACTTGACTGGTGGTGTACATTAGTGTGTGTGTGTGCTGCAGATTCGAGCGCTGACGGGGCCTCTGATGGGCGGGACACTGCTCACGGTTCAGGGCAGGAATCTGGGACACCGAGCGGATCACGTCAACCGTCTCCATCGGGAAGTGCCCTGTTCCATACTACACTACAATGTCTCAGTCAGGTAACCACACACACACACTCTCACACACACACGCACACAAACACAATTCTTTGATAGCATGACACAAAACGTTTTAATAATGTCTTGGTTATGTCAATGTTAAGGGAAGATTTGATTGTATCATTCCTCAATCATCAGTCCTCATGGGAACGTTACGTTTGAAATGTTCTGAAGAAAGTAACATTTAAAAATGTTCAACAACCAGTAACGTTTATGTGCCATGTTTTGGGTCATGACCTGCTGCTGATGTCAGGTGTGTGTGTGTTGTTGCAGGTTGGTTTGTGAGACTGGTGCATCATGGGAAGCGATGAGTGACCGTGTGGCGGTGAGCGTGGCCGGTAACACAGTGGGGATTTCGAAGGACATGTTCTCGTTTGTGGTGCGTACAGGCCTTCTGTTCTCTGGTCATGGTGTAGTTCTTCTGTCTTCCTCCTGATGTATTCTCATCACACCTCACCTCGACGGCTAACACACACACAACACGCTCTCCCACGAGTAGGGATGGGTATCGTTAAGGTTTAATCGGTATTACTACTTTTACCGATACCGCTTATTGATCCGGTACTTTAACGGTATCTCTTATCGGTTCTTTTTGGTGTTTTTTTTTTTAAGAATTAAGAACATAATTAAACTTTATAGTTTGAAATGTAAAATAGAAAAAGCAAAACGAAGAAAAAATATATTTGTTATGCAGCAGTGTGCAGGCTTTTTTGTTTTATATATAAAAAGGACATAAGAAAAAAACAAGTACAAACACATGAATACAATTAATCAAAGATACAAATTATATACAAAGTGCTTTAATTTCAGGAAGGTCTACTAACATCTTTTCAGGTAATTGTGTCTGAAAAGAAACCTAATTTAGTAATCAAATGTAAAATAGCATTGTATAGTTTATCATAGATAGAATAATGCTTATTAAATCTAAAGTTACTCATTCAAGAGCTGAGAGTGATTTTCTCTGCCTTTTGTTGTTTGATTTGCATTAATGGCAGAATCGTCAGCAGGTTTAGGCTATTAGACTGCGGCCCCTTTAAGACAGAGGGTATAATAGTTGACTGATGCACCATCATTTTCTCCCTATCATTTACGTCCATTTAAGACATAATTGTGTTTAAGTGAATAAACTGTGTTTAAGTGAATCTCAGAGCTGGTCATTTTGACATTTTTATGTATATTTGATAGTTAAGGACACACGAAGCCCAAAGTATAGGCTACTTTTCTTGTCTTGTTGCAGTCCGTTTCGGAGCGCGCACCGCCTTGTGAACAGCGTCTCTTGCGCAGGTTTTTAATAGCCATTTTTTTGATCTAGCAACAGTAGAGACAGCATTTTGCAACAATCGCCGATCGTGCTGATTCTGACGTTATGTTTGGGTTTAGGAAGAACTGACAGCGGCAGCGCTCCGCAGGGCTGTGAAGTGAAGTAAGTTGCGCTGGACAGATCATGCGTCTCATTTTTTAACGGTTTTATCTCAAATATCTTCTTTTTATAATCTTTGGAAGCCGAAATACAAAATATATTAGAATAATATCCCAGATCTAAAGTGTAACCACATTTGAATGTTTAGTTCTGTCCTCATTGTCACTCATTAAGCAAGGGCTGTCGTGTTGCGTGTGCTGTGGCTTTGCGTGAGAGATCGCTCTGTTCTCTCTCTCTTCTGAACTGCGAATAGCAAATTTGCATCACAGACAAATGGTTTAATTAAAATATAGTTTATATATAGAAATGGCTGGCGATATAAACATGATCAAGATAACGTCTAGGAATAATAAAAAGTAGCCTACGTGTATTTACTTTAATTTCTCCAGTACCGACAGCAGGACCAATAACGTCCGAAAGCTTCTCGAATACAGCGGTCTTTCAAAATTCAGTACCGGGCCCGTTTAATACCGGGTTTCGTACCCATTCTGTACCCACGAGTGTGACATGATGGCGTGTTTAACGCTTGAACTCAAAAGTACTGCGAGCAAAGACAACACACTCTGGAGATCAGCTTTAGTCACTTCAGGAACAGTGTGTTTTGTCTGAGTTTCTGGGCTGATGTCATGTTCTCATGGCATTGAGAGATACAGGGATGTGTTTATAATGAGTGTGTGTGTGCTGCTGTTCCTGCACTGATTCCAGTGAACAGGGGATGAATGTTTGCAAGGTTCTCTGAAGGTTCTTCCTGTGATGTTAATAAAACGTTCACTCAAAGTTCTTTAATAATGGTCTCAAAACATCAGAACAAAAACATTATTTATACAGCATTCATGGAACGTTTTAGACAGTCGTTAATCGTTTCTTTTTTGAGAACGTTCAAGAGAACATTCAAAAGTAACATTCCCAAAATGTTTGAAGCAAATGATACAAATGAAATATTCCTTAAATGTTAAATAACCAAAAAAAAAGTTTTTAAAAACATTAAACTGGCACTTTGAACGGTCAGACAATATTCAGAAATCAAGTTTTCAACTTAATGAGAACAATAGCAAAACAACAAGTAACAACTATGTTCCAAACACAGCGAGTATCTTGCAGAGAGTGGAGTATCATAATGGGTCGAACATGGTTCCAGACGGAGGACTGGTTTAGACAGGAGGACTGGTTCAGATGGAGGACTGGTTTAGGTGTGTGGACTGGTTCAGGTGGGAGGACTGGTTCCAGGCGGGGGGACTGGTTCAGACGGGAGGACTGGTTCAGGTGGGAGGACTGGTTCCAGATGGAGAACTGGTTCAGGTGGGAGGACTGGTTCAGGTGGAGGACTGGTTCAGGTGGGAGGGACTGGTTCAGGTGGGAGGACTGGTTCAGGTGGGAGGACTGGTTCAGGTGGGAGGACTGGTTCAGGTGGGAGGACTGGTTCAGGTGGGAGGACTGGTTCAGGTGGGAGGACTGGTTCAGGTGGGGGACTGGTCCAGGTGGAGGACTGGTCCAGGTGGAGGACTGGTTCAGGTGGGGGGACTGGTTCAGACTGGAGGACTGGTTCAGGTGGGGGACTGGTTCAGACAGAGGACTGGTTCAGGTGGGGACTGGTTCAGACGGAGGACTGGTTCAGGTGGGGGGACTGGTTCAGACGGAGGACTGGTTCAGGTGGGGGACTGGTTCAGACGGAGGACTGGTTCAGGTGGGGGACTGGTTCAACGGAGGACTGGTTCAGGTGGGGGACTGGTTCAGACATAGGACTGGTTCAGGTGGGGAGACTGGTTCAGACGGAGGACTGGTTCAGGTGGGGGGACTGGTTCAGACAGAGGACTGGTTCAGGTGGGGGACTGGGTTCCAGACGGAGGACTGGTTCAGGTGGGGGACTGGTTCAGACAGAGGACTGGTTCAGGTGGGAGGACTGGTTCAGATGAGAGGACTGGTTCAGGTGGGGGACTGGTTCAGACATAGGACTGGTTCAGGTGGGGGGACTGGTTCAGACGGAGGACTGGTTCAGGTGGGGGACTGGTTCAGACGAGAGGACTGGTTCAGGTGGAGGACTGGTTCAAGACGGAGGACTGGTTCAGGTGGGGGACTGGTTCAGACAGAGGACTGGTTCAGGTGGGGGACTGGTTCAGATAGAGGACTGGTTCAGGTGGGGGACTGGTTCAGGACATAGGACTGGTTCAGGTGGGAGGACTGGTTCAGACGGAGGACTGGTTCAGGTGGGGGGACTGGTTCAGACAGAGGACTGGTTCAGGTGGGGGACTGGTTCCAGACGGAGGACTGGTTCAGGTGGGAGGACTGGTTCCAGACGGAGGACTGGTTCAGGTTCGAGGACTGGTTCCAGATGGAGAGACTGGTTCAGGTGGGGGACTGGTTCAGACGGAGGACTGGTTCAGGTGGGGGACTGGTTCAGACGGAGGACTTGGTTCAGGTGGGGGGACTGGTTCCAGACGGAGTACTGGTTCAGGTGGAGGACTGGTTCAGACGGAGGACTGGTTTTGGTGGGGGACTGGTTCAGATGGAGGACTGGTTCAGGTGGGGGACTGGTTCAGACGGAGGACTGGTTCAGGTGGGGGACTGGTTCAGATGGAGGACTGGTTCAGGTGGAGGACTGGTTCAGACGGAGGACTGGTTTAGGTGGGGGACTGGTTCAGATGGAGGACTGGTTCAGGTGGGGGACTGGTTCCAGACGGAGGACTGGTTCAGGTGGGAGGACTGGTTCAGGTGGGAGGACTGGTTCCAGACGGAGAACTGGTTCAGGTGGAGGACTGGTTCAGACAGAGGACTGGTTCAGGTGGGGGACTGGTTCAGGTGGGGGGACTGGTTCAGGTGGGGGACTGGTTCAGACGGAGAACTGGTTCAGACGGAGAACTGGTTCAGGTGGGAGGACTGGTTCAGACGGAGAACTGGTTCAGACGGAGGACAGGTTCAGGTGGAGGACTGGTTCAGACGGAGAACTGGTTCAGACGGAGAACTGGTTCAGGTGGGAGGACTGGTTCAGACGGATAACTGGTTCAGACGGAGGACAGGTTCAGGTGGAGGACTGGTTCAGACGGAGAACTGGTTCAGGTGGGAGGACTGGTTCAGGTGGGGGACTGGTTCAGACGGAGAACTGGTTCAGACGGAGGACAGGTTCAGGTGGAGGACTGGTTCAGACGGAGAACTGGTTCAGGTGGGAGGACTGGTTCAGGTGGGAGGACTGGTTCAGGTGGGGGGACTGGTTCAGGTGGGAAATGGAGCTGGAGCAGATCTAGAGAAACTATAAAAGAGGAAATTCCAGGTCAGTCTCTGAGGAATCATTCCTCCTCCAAAGCTCCTTCCTCAGGAAACATCTGTCTGAGCGACACACACTTACGTTCTAACATCCTCACCTCGACAGGAAGTGATGTCATGGTCTGAGTGGACTGTGTGTGTGTGTTGTCTTTCCAACGTTCACTCTACATGCCACATTACTTCTAATGACATGCTAATTTAAACTAACCTTCCAGAAGAGTTTATATGATCGAAGCCACTGCGCTCGGACAGCTTTAGCTTTTAACATTCCGAAATATGAATATTTATATGTGCTGCAAAACCATAGACTGTAAAAAATATCTGCGTAGTGTTTCTGAAGAGCATAGCTGAAACCCAAAGTGCCCATATTGCCAGCGTCGCTCCTGAATAAACGAAAATAGGCAGCGAGGCGGATTAGCTGAAGCAATGTGACGCTGAACAGACAGCAGACAAACGGCTAGCAGTGTCATCAGCGGCAATCCACGTCACTGAAGTGGCCACGCCCTTAATTATGCAGAACTTTAAGGCTTTATGCAATTTTAAACAGATGTGTTATGATAAAATAACCTCAGTTGTCATGAAGGGCAAAATTAGCTATATAGACCAAAACCACTTTTTGCACTAGACTGTAAACATGTTTTTTCTTTGCTGTAACGTTGGCCATTTTCACATGGGGGTTTATGGATTGAGTCTCTTCTGCAGCCGGTCTCTAGTGGCCAGTGGAGGAACTGCAGGTTAAGTTCCTTCAGTGTCTGATTTGAGAGACAGGGGAAGGTTGCCGCTTGTGGAAAACACAGCTAAAGTGGTCTTTGGAACATAATTGCATTTCTAGTTGATTGGCTGGTTCAGTTGCTCTTCTGGCCTGTCACAGTACGCTGTGATTTGGGAAGCAGGAGCTGATTTTTCCCAGCTCCTACCAGATCAGATCTTGCAGAAGCTCAGTTAGTTGTGAACTCTTTGAGTAAGTGTTCCTCGTACACAGGAGCCGAAACTGCTGGAGTTCTCCCCGCCACACGGGCCTCTCGCTGGAGGAACCAGACTCACCATCAGCGGACAGTTTCTGGACGCCGGATCCACTGTCAGCGTCAGGATCAACACCACTCACGACTGCAGCATCTACACGTAAGTGTGTGTTCGTCTCATATTTCAGTGATGGGTGTAACCCTACACATCTCACAATCCTTAAACAAAGCCAAAGTCGAGTTAAAATGTTTTCTAAATCATTAATCTAACACCGTCTCCTAATGGGACATGATGTGATTCCAGCGACAAGCAGTTTGTCTGTCCTCACCGCTGCGTTTATATTAAAATAGAGAGAGCGAGTCCATAATACTGGATGGCATAATCAAAACATTGATTTGACTGAGTTTTAATATTTTATTAGCTCTAGCGAGTGTATAGCGCTGATGTGTTCAGTGACCGGATGAGCCTGTGTTTCTGCTGTTATCTGGGAATAATACACCGCTGGATGAAGCGATTGACCAATCAGAATCAAGTATTCCTCAGAGCCGTGTAATAACATGAAATAAAGAACATAATCAGTCCCTAAGATTATCATTGTTTGTGTTTCCAATCTGAATAGATGTCCGCTGGGAAGGAGATAGAGAGACTGGAGCTCTTGGAACTTAAATTGTGTCGAGTTACGAGCTATTTTAACCCCTGAGGGCATACACATTTATTAAAAAGCACTGTTCACTAAAGTGTTAAATATGGGATTACATCAGGAATGGGCTTATATATGTGAATCAGACGTATATAGTCAGATGATTGTGTTGTGATTCGTTACATCAGATGAATGTGTGTGTGTTTGCAGGCGGTCGCGTGACGTGATCGGGTGTGTGATGCCTCCCGCCGCGCTGGCAGAGAACGTGTCTGTGTGTGTGGTGTACGACGGCTCGGCCCTGCCTCAGCGCTTCGCCCAGCTTCACCTTCACCTACGAGAAAAACCCCACCATCAGTCAGATCAGACCCAGCAAGAGCTTCCTCAGGTACGACACACTTCAGGACCGTCGCTGCTCACCGTCAGTGTGTGAGACACGAGGAAAACTGTGCTGGATGTCATATCCGCTTCATTCCCCATGTTAGAGATGGATGTTCTTACTTTGGTTAGCTGGGCTTGATATTGCTTGCTGTGCACAATACAGTCTCATAGTTCTGTTCCTCTGTGTTCCTCATGGGGTCAGTGGTGGTCGCAGGATCTCGGTTACGGGTTACGGCTTCGGGCTGGTGCAGTCGGCCGTGATGGAGGTGACTGGAGTCGGACAGACGGTGAGAAATATTGCCTTTTATTGACCGGAAAACAACAGAATCAATGATGCAGACGTCATCAGGTTCAGCAGCTCTACAGAAGATGATAGAGTCATTATTCAGATCAGATCATCATCTGATATCACGTGTGTTTCTGCAGAACTGCTCGTGTGTGTCGTCTACCCTCATGGTGTGTCAGTCTCCGCGGCGGCTCAGTCCCAGAAGGCCACGGCTCTCTTCTACCTGAACCAGGTGCTGTACCGAGGAGTGGACTCTTCAGGGGGCCGAGGGCCGGACGAGGACCAGGAGCCTCTCGCTGTACACTTTCCCTTTGACTACGTGGAGGATCCGCAGTTCTACACCGCCAACAAAGAGAAGCTCATCAAACATCACCCTGGAGAGCCACTCATCCTCATCATCAACGTGAGTGTGTGTGTGTGTGTGTGTCTGCCTCATCGTGATTATACAGAACTTCAGTCTGAAGTGTCTCGTTCCCTGCTCTCAGAGAACCCGAGACATTCCCTTTAGAAGAGGAACTCGTACTGCATCCTGAGACACATTTGGGAACGAAATACCCACGCTGCCATTCTGAGGGATTAATGCCAATCATGGCTGTGCTACTAGCACAAACACACTTAACCTAGCATTAAATCCCCGCTACTGCACACACATCAGGCTGTCAGTAGCACTACCCCCTACGCCACTGCTCAAGCTTCATGCTAAATGAGGAAGCATCCTTGTGGTTTGACACTGAAGGGCTTGACCCAGAACCAGCTCAAAAGCCTGGACACCACAACCCAACATAGAGGGGTTCCTTTAAGGGAGTATGACCCAGACTTTCAGGGGGACCAGTGCCAACCTCTGTACCATGGAGGCTAACATGCTTTATCAGCTAAACCCAACAACCTGTTTTCTTTGAAAAATGAACCTGACGACAGTCTCTAACCAGAGACAGATGGCTCCCTCACAGGGCTATAGGAAGTGGAAGCCTCAGCAGGACGACTCTAAAGAGGAGCCCTGCCACACTCACACTACAGTGATCTCTAGCTCAGGGAGTGAGAGAACAACTCTCTGTTACTGAGAGAGGTCTCTTCTCTAACTTTACCTGCAACGGTGAAGCTGTTTGCATGGAGCTCTGAGGGATGGAGCAGGATGACTCTTGAAGAAGAGGAGGCCTGTCGCATGTATTTTTTGTTTATTAGAAAACAGCTAAGCTCAGATATACACAACACAGAGCTGAGGGAGAGACGGGCCTAAAACACTCTGTTATTGAGAGCTGGAGAGGATGGAGGCCTCAGCATGACGACTCTCAGATGAGAGGAAGCCTACAACATCCATGTAGCTTAGCAATGTTTCTGCAGGTGACAGAGCACTGGCCGCTGGACTAGACGAGCAGCTCACCCTCGTCACCCTTGATTCACAGCTTTCTCAAACTCCTCGGTGAGCTTCATCTGAGATCCCCATGATCTCAGTCTCCTCTCCGCCTCGGCACGAGCAGAACCGGAACCGTGGGGTGCTGATGACACCTCTCCTTGCTCCCTCGAGAGAGAGACAGACGAGAGCGGACTTTAACTGACAACCGCTCGCAGTTTGTGCACCCAGCCCTGCAAAGATTTGAGAGTCACCAGGTGTCAAGAATCTTGTATCTTATACTTCCTGGTCACACAGGATGCAGTTCCAGTTCCCTGTGCACATACCCTATGGTCTGTAATGACTAAAGTACTTGTGCATTGCTCTCTCTCTCTCTCTCTCACACACACACACACACACACACACACACACACACAGGGGAGAGTCCAGATCTGTGTTGCAGGACGCTGCAAGTCTCTGAAAGTCAGACAGGAAGTGTCTAACAGGCACAGCCGAGCGAGGGAGTGTTATTTTCATTCTCTCCTAAAGAATTGGAGAGGAAGGAAGGAAGGACAAAGAGCTGAAACAGTGTTTATGTGTTTGCCTTCTTAATGTGTCCTTAATTATTAGAGGATGTTTAGTTGTGCATGTCATAAACACCTGTGATTCTGTCAATCACTATTTCAGAATTTTTCAAAATTTGTCAAAATTCTATTTCCACTGTGAAATACTGAACAAAATCCTTGTCCACTTCCACTATCTTCCACCATCACACACACACACACACTCATATCTACACACACAGTTATGGTGGTTGTTTTTGTGTGCCAGAAAGGGCCAAGCGAGCTGGACCTGACACTGGACGAATACTCTGTGACGATTGGTTCAGACCTCTGTGACATCACCTTCCATAACGATCAGCTGTTCCACTGCACCATCAACCGCTCGCTGAGCGCCGGCGCTGGAGATCTGCCCGTCACTGTGAGTGAAGAACTCACAACTCGCACGCACACTCACACTCACACTCACAACTCACACTCACAACACTCACAAATAACAACACTCACAACACTCAACTTTTAATATTACAAACGTTCAATATTTTAGAACACAAATGAACATTGACCTTGTTTCAGAAATGCTATTAAATTATTGTAAAGGTGTAGCTGTAGCTGTTAGCAGAGCATTCACTATTACACAGCTCAAGGGCAGAACTTCACATGCTGCAAACTCACTGTGAGAGAGTGAACTTACTGGAAGCTGAATGTCTCTCGCCCACATCAGCTTTATCAGTGTATCTGTATCTGACGTTAATCACTACCAGCGTAACCATCACTTTATTCTTTATCTGCTCATCGGTATCACTCTCTCTCTCTCACACACACACACTCTCTCTCTCCGTCACTGGAAGTTTAAAGCATCGCTGGAATTTCTCTGCCGTTCAACATCAAGCATGAAAACAAGAGTTAATCAAGCCCTGAAATGCCCTGCTTGTTTTCATGTCTGAATTCCCCGTTCCTTTGTTTGGTCGGATTGTGAAACACACACACACACACACACTGACACACACAGCTATATTTAACACGCCGGAGCACTGCATGACACAGCTAATGGAGTAGAGAGACCACTGAACGTCTCAACAAACAGTGGAAAAGATCACAAACATCTGGGTCTGAGGGCAAATGAGCCATTGAGAGCGGTTTCGACACACACGCACGCAAGCATGCACACACACACACACACACACACACACACACACACACACACACACACACACACACACACACAGGGAACGGGAGGATGGCTGTACATATGCACTGTTTATGGGAGATGTATGGATTTACATTCTGGCCGTTTTTCCACATTTTACTAACAGGGCAAAGGGTGAGCGTCTGGAAAACACAGGATTAGGAAGTAAAATGTGGAACTTCTGTCATTATTTACTCTCTATTGTGTTGTTTCTCGTCCATAAGACTGTCTGTGATCTGTGAAACACACTAGATATTGTAACAAAGGCCTGTGCTGCTCTTCTTCATACAGTGAACAGGGCATCATGAAGAAGTCACGTTTCACACAGGATACATGTTTACTGTTAAAAACACGAGACGCAGGTCAGTGGAACAGAAGAAGTGTGAGTCTAGAGAAATGTGCTTAAACTGTTTTCAGAACGCTGTTTTGAGACGTGAGCACATGTGAGAAATACAAGAGAGACCGGATGATTTCCTCAGGCTGGAGACTTCCCGCAATAATAGCTCTTGCCAACTGGGAACAAACGGCTTTGCTGACAAAGAAGAACAGAATACAATAGAATAGAATTAAACACTTCAAACTCAGAAGAATAAAATGGAATTGAACATTTGAAACAGAAGAACCAAATAGAATTGAACACTTCAAACACAATCACATGTGTGTTGCAAGGCGGCGCTCTCGCTAAAGCCCTGGAGGAAGCAACCCTGCAGGTAGAATGAGCTTAACGCCTCGAGACGAAGCTGGACCACGCACCTCATAGGCTACAGCAGTGCCGAGGGGCAGGACACGTTTGAGAACCACTGGGCTAGGGCGACAGCATCCCTCAGCCACTGCGAGAGTCGACTTTGTGGAGGCTGCGAGATAGCCTTAAGGCAAACCATTTTGTTGTCAGAAGCTTGACCGGTGCTGACTCTAGTGGTTCCAATGGGTTGTCGACTAGTCCTTCAATGTCCACGGCTAACCCAGCAAACACAGAACGTTCCTCTTATGTTCCCGAATGGTCCCATGAGGTTATTTTTTTGGGAACCAAACAAGATATATAAGATAACAAACGTTATAGGAACGTTCCATGTAGGTTATTTTTAGGTTCCATTTTTATAACTTAAGGAGAACGTTCCTGGAACGTTCCCCTAACCTTTAGGGAAAGTTCTAGGAATGTTCTGGGTACTAAAAACTAACATTCCCAGAATGTTCCCAGAACCTAAGTTTGGTTGCTGGGAAGTCCCATGAAGGGACTTCAACTCTGACAGGAGGGCTCAGTCGCCTAGCTCCACTGATGAAGCGAATGATCACAGGGTGTTACCCCACTGAAACCCAGTCGATCAGAGCATGGCAAGCTGCAATGGCGGCCACAAAACACTTGCAAACACTCCAGCACTGCGTCCTTGAAGTCGATCGGGACAAACCAGTCTCTGTGCTGAATTTGAAACATTTTGATTGCCAGCATTTTGAAGTTCAATCTCTTGAGAGAACGATTCAGGCCATGAAAGTCTAAGAATTGGACGCAATCCCCCATCCTTTTTGGGAACCAGAAAATAATGGCTGTGATAACCTTACTGTCTATCAGGGAGGGGAACATGTCCTATGCCTCTTTGTCCAGAAGATTTTGAACCTTGAACCAACAAGTGCGCCTCTTCCAGGTTTCACGGTAGCACGGTATACACAAACTGTATTCTGTAGCCTTTTTCTATTCTCCTCAAGACCCAAGTTGGCGACTTATAGCACAATTGTGCTTCAAGCGTCCCGAGGTTCAAGTCCCG
This sequence comes from Hybognathus amarus, assembly GCA_030378365.1. Taxonomy (NCBI): domain Eukaryota; kingdom Metazoa; phylum Chordata; class Actinopteri; order Cypriniformes; family Leuciscidae; genus Hybognathus; species Hybognathus amarus. The sequence goes on along the minus strand of JAQIUQ010007551.1, from coordinate 260,313 downwards.
GCCCGTTGACCTTTCCCAATCCTTTCCCCTCTCTCTCCCTCCAACTTTGCTTCCTGTCAATAAACTGTCCTATCATAATAAAAGGCAAAAATGGCACAAAAAATATAAACAAAAAAGACCCAAGGAGATTGGCAGTAGCTTCCACGCGGCCAACTTACCTGAAAGGGGTATTCATTTGGCATAGTGCCGAGAGACGCAATGTCTTGTTGATGGGGAATGTTAAATGTCTCGTGTCCTGAAAAACGGCAGGAGTCATCTGTGCATTTAACATTTTGCTGGAAACCACCATTTAACATTTCTTGAGACAGGCACTGTTGTTGTGCGGATGGGCGGCCGGAGCGCATTAAGGGTTTTCTGTTGTAACGGTGTCGTGTTAGCGGCATAACTAATGAGTTAATCATAAGTTAATAACTAATGATCTTTGCAACAGAGTTGAATCAATCAATCCTAACTTTAGCTTGACAATAACTTTATTCTAATGCTGTTGTAAAGCCTAAACAATCTGTTATGGTAATTTCTATTATAACTCTAAAGCTCCTTTGAAACTGATGCCCCCTGGAGGCTTTTTTAATTATGATGAGCTGCCAGGGGAGAGAAAGCCCGCGAGCGTCTCTTCAACCTTGGGACATCATCGTATAACCCTTTGCTTTTGCACAAACGAGTGTCGAATAAATAAATGTTGCATGCACAAAGACACGAAGGAGAATAGGGCTTGTTCCAAGATTTAAGTAACTCATCATGCAAATCTGGAAAAGGGGGAGGTGTTGTCTCTCTGATGTCCCATGATCTCGCTCTGATGCTGTGACAGTCAGATGGTCCAGCGTGATGAAGATGATGATGAAGATGATGACGTTTGCTCTTCTGCTCCAGGTGCGCGTGGGCCGTTTCCAGAAGGTGATAGCGATGGTGCAGATGGGTGGAGGCAGTGAACTGGCCATCGTGGTTTCGATCGTGGTCTGCTGTGTGCTGCTGCTGCTCTGCACTGTGGGTGAGTGTGTGTGTGAGTGTGCTGCTGGCTGCTGTGCACTTTGGGTATGTGTGTGTTCACTCTCCACAGTATGGATCCAACACGCATGTTGTTATCCTGCTGAAGTGTGTGTGTGTGTTCAGCACTGGTGGTTTACTGCACCAAGAGCCGCAGGGCAGAGCGCTACTGGCAGAAGACTCTGTTACAGATGGACGACATGGAGTCACAGATCCGCGATGAGATACGCAAAGGTAACACACTCTTGTTTTCATGGGATGGGGGGGGGGGTTATGATAATAACTGAAATAGACCAAGTTCTATAAAATTAAATTATTAAAACACCACCAAAACACAAGAGAGTCCATCTGCTGCTCAATATAGCGTACAAGAGTTACCTGTGCAGATCTACAGGTGGAGCTGGGGAGGGTGGAGGGTTTCTGAAGCGCTCATGAGTGACCTGTGCAGATCTACAGGTGGAGCTGGGGAGATGGAGGGTTTCTGATGCGCTCATGAGTTACCTGTGCAGATCTACAGGTGGAGCTGGGGAGGGTGGAGGGTTTCTGATGCGCTCATGAGTGACCTGTGCAGATCTACAGGTGGAGCTGGGGAGGGTGGAGGGTTTCTGATGCGCTCATGAGTTACCTGTGCAGATCTACAGGTGGAGCTGGGGAGGTGGAGGGTTTCTGATGCGCTCATGAGTTACCTGTGCAGATCTACAGGTGGAGCTGGGGAGGGTGAAGGGTTTCTGATGCGCTCATGAGTGACCTGTGCAGATCTACAGGTGGAGCTGGGGAGGTGGAGGGTTTCTGATGCGCTCATGAGTGACCTGTGCAGATCTACAGGTGGAGCTGGGGAGGGTGGAGGGTTTCTGATGCGCTCATGAGTGACCTGTGCAGATCTACAGGTGGAGCTGGGGAGGGTGAAGGGTTTCTGAAGCGCTCATGATTACCCGTGCAGATCTACAGGTGGAGCTGGGGAGGGTGGAGGGTTTCTGATGTGCTCATGAGTTACACATGCAGATCTACAGGTGGAGCTGGGGAGGGTGGAGGGTTTCTGAAGCGCTCATGAGTGACCTGTGCAGATCTACAGGTGGAGCTGGGGAGGGTGGAGGGTTTCTGATGCGCTCATGAGTGACCTGTGCAGATCTACAGGTGGAGCTGGGGAGGGTGGAGGGTTTCTGAAGCGCTCATGAGTGACCTGTGCAGATCTACAGGTGGAGCTGGGGAGGGTGGAGGGTTTCTGAAGCGCTCATGAGTGACCTGTGCAGATCTACAGGTGGAGCTGGGGAGGGTGGAGGGTTTCTGATGCGCTCATGAGTGACCTGTGCAGATCTACAGGTTGAGCTGGGGAGGGTGGAGGGTTTCTGAAGCGCTCATGAGTGACCTGTGCAGATCTACAGGTGGAGCTGGGGAGGGTGGAGGGTTTCTGAAGCGCTCATGAGTGACCTGTGCAGATCTACAGGTGGAGCTGGGGAGGGTGGAGGGTTTCTGAAGCGCTCATGAGTGACCTGTGCAGATCTACAGGTGGAGCTGGGGAGGGTGGAGGGTTTCTGATGCGCTCATGAGTGACCTGTGCAGATCTACAGGTTGAGCTGGGGAGGGTGGAGGGTTTCTGAAGCGCTCATGAGTGACCTGTGCAGATCTACAGGTGGAGCTGGGGAGGGTGGAGGGTTTCTGATGCGCTCATGAGTGACCTGTGCAGATCTACAGGTGGAGCTGGGGAGGGTGGAGGGTTTCTGATGCGCTCATGAGTGACCTGTGCAGATCTACAGGTGGAGCTGGGGAGGGTGGAGGGTTTCTGATGCGCTCATGAGTGACCTGTGCAGATCTACAGGTGGAGCTGGGGAGGGTGGAGGGTTTCTGAAGCGCTCATGAGTGACCTGTGCAGATCTACAGGTGGAGCTGGGGAGGGTGGAGGGTTTCTGATGCGCTCATGAGTGACCTGTGCAGATCTGACAGGTGGAGCTGGGGAGGGTGGAGGGTTTCTGAAGCGCTCATGAGTGACCTGTGCAGATCTACAGGTGGAGCTGGGGAGGGTGGAGGGTTTCTGATGCGCTCATGAGTTACCTGTGCAGATCTACAGGTGGAGCTGGGGAAGGAGGATTTGCTTGTAATAATTTCAGGTTTTGTGTCACCTACACATCCCAGCAAAAACTCTCTTGATAGATGATTTGTTATGTTAACAAAACACTATTAATTGGACCAGAAAAGCAAGCATACTGTATTCATAACCTTTATAACCACTATTAAGCGGTCACATCTCAGTTCATCATGTTCGCACATTTATAAAGCGCTTTTCACAGCACATGTCGTTTCAGAGCAGCTTTACAGAAAAGGCAAAGTTCCGTTATAATCAATGAAGCCGACCGCACAATCGAATCTGTAATCTACACAACCGTTCGCTATAATGACGGGTTTAGTGCAGAGCTCAGAGTTTTTCATTGCTGATTTAAACACCTGATTGGCTGTTGCTTTCATGAAATCAGCAGATATGTTTGTGATTGGCTACAACACTCAGCTCTGTAAAAACACACTGGAAATAGAAACCTTTGGTGATCTCCACAGCACAAACTCTGAGAAACTGATCCTAGACCAGCAGCTCTGGGCATCTTCCCTCTCAGGCTCTCAGTGTGTGAGTGGGAGGATTCCTGCAAGATCCTGATTGATATTTCAGACGATAATGTCATGTTAAGCACTTTCACTTACTTTTAGTTGCGTAGACGAGATCTTTCATCTCGACTCTGAGCATGAGCAGTACTTTATGAGACTCTTATTTTGCTGTTTGTACAGTCAGCTCACAGTAAACACATATGGTTTGGGTTTGAAGTGTGTGATTGTTCTTGTGTTTCTGGTGTGTGATGTTGAATGTGACCCGAGGGAGCTGAGCTTTCTGGATAACTCACCCATCATCAACTCTCTCGCTCTCTTTCTCTCTCATTTCCTCCTGTTATATTCTTGGTTTCCATGGTAATTCTGTCCCTAAATATACACTAACATCCTGTGTTGAAACAATAAGAGGATGTTTCAATTCCTGTTATCCCAGCAGGACTTTCCCCACAGCACTGATCTGACATCAGCTCCAATCGTGACACACACACACACACGCACATGCACACACATATTGTGCAAGTTAGCAGAATAAGTGTGTCATCATTTTTCACCACTAACTGCTTCACACAAACTGAGTATATTTTTATAAATCCATTTAAAAAGCATTTGCTTCACATTAGCTGTAAACCGTGATGTTCTCACAGTGACTCAGAGTTTGAGCTGTCATGTGTTTCACATAAACAGTGTTTAGACAGAAAACTGAATTACACACAGAACGCATTATCCCCTTCCACTGCATTACACAGCATTCACTGCGCTGAAGTTAAGAGAAGTTCAGCTGGTAAACTGAGGCCATCTACAGCTGAACATCACACACCAGTTACTGAACGTCCTCATGTAGTGACTGACAGCTCTCCTGCCCTTGTGTTGGGAGAATCGTGAGTTCAGTGTGTGTGTGTGTGTGTGTGTGTGCGTGTGTGTAAACATGATGGATGAGGTAGTCCTAGACTAAATGTGAGCATGCGTTTACTAATCTCACAAAGATTCAGCATTCCTCAAAATAATTAAAAACAGTGAAATGCAAACTCAGAATATCTTACAGTTATTGTAAGAGTTCGCCTGTAGTCAGGTGTTCTGTGTTGACGGCATCATATTATATATTAGGCTGTCGCGATTCCTCTATTACAGACTCAATTAAAAAAAAGTCCTCGATTACAATAGGGCAGGCAAACCGGGCGATCGCCTGGGGCCCCGCATGTAAGGAACCGCATGTTAGGACCCCCGCATGTTAGGACCCACATGTTAGGACCCCTGCGTGTTAGGACCCGCATGTAAGAACCCGCATGTAAGAACCCGCATGTAAGGACCCGCGTGTAAGGACCCGCATGTAAGAACCCGCATGCAAGAACCCGCATGTAAGGACCCGCAAATTAGGACCCGCATGTAAGGACCCGCGTGTAAGGACCCGCATGTAAGGACCCGCATATTAGGACCCGCGTGTAAGGACCCGCATGTAAGGACCCGCGTGTAAGGACCCGCATGTAAGGACCCGCATATTCAGGACCCGCGTGTAAGGACCCGCGTGTAAGGACCCGCATGTAAGGACCCGCATATTAGGACCCGCGTGTAAGGACCCGCGTGTAAGGACCCGCATATTAGGACCCGCATGTAAGGACCCGCATGTAAGGACCTGCGTGTAAGGACCCGCATGTAAGAACCCACATGTCAGGACCCGCCTGTAAGAACCCGCATATTAGGACCCGCATGTAAGGACCCGCATGTAAGGACCCGCATGTAAGGACCCGCGTGTAAGGACCGGCATGTAAGAACCCGCATATTAGGACCCGCATGTAAGGACCCGCGTGTAAGGACCCGCGTGTAAGGACCCGCATGTAAGGACCCGCATGTAAGGACCCGCATGTAAGAACCCGCATGCAAGAACCCGCATGTAAGGACCCGCAAATTAGGACCCGCATGTAAGGACCCGCGTGTAAGGACCCGCATGTAAGGACCCGCATATTAGGACCCGCGTGTAAGGACCCGCATGTAAGGACCCGCGTGTAAGGACCCGCATGTAAGGACCCGCATATTAGGACCCGCGTGTAAGGACCCGCGTGTAAGGACCCGCATGTAAGGACCCGCATATTAGGACCCGCGTGTAAGGACCCGCGTGTAAGGACCCGCATATCAGGACCCGCATGTAAGGACCCGCATGTAAGGACCTGCGTGTAAGGACCGCATGTAAGAACCCACATATTAGGACCCGCCTGTAAGAACCCGCATGTAAGAACCCACATATTAGGACCCGCCTGTAAGAACCCGCATATTAGGACCCGCATGTAAGGACCCGCATGTAAGGACCCGCATGTAAGAACCCGCATATTAGGACCCGCGTGTAAGGACCCGCGTGTAAGGACCCGCATATTAGGACCCGCATGTAAGGACCCGCTGTAAGGACCCGCATGTAAGAACCCGCATATTAGTGCATGTAAGAACCCGCATATTAGGATCCGCGTGTAAGGATCCCGCATGTAAGTGACCCGCGTGTAAGGATCCCGCATGTAAGACCCCTGCATGTAAGGGTCCCGCATGTAAGACCCCTGCGTGTAAGGGTCCCGCATGTAAGACCACCTCGTGTTAGGACCCGAATGGAAGGGCCCCACATGTAAGGGCCCGCGTGTTTGGACCCGCATGTAAGGAGCCCGCATGGAAGACCCCGTTGGTTACGACCCGCATGTAAGGACCCTCGAGGGCTGATCATTCACACAATCAGGAATGCTAATCTCGTTCCGCTGGCTATGCTTTCACCACCTAACCTCAGCTGCCTTTTCAAACATTTGGATTTTCCTATAAACAGTGAAAACAACTTAAAATACTCAATTTCTGATCATACAGAAAATAATAATACATCAGTCGCAACTACTTTTATTAAACTCACAATAACAAGAAAACGTTGTGCCTAAATAAAAGAAAACAAACAGGGCGCATCTCAAAACTGAAATCAGCGTATACTAGCCTCACAGACAGGAGAAATATCCCCATATAAAGCTTGAAATGAACACTTTTAAATTAACAAATTGGAACGGAAAGCAAATACCGTGTAATTATGTAATGCGTATGAAAGATGCATTTCTCCATGAAGGCGCATCCGCTTTACAGCAGAGATGGAAGATCTGTTTGCTTCCAACACTGATTTAGAAAACACTACTTTATTAATAAACAATTAAATGCCTCATTATTTTTTTCAGACATATGTATTATCATTAGCAGCGAGATTTATGCGTGTGCTGAAGACGCGGGATAGTCTATAGTCCTCAGCCAGTAATACAGCAGAAACTTATGTAAACTTGCGAATAATTGCTTAAATGAATGAATACTAGTCGACTAGACAAATCTTTAGTCTATGGCAACTCTAATCAATATAGTTGACATTATTGAATTAGTAATTAGTGTCCAGATTCTTTACATTACATTAGTTGAGCTAACAATTAGTTAATGAACTAATAAAATAATAAAACACTTAAGATGCTAATGATATATTTCTATATAGCATTGCTAGTTCCAGCACTGTTTTAAACAATCTGTCATACACAAATATTTGTATCTTCTGTTATTAAGAATATTGACATTATGTTTATAAAAAAAATAAGCACAGAAGCCTAATGTTGTAAAAATTAACAACTTTGACTACTTTTTGAATTTATACATTTATCATTTCACATAATTATATCTCTAGGTAATTTAAATATTAAATACAAAACATACAGAATATATATGAAAAAAAAAAGATATATATATATATATATTTTTTTTTTTTTTTTTGCCAGGGGCCCCACTCAGCCCATATTATTACTTACTTTGATACTTTATATGAACACATTATTGTTGCTTGTTATTATATATTTGCATTTTAAGTCATTATTAATGGCTGTTGTTCACTTTTTTTCTTCAAAATTTTCATCTGATTAATCGATGGAATAATCTGTATAATACTCCTTTACTATAATAATCAATAGCTGCAGCCCTAATATATACAGTATATTATATATTATTCCCATATCTCCATGTATATGTCTATTAGTACACATGTTTGATGACTCCCACATTTAGTTTTTCTGTTAATTATTGTCATGTTTGTGTGTCGCAGGTTTTGCGGAGTTGCAGACGGACATGACGGATCTGACGAAAGAGCTGAACCGCACACAGGGGATCCCATTCCTGGAGTACAAGCAGTTCGTCACGCGCACCTTCTTTCCCAAGGTACACACAAACACACACACACACACACACACACGCAGGGATCCCATTCCTGGAGTATAAGCAGTCTGTCACTTTCTTTCCCAAGGTACATGCACACTAAACACACACACTACACAGACAAAGAATGATGATGTAATGACTGATCAATCTCAGCCTCTCCGTGTGTGTGATGATCAGTAATAGCTGACAGTAATCGTGTGCTTATGCTTGAGGTGGGGAATATGATGAATGCACAATAGATCAGTTCATATTCATAAAAAAACAAGACCTCGATTTGCAGCTCTTACGTCCTCTGTGTCAGATTAATGTATATTGTTACTCTGAGCAAGAAGTTGTACCGTGGCCCTTAAAATATATCTTTAAAACATGTCAGTTGTATGAATGCCTTAGCATTATATATCAACTTAAGTGGCATTTGTTTTAAAGAAAGAAGCACAAGCCCTGTTTAAAGCAAAACATTTGTGTGTTTGCAAATCAACCGAACAGGGCCTGAAGTTAACTTTTCGGCCACCGGCCACTGTGGCAGGTGGATTTAAAAATTCACCTGCCACAGAGACTTTTACCAGCCATTTTTTTTTGCCTAACAAACGTGGAGAAAAAAACCCAGTGAATTTCACAATACAGTTATTTAACTTGTAAGAATACATATATAATACAGTATATATATATATATATATATATATAGTATAGGCTATAATATAGTACTCAACAGATAGACCTACCGCAGCTTATAAACAAATCACACGTGGCTATGTTGATGGCTGATTTAGTCATGTAGACAGATCCTGACAGCTTTTAGTTACAGCGTTCAGGAACCGTTAACTATGAGCTAAATTAATATTGTTATTACTGGTAAAATTACCGGGTACCGGACATTTTCTGACCGGTTCCCGAACCCAACTCCCAACATGCACAGTTGCACACGCACACACATCTGTGCAACTGTCATTGTACTGTAGCGTACATCAGCGTTACATTATCTCATCCCATCTCACCAACAGTTTAATACTCGCACATCCAAACGAAGTCAGAAAAGGGCCTCATCTTCTTTCTGATCGCATGAACATTACAAAACAACAGTCCCTGTCATAAATCAGCCGCTCACGAACCTTGTCATTGCCGCCGATTGTTCACTTTGTATTAAAATGTCTTCTCTACTTTTCTTATGATCCTCATCTTTTTGATCCTCATCTTTTTGGCCTCTTTATCCCAGTAATGTGCCGCCACATTTTAGCCAACGCAAAAGTCCAACGCAATAGCGGACTTCGTTGAAATGTAAAAATCCTAATGAATCACTCAATTCTCATTGGCTACCTGCCAATGTGGCAGGTAGATTGACAGTGTTACCCGCCAATAGCAAAATTCACCCGCATTTGGCAGGTGGTCGGGTGTTAATTTCAGGCCCTGCAACCGAAGTCTTACAAAGGATTTTACAGTTTAAAGTCTCCAAGCGAGTGCAGATATAGGACTCTTCTGTTTGTTCTCCAAAACCACTAATGTAGTAATCTCCCAGCCTCAGTGTCTGCAGAACACCGGGAAACCCAGAGACTCCCCGAGGCAGAGTTATTGGACAGTGTTCTGGGGGAATTCTGGGTTTACTGTTAAAACATTATTCACTTCAGAAATAAAATGTCCTGATAGTTTACTCTCCCTGAGAACTGACGATACGCTTGATTTGTGGTTAAATGTTTATGAACATGAACATCTTGGATGATGTGGAGGAGAGTAAACTATCATGACATTTTACTTCTGAAGTGAATAATCCTTTAATGCGCTTCGACTGTGAGCTTGAACACACTGCAGAACCTGTTTAAGAAGCATGATGATGACTGCAGAACAGCTTTGACTCTCTCTCTCTCTGTGTGTGTGTGTGTGTGTGTGTGTAGATGTGCTGTGACTACGAGCGGCGTCTGGTTCAGCCGGTATATGAGAATCGATCCACTCGGCCCGAGAGCTTTGACCGAAACTCATCCTCTGCTGCAGGACTGGCAGGTGAGACACACACACACACTCCATGTTCAGAAACACACAGACACTCCATGTTTAGAAACACACAGACTTTACCCTCCATGTTCAGAAGCACACAGACACACACACACACGCTGGAAGATGGTGTGTGGCTGTTATTTGTCTCGTTGGCTCTGGATATCATGATTCTGCAATAAAGCACAGATTGCAGTTCAACAGTTACTGGGAGATTAATGTTGTGATTCCCCTGTGCATTGTGAAACGCCAGTACTGTACAGCAGGGGTTATGAGAGTCATCCAGTCGACAGGGTGTGTTTAACAGGACAGAACACAACTTCTTTATTCCAGAAAGAGTGCATATGGGCATCATGTACAAGTTCAGTTTTATTTTCAGAGTTTGACAAGGAAAGATATTGAAGAACAAAACCCTGTATCAAACACAGCCTTATGTACCTAATTTAAAACAAATAAATAAATAAAAAGGTGTAAAACAGATACACAGAAAAATATTGTGCTTCATCCAATAAAACCTGTTATTTATAAAACAACGAGTATGTGGAATAAAATAAGTTATTTTACAGTGATATTTAAAGTCGTTTCACAGGGACTGGTTTATAGCATGTGCTGATGCTGTGTGTGTGTGTGTGTGTTCCTCATGTTAGCCGTGTAACAGCATGCGGCCCAACCTGGAGGAGGGAATCACTCTGTTCTCCACTCTTCTCAACAACAAGCACTTCCTGGTGTCCTTCGTTCACGCGCTGGAGCAGCAGAAAGACTTCGCCGTCAGAGATCGGTGAGTCCAGATGGCCGCTCTTCAAACAGTGCTTTCCACGTCCAGAGTCTGACACACACAGAACATAATACAACATCGAGAACATTCATAACCTCTGAATCAGCAGCCCAGTACAGGCGAACATGCAGAGAGATGAACACACACTGCTTCCCACAATGCAAAAGAAGATTTTCTTACTTAGTATTTATGTCTAGTTTCCAGTCCAAATAACAAAACATTCTTAAATCAAGATGCATTTACTTACTGAGTGAAATGCCATAAAATATTATGTCTTGCTTTCTGTGGTGAGAAAATCAAAATGAAGTGAGTTTAGCCATAAAAGACACAACATTATCTACCAGGGGTAACAAAAATTATCTTGTTTTCCATTTGAATTAAGATTATTTTTCTGACCCCATTGGCAGAAAATTTAGCTTGTTTTAAGTAAAAACTTTTGGACCTTTTCCCCCAGAAAACAAGACATAATATCTTATGGCATTTTACTACTTTTGTAAATGTCTCGATTACTAACGTAACCTCGGTTCCCTGAGAGAAGGGAATGAGTATTGTACAAGTAGCTCCTTGGGAAAAACTCCTTTTCTCTGAAAAAAATTGAAGACAATTTGCTGTGCTATGGCAACTGCACGAACCTATGGCAAAGCAGCTCATGCGCATGAACCAATCAGGCTGTTTCCCGCCCTGACGCTCCATAGCCCGCCAGAATGGACGGGGCTTACAGCTTTATAAGGCCCCATTTTCCCCATAGAATTCAGGTTAAATCGACTGAAGTGATCCCCGATCTAAGCACAGTACATGACGGATTGTGCAATACTCCTTCCCTTCTCTCAGGGAACCGAGATTATGTTAGTAACCGAGACGTTCCCTTCGAGAGGTCTCTCGTATTGCATAAGTAGCTTATGCTATGGGAATTCCTTTCGAAATGCTGTGCGTGCTTAAAAACTTCACTCCCACTATAGCCCAGGGCAGAATTCCCAAGGCCCATATTAGAGTAAAGGTATGAGTCCTAATAGAGGCTAAAACCTGTGTTGAGCCTTCCATAGGGAACCAAGGAACGGGGCTAGAGAGGGCCGGTCCTTATATAATATGTATGAACTAGGAAAAGGTATACACATTGGCCTTATAGTTATGTGCTTAACACTAATTATATTGAAAGAACCTTTGCTTGCAAAGCGGGAACTTCCAGGTTATAATATCTCATAAATGTGGGCGGCCGGCCACTGCACAGATATCTTTAATTGGTATTTTCCATCTCGACCATGCCAAAGATGAGGCCATGCCTCTCGTTCAATGAGCTCTGACGCCTATGGGACACTGGAGGCCCTTAGACTCGAGATAAGGCAGCGAGATAGTATCCACTATCCCGTGTGATAATCTCTGCTTTGTGACCAAGTGTCCTTTGGAGCAGCCACCAAAACATACGAAGAGCTGTTCTGACTGCCTGAACGGGGCAGAACGCTCGAAATCAGGGGTTCTCAACTCCAGTCCTCGCGACCCACTGCTCTGCATATTGTGTGTGTCTCCCTTGTTTAACACACCTGATTCAGATCCTCAGCTCATTAGGGTAGACATCAGTGCACCAGCCGGAGAACACTGACCATTTTGGAGAGTAAAGACACCTGAGTCGAGAGGGCTCTAGCTTCAGGAATAATTTTCAGAACACTTTCCCTGGGTACCCGTTGAGGGGCCATACATCTGCCCAACTCGGATTCAACTGGGAGAAACATAGCTGGTTCTTCCACGGAGGGGCTATAAAGAGCACTGCACGCTTGCTCTCCCTGATCCGTTTGATGAGCTGAGGGAATGCAAACAAATTTCCTTAGCTGAGACTGGAGGAATGTATACAGTGGGCAGCTCGGCCAGTTGTGGGCAAGTGCATCCCTGTCTTTGGAGAAAAATGTTTCAGCAATGAGCATTGTCTTCTGAGGCAAAGAGGTCGACCTCTGCCTCGCTGAAGATGCTCCATATCAGCTGAACTAGGTGTAGCGACATTCTCCTAGGGATGGTCTGTCTCTGGAGAACATCTGCGCGCCCTGGGTCAGAATGCCAGAATGCTCCGCTCTCTGCAAGCACAGGTTGTGCTGGAGCCCATATTAAAAGGCTTTTGGCCATGGTGTGCATGTTTCTGGACCTGAGTTCCCACCCTAACGATTATGTCAGGAGACCACCGACATCAAGAGGGTGGTGTCCCTTTAGATATTGGAGAAAGCTTGCAGTGACAGAGCGACTGCTCTCATCTCCAGACATGTATTGGTTCACCTTGGTGTGTAAGTGGCCCGATCGCCAGTGCGTGCGCTGGTTCATGAGGATTTAGCCAGCGCTGAAGAGGACGCATGTACAGTAGACTCAGCTGGAGTACTGATGATGCTGAGACCTAACATTCTCTGAAATCTCTTCAGAGGCGCACACGACTGCTCTGACTGATGCCGCTGATCTGTGTAGAGTTTATGACTGTTCCCAGGATAGAAAATGTTCTGGCTGGGAGACAGTGCGCGTTTGGCAAGAAAAGCATTATTTGCAGTGCAAAAGCCCAAGTGGATCGTAATTCTTCACAGTTCGGCGTCTTGTTTCCTAAAGCCATCGTAACACAAGTATTACTTTAAACTGGACAGAGATTTACGAGCGCTCGGGAGGAATGGCACGTATGCGGTCACATGTTATACAAAATACATTTTGTTTGAAGTCCCCCGTGGTGAAAATCCAGCTTTTAATGTAGCCTATATGCCTATGTGGTGTTTTTAATATGCTTTAAGACAAACCATATGTTAATTCATAAGTCTGTCGACTCCACCAGTGTTGGGAAAGTTCACGTTCTACATGAACTAGTTCAAAGTTCAGTTCACAAATGTAGTTCAGTTCATAGTTCATACTTCACAATTTTGATCTAAGTTCACAGTTCCAAACTAGTTCACAGTTCTTTTTTTCCACGTGTTGCTGCGAGCTATACAACCACAAACAGCAATTCTGAAGGTAGGATTTAATGCGTATTTGGCGTGCTGTCTGGCTCCAAGGTCGGAATTCAGCCAAAACCCAGAGTACCCGTGCTGTATTTTGGTGATGAAAGATGAGTTTTAAAGATGAAATGATCGACTAGAGTGGGACTTTAACACAGTTAATGTTGTGGTGCAATGTATACACAACAACACTCTAATATCAGGATATTTTATTTTTTGCTATATCTTTTATGAACGTTTTAAAACAACGCTAAATAAATTATCGCCTCTCTGAACTGATATGTAAATAAATTGTAATATATTGTGTGTATATTGTAAATAGCCGTCGCTGTTTGCACTAGTGAATAAATGCTGTAGCTGGTGATATGTTTATGGTGTACATAAATAGTATAACCTCTACCCTGCTCATATGGTATTCCTTTTATTTGTGCAAAAAGTCTGAAATATTGTTTAACCCCTGCATGATCATGTACAGTAACATGTGTGTGTTCACTGACCCTAGAAGCACATGGAAGACAGCGAGACCGTGACTGTAAATGTTCTGCTCAACACTGTTATGGATGCGGCTCATTAGGCTGAGAATTTAAGAAAATCACTGGATTTCATGTAATGACAGTGCTCATACAGCATAAATGCAAATAAAGTTACAGTAACGAGCGATACATCTCTGCACATTCATGTAAGTGGGAACGCACACAACAAAATAACAAACGTTCATGAAATGGCTTACAGAAAAGGCTCTGAACAACAGGATCAAAAGATGTCGGGAAACGAGGCGCGGAGGATTTGTTCCCGGGAGCGTTTAGTGAGTTCAAGTTGAGATCTCTGAAGAAGACACACACACACACCCTGCAGTGAAGTGATGCATCAGTGCTTCCATTGTCTGAGCTCCTCATCTGTGTGCGATTAGCTGTTGTGTGATGTGTAGCTGATGTGTGTATTCATCAGAGGAAGGGCTTTTCCCGACTCTTCCCACCGCTGTGAGTGTCCTCGATCACCCCGTCTCCAGCTCTGCTGTCAGGATGTGAACGTATTTTGTCATTTTTGTTCAGGTGCAATCTGGCGTCTCTGCTCACCATCGCCCTCCATGGTAAGCTGGAGTACTACACCAGCATCATGAAGGACCTGCTCGTGGATCTGATTCGACGCCTCCGCCTCCAAAAACCCCAAACTGATGCTGAGGAGGACCGAGTCCGTGGTGGAGAAGATGCTCACTAACTGGATGTCCATCTGCATGTACAGCTACCTCAAGGTGTGTGTGTGTGTGTGTGTGTGAGAGTTGCGCTGGTTCTCCGCTGACTGCAGGAGTGTGTCGTGTGTCCTCCTCCTGTTGTGTGTGTGTGTGTGGCGCTGTTCTCCACTGACTGCAGAGTGTGTCGGTGTCCTCCTCCTGTGTGTGTGTGTGTGTGTGTGTGTGTGGCGCTGGTTCTCCACTGACTGCAGGAGTGTGTGTGTGTCCTCAGGAGAGGTTGGCAGCCGTTCTTCCTCCTGTTGTGTGTGTGTGTGTGTGTGTGTGTGTGTGTGTGGCGCTGGTTCTCCACTGACTGCAGGGAGTGTGTTGTGTGTCCTCAGGAGAGGGTTTGGCGAGCCGTTCTTCCTCCTGTTGTGTGTGTGAGTTGCGCTGGTCTCTCCGGGCTGGCTGCAGGAGTGTGTTGTGTGTCCTCCTCCTGTCTGTGTGTGTGTGTGTGTGTGGCGCTGGTTCTCCACTGACTGCAGGGAGTGTGTTGTGTGTCCTCCTCCTGTTGTGTGTGTGTGTGTGTGGCGCTGGTTCTCCACTGACTGCAGGAGTGTGTTGTGTGTCCTCCTCCTGTTGTGTGTGTGTGTGTGTGGCGCTGGTTCTCCACTGACTGCAGGAGTGTGTTGTGTGTCCTCCTCCTGTTGTGTGTGTGTGGCGCTGGTCTCTCCCCAGCTGACTGCAGGAGTGTGTTGTGTGCTCCTCCTGTTGTGTGTGTGTGTGTGTGTGGCGCTGGTTCTCCGCTGCTGCAGGAGTGTGTTGTGTGTCCTCCTCCTGTTGTGTGTGTGTGGCGCTGGTTCTCCGCTGACTGCAGGAGTGTGTTGTGTGTCCTCAGGAGAGGGTTGGCACGAGCCGTTCTTCCTCCTGTTGTGTGCCATCAAACAGCAGATCAACAAGGGCTCGAAATCGACGCCATCACAGGCAAGGCTCGCTACACACTGAACGAGGAGTGGCTTCTGCGGGAGAACATCGAAGCCCAGCCGCAGGTCAGCCAAATGCGTTCGTCACACTCGTGCATACATTTAAGAAGAATGTGTTATTTATATATAAAATATTTTCGATATAATATAAATGATGTATGAATATGTATACAGTATATACGTGCAAATATTTCGTACATATATACACATGCAAATGTGTAGTTATAAATACAAAATAGTAATACACAGGACACACACATGTATTATATAAACACAAACTTTTATTTTGGATGTGATTACCCTTGCACTAGTAGAAACATTTCAGAAATACTCCATGAAAGATGTATAAACAATTGTTTGCGCTAACACTTTGAGGACATTATTAACCCTTGTGCATCCCTGTGGACACACACTGCCTTATTCATTTAAAAAATAAATGTTTTATCATTTTGCCTGTGTTAATGCCAACTGCATACATTTTGGCACAGGTGTGTATTTTTATAGTAATTTTACTATTTCACCCTCATTTCCTTTAATAAGTTCTACTGGCACTAGAAACACAGAATAGTTCCTCTCGGGACCTTCAGGACAAACAAGACTGTGTGTGACTGTGTGTGACTGTGTGTGTGACTGTGTGTGACTGTGTGTGACTGTGTGTGACTGTGTGACTGTGTGTGACGTGTGTGTGTCTGTGTGTGACTGTGTGTGACTGTGTGTGACTGTTGTGTGACTGTGTGTGACTGTGTGTACTGTGTGTGACTGGTGTGACTGTGTGTGACTGTGTGTGACTGTGTGTGTGACTGTGTGTGACTGTGTGTGACTGTGTGTGACTGTGTGTACTGTGTGTGACCTGTGTGTGACTGTGTGTGACCTGGTGTGTGACTGTGGTGACTGTGTGTGACTGTGTGTGACTGTGTGTGACTGTGTGTGACTGTGTGTGACTGTGTGTGACTGTGTGTGGGCGACGCTGTGTGTGACTGGTGTGTGACTGTGTGTGACTGTGTGTGACTGTGTGTGACTGGTGTACTGTGTGTGACTGTGTGTGACTGTGTGTGACTGTGTGTGACTGTGTGTGATTGTGTGTGACTGTGTGTGACTGTGTGACTGTGTGTGACTGTGTGTGACTGTGTGTGACCGTGTGACTGTGTGTGACTGTGTGTAACTGTGTGTGACTGTGTGTGACTGTGTGTGACTGTGTGTGACTGTGTGTGAACTGTGTGTGACTGTGTGTGTACTGTGTGTGACTGTGTGTGACTGTGTGTGACTGTGCTACCTGTGTGCTGATCTGTGTGTGACTGTGTGTGACTGTGTGTGACTGTGTGTGACTGGTGTGTGACTGTGTGTGACTGTGTGTGACTGTGTGTGACTGTGTGTGACTCTTGTTGTGTGTGACTGGTGTGTGACTGTGTGTGACACATGATGTGTGACTGTGTGTGACTGTGTGTGACTGTGCTGACTGTGTGTGACTGTGTGTGACTGTGTGTGACTGTGTGTGACTGTGTTGTGTGTGTGACTGTGTGTATTGTACTGTGTGTGACTGTGTGTGACTGTGTGTGACTGTGTGTACTGTGTGACTGTGTGTGACTGTGTGTGACTGTGTGTGACTGTGTGTGATCTGTGTGTGACTGTGTGTGACTGTGTGTGACTGTGTGTGACTGTGTGTGACTGTGTGTGACTGTGTGTGTTATCTGTGTGTGACTGTGTGTGACTGTGTGTGACTGTGTGTGACTGTGTGTGTGACTGTGTGTGATCTGTGTGGACTGTGTGTGACTGTGTGTGACTGTGTGTGACTGTGTGTGACTGTGTGTGACTGTGTGTGACTGTGTGTGACTGTGTGTGACTGTGTGTGTGTGTGACTGTGTGTGACTGTGTGTGTGTGTGACTGTGTGTGACTGGTGTGACTGTGTGTGACTGTGTGTGACTGTGTTGACTGTGTGTGACTGTGTGTGATGTGCTGTGTGTGTGACTGTGTGTGACTGTGTGTGACTGTGTGTGACTGTGTGTGACTGTGTGTGATTGTGTGACTGTGTGTGACTGTGTGTGACTGTGTGTGACTGTGTGTGACTGTGTGTGACTGTGTGTGACTGTGTGTGACTGTGTGTGACTGTGTGTGACTGTGTGTGACTGTGTGTGTGTGTGACTGTGTGTGACTGTGTGTGTGACTGTGTGTGACTGTGTTTGTGACTGTGTGTGACTGTGTGTGACTGTGTGTGACTGTGTGTGACTGTGTGTGATTGTGTGTGACTGTGTGTGACTGTGTGTGACTTGTGTGACTGTGTGTGACTGTGTGTAACTGTGTGTGACTGTGTGTAACTGATGCACAAGGGTTAAAGAGCAGATGACCTTCTGTTAACATTACTGAAGTGCTGAGAAGGTTGTGATGTGACCTCTGACCTCTGGTCTCCGCTGCAGAACATCAGCGTGTCGTTCCAAGGCTTCGGCATGGACTCGAAGCCAGCGTGCGCGTGATGAACACCGACACCATGGGTCAGGTGAAGGACAAGATCCTGGAGGCCTTTTACAAGAACCTGCCCTTCTCCCAGTGGCCCCGAGAGGAGGACGTGGAGCTGGGTGAATAACGGCTCCTTATCTCTGATCACACACTCGTTAATCTCTGATCACACACTCGTCAATCTCTGATCACACACTCCTTAATCTCTGATCACACACTCGTCAATCTCTGATCACACACTCCTTAATCTCTGATCACACACTCCTTAATCTCTGATCACACACTCCTTAATCTCTGATCACACACTCCTTAATCTCTGATCACACACTCCTTAATCTCTGATCACACACTCCTTAATCTCTGATCACACACTCCTTAATCTCTGATCACACACTCCTTAATCTCTGATCACACACTCCTTAATCTCTGATCACACACTCCTTAATCTCTGATCACACACTCCTTAATCTCTGATCACACACTCCTTAATCTCTGATCACACACTCCTTAATCTGCTGATCACACACTCGTTAATCTCTGATCACACACTCCTTTAATCTCCTGATCACACACTCCTTAATCTCTGATCACACACCTCGTTAATCCTCTCTGATCACACACTCGTTAATCTCTGATCACACACTCCTTAATCTCTGATCACACACTCCTTAATCTCTGATCACACACTCGTTAATCTCTGATCACACACTCGTTAATCTCTGATCACACACTCCTTAATCTCTGATCACACACTCCTTAATCTCTGATCACACACTCCTTAATCTCTGATCACACACTCCTTAATCTCTGATCACACACTCCTTAATCTCTGATCACACACTCCTTAATCTCTGATCACACACTCCTTAATCTCTGATCACACACTCCTTAATCTCTGATCACACACTCGTTAATCTCTGATCACACACTCCTTAATCTCTGATCACACACTCCTTAATCTCTGATCACACACTCCTTAATCTCTGATCACACACTCCTTAATCTCTGATCACACACTCCTTAATCTCTGATCACACACTCGTTAATCTCTGATCACACACTCCTTAATCTCTGATCACACACTCCTTAATCTCTGATCACACACTCGTCTTAATCTCTGATCACACACTCCTTAATCTCTGATCACACACTCCTTAATCTCTGATCACACACTCCTTAATCTCTGATCACACACTCCTTAATCTCTGATCACACACTCCTTAATCTCTGATCACACACTCCTTAATCTCTGATCACACACTCCTTAATCTCTGATCACACACTCCTTAATCTCTGATCACACACTCCTTAATCTCTGATCACACACTCGTTAATCTCTGATCACACACTCCTTAATCTCCTAATCACACACTCCTTAATCTCTGATCACACACTCCTTAATCTCTGATCACACACTCCTTAATCTCTGATCACACACTCCTTAACTCTCTGATCACACACTCCTTAATCTCTGATCACACACTCGTTAATCTCTGATCACACACTCCTTAATCTCTGATCACACACTCCTTAATCTCCTGATCACACACTCCTTAATCTCTAATCTCTGATCACACACTCCTTAATCTCTGATCACACACTCCTTAATCTCTGATCACACACTCCTTAATCTCTGATCACACACTCCTTAATCTCTGATCACACACTCCTTAATCTCTGATCACACACTCGTTAATCTCTGATCACACACTCCTTAATCTCTGATCACACACTCCTTAATCTCTGATCACACACTCCTTAATCTCTGATCACACACTCCTTAATCTCTGATCACACACTCCTTAATCTCTGATCACACACTCCTTAATCTCTGATCACACACTCGTTAATCTCTGATCACACACTCCTTAATCTCTGATCACACACTCCTTAATCTCTGATCACACACTCCTTAATCTCTGATCACACACTCCTTAATCTCTGATCACACACTCCTTAATCTCTGATCACACACTCCTTAATCTCTGATCACACACTCGTTAATCTCTGATCACACACTCCTTAATCTCTGATCACACACTCCTTAATCTCTGATCACACACTCCTTAATCTCTGATCACACACTCCTTAATCTCTGATCACACACTCCTTAATCTCTGATCACACACTGCTTAATCTCTGATCACACACTCCTTAATCTCTGATCACACACTGTTACAAAATATATGATTTTAGTGTTCACAGAATGTCATAAATGCGTGTAGCTGTTGTATTAGTTGTTAGTATCGGAGTGAGTGAGTATTACTCATCATTACTCTCTCTCTTCCCACTCTCTCTGCTGGGTCAGAGTGGTTTCCCAAGGATCCAGAACCAGAATCCTGCAGGATCTGGACGACACGTCTGTCATGGAGGACGGCAGAAAAAAACTCAATACCGTTTCCCACTATCAGGTGTGTGTGTGTTCTCTGAGTGTATGTGCAAACAAATGAAAATTGGATTTCCATGGGATTTGAGAATCATACATTTCTACAGTTCCTTTTCTTCTCTGTGTGTTCATCATATTTGGTGTAATCCGATCATGTGTTCATCATATTTGGTGTAATCTGATCATGTGTTCATCATATTTGGTGTAATCTGATCATGTGTTCATCATATGTGGTGTAATCTGATCATGTGTTCATCATATGTGGTGTAATCTGATCATGTGTTCATCATATTTGGTGTAATCTGATCATGTGTTCATCATATTTGGTGTAATCTGATCATGTGTTCATCATATGTGGTGTAATCTGATCAGGTGTTCATCATATGTGGTGTAATCTGATCATGTGTTCATCATATTTGGTGTAATCTGATCATGTGTTCATCATATTTGGTGTAATCTGATCATGTGTTCATCATATTTGGTGTAATCTGATCATGTGTTCATCATATTTGGTGTAATCTGATCATGTGTTCATCATATTTGGTGTAATCCGATCATGTGTTCATCATATTTGGTGTAATCTGTGTGTTGCAGATCCCAGATGGGGCGTCACTGGCCATGAGCATGAAAGACACGAGAGAGAACACACTGGGCAGAGGTACAGAAACACACCTCACACACACACTTACTTGAGAAACACTTTTGCAGAGACACTGTTATCATGACAACGTCCACTTTAGATGAGTATGCAGATCTGTGCTGCGCTTTCCTCTCAGTGGAAGCATAAACACTACAGAAATGAGCAAACGTCACACTGATTTATCACGCAGAGCCACACCCACCTATTACATCATCACCACACCGACCAATGGGAGGAACGAGGCGAATCTTTCCCAGAGAGTTCTCTTTGGCTTTTGCAAAATCGGGGCCTTAACATGCACAATATTCTGTCACACACACACGCACGCACACACACACACACACCAACTCAGTTGTGAACTCACATGTTTCTGTTGATTCACAGCTAAAGATCTGGACACAGAGAAGTACGTTCATCTGGTGAGTGAGCTGGACGACTCTACATCTCTTTTGCTCAGTAATTATCTAGTGTTATACTTTATCAGTCGTCTCCGATTGCTTAAATGATTGTGTAACAGATGATATTCAGAAACACACACAGTTCTCGGACGGGGTCAGAGCTTTTCACAGTGATGAGAATACACTCAGCTCTCGCCGAAGACTGTGTGTGTTTGACGGCTGGTTTAGCTCTGCTGTGTGTGTGTTTGACGGATGGTTTAACACTTCTGTGTGTGTGTTTGACGGATGGTGTAACACTTCTGTGTGTGTGTTTGACGGATGGTTTAACACTTCTGTGTGTGTGTTTGACGGATGGTTTAACACTTCTGTGTGTGTGTTTGACGGCAGGTTCTTCCACATGATGATCTGGGCGAGAACAGAAAGACTCACAGACACAGTCAGAGGAAGAAAGTGTTGCCGGAGATCTACCTCACACGCCTGCTCTCCACGAAGGTAGTGGATAAACTCACACACACAACCACAGTCTCACACTCGGTTCCATCACTACTGACCTCCTAAAGGCTCATATCATGGGAACAAAGGATTGAAATCAGAGAAGCTGTGAGAGCCTCTTCTCTGTCCACACGGACCTTTCCAAGGCTTGTAAATACACTCTTTATTGCAAAGTGTGCTGACATAAACAAGTGTCCGATGCGCCAAGAATATAACAAGACACTGATAATAAAGGTAAATGAAAATAAGGGCTGGTAATTCAGTCTAGCTCCCCTTAACTCTTTCCCAGCCATTGATGGACTTTTCCGACTTTCCGTGTTTTCCCTGTTATACGGTCAGGGGCGATATTACACATCTACTGAATGAGTACTGAATCTCCTCATCAAAACACAGAAGAAGCAGAAACAAGCGATATCATGTGTAATCATATGCACATGTAAAATATAGCGATCATAAACATTAAATGGTCTAATGTTACTGAATGAAATGTTGAACTATGAAGAGGAAACGCCAGAAGCTTTGAGGTGTTGATGAGCTCGCATCTACTCCGTCTGTGTTTAATCATCGCTCTGAATCTCTCCTGGAGGAAGACTTTGACTAAAACGTCTCAGCTTTTTGCTCAAAATGTTGCTTTTTTATTAAACTTAGCCACATTCAAGGGCTGATAAAAAGTAGTTTTATTCTAGCTTCATGCGCTTTTTTTTTTAAAGCAGAAGCTCTTTTCTTTTCTCATTTATTGTTCAATTATTTATACAGCAAAATATTTTGGGGGGCCATAAACATATTTTTGGCTGAACAAAAAAAGGGCTGTTGGGGAAAGAGTTAGTCACTGTAAAACTGAAGTTACACTGGTGTTCTCTCCTCTATTGTGTCGTCTGACGAGTGAAACGCTTCTGGAACAACATCGAATGTGGGCGGGGCTTGATTGTGTCTGTGGGGAATTGATTGGATGGTTGTGGTTTGCTATTGGCTGAGCTCATGTGAGTGACAGGTTGCCCCGCCCTCGTCATCAGAGAAGAGATGCTGTAAGAGGGAGTTATTCTGATTCAAGATTATTAACATAATAATGATATTCCTTTATAAACACTGCAATATTCCATGAGAAACAGACAGAAGCGAGGGATGATGGTGCGGACATCATGACCATCGATGTTTATGATGTCACAACCATGAGTTCGTTAGCATACAGTATGTTTTAAAGGGACAGTAGCAGAGAGATGTGGACCGTAGACCGCAGGTGAAACTCAATCTCATCACAGAGTGCTGTACATGAAGACTAATCCGTGTGTGAATGTGTGTGTGTGTCAGGGAACACTGCAGAAGTTCCTGGATGATCTCTTCAAAGCCATCCTCAGCATTCCTCTGGAGAATCCACCGTTTGCTATCAAGTACTTCTTCGACTTTCTGGAGGAACAGGCAGACAAGCGCGCATAACCGATACGGACACGTTACACATCTGGAAGACTAACAGGTATTGTTATTTCACTCTCTCTGAAATGCTTTATTCTGATTGGTCAAGAGATGGTTGATTCTAATTGGTCCATTGATGGTCCGAGGTCAGTTATTCGTCAATAGCCGCACTGTATAATGAGGCTCATCCGGGTATTTGGGCCCAGTGCTTCTTTCATTCGGGGTCCTTAAATGGGATAAAGAAAAGTCCCAATTATTCAGAAGGTCTTCAGTTTGGGAACTGAAAAATATGGCTTAAAGGGTTAGTTCACCCAAAAATGAAAATGAAGTCATTAATTTCTCACCCCCATGCTGTACCAACCCCGTCAGACCTTCGTTCATCTTCGGAACACAAATAAAGATATTTTGGATTAAATCTGAGAGCTGGATCACTCCTCCATAGACTGCCTAAGGGACTGTGCCCGGTTGCATAAAGCACCTTAAGTGTAATTTTCCCTTAAGTTCACCCTTATGTTTCCCTTAAACCTAAGGGTGTTGCAGAAAAAAACCCTTATCTGTTACTTAAGGGTTTCTTTAAGTGAAACGTCATAAACACTTAGATTTTCCCTTAAATGCTGTTTTTTCACTTAAGTAATCCCTTAAAAAGCGTTATGTGTTGCATAAAACCCCTTAACGGTCTTTTCCCTAAGTATAATTTAAGGTTTGGGAATCGTAACCTTAAGAGTAACACTGACAAAAATAAAGACGAAATGGCTGAATGTATGGAACCAGCTGAAGATCATTATGTGCCAAGAAGAATTTTTAGGGATAGGGAGAACCCTTTGGACCCTTTTTATGTTGGCGCATGCACTTATTTATTTTTATTTTTTTTATAAAAATAAAATAAAAGAGTCTGAATGTTTGGAGTTGTATAACGCAACAAGGAGTTTTATTAGGCTACATCTGATCGTCAAACCAACGTATCAGCAACAGCAACCAACAACATCGGCAATAAAACCTGAATTAACAACAAAGCGACCAGTGATCTCTCTATTATACTCTTCTATATAGTGGCTATTAACATTTTAATTAAATTACTGTTATAGGATAACAGGATATTTACCATTAACAGATATGTGCCAAATGTCTGTCAGATTTCGCGCTCTCTTCTTCTGTTTAGTTTTTCCTAACTCACTGACGACGGTGCACAAGCCACTAAAGGTAAAGGGAAAACATGACATGGATTTCAGGAGAAATAGGTTTTGTTAATGTGTAAGCCTATGGCAAGTCGAATGGATTTGGGAAATGGACCGGCCGGGATTTTATATTTTCGGAGCTGGAAAGAGAGACGTAAAGTTATTTGCAATCACATAGATATTGCCTGCACAATCATACAGTATGATCAGATATTGGATACGTGGATATTAGATATTGGATATCAGATACGTGTCCCCCTGTGCCCCCATAGAATTACGTGTATGTTTCAGACAATAGTGCGTGGGATATGTTTCCACGTGCATAAATCGCCTGTCAGCAGAGGGGTTCACTGGGTTGCGGGGGCTGTTTCTCGTCATTTGACTCGTAGTTTGCTTTTTCAATTTTTATTTTTTATTTTACCATATTCGTCAAGAAGAAAACATTTATCATCCCCTGTCCAATTAGGCTTTCTTTTTTGTTTTCTTTATCCATTCCGATATCCTACTTTATTTGATGAAACCGCAAAATTGCTACTGTTAGTGTTTTGCGTATCCATGGTAACAACAGACTTTTATAACGTGAATCCAGGATCGCTGTCGTGAAACACTTAATTTTTTCCCTTACCTAAGAGAACCGTTTAAGAGATTATATGCAACACCCTTAAATTATTCTCTTAGGTAAGGGGAAATCGCCCCTTAAGTATCATTCTTAAGGGAAAAACTTAAGGTGTTTTATGCAACCGGGCACTGGCTCTTGACGGCCCATAAAGACATTAAAGAAAATGTTTAAATATTCCATGTGCCTACAGCGGCTCAACTATAAGTTTACTCAGCGACGAGAATACTTTTTGTGCGAAAAAAACATAAATGACGACTTTATTCGACTATTCCATTACTTCCTTTACTGTGCGCATGCGCGAGAACTGAGATGACGACGTTCTTCTTCTACTACTTCTTCTTACCGGCTGCTCACCGCTCAGGAGTATTAGCGCCGCCTACCGCGTCTCAGATGATGATCAGCGCTCCGGCTATATCAGCACATCATCTGATACGGTAGGGGCGCTGATACTCCTAAGCGGTGAGCAGCCGGTGAGCAGGAAGTAGTCAAAGAAGAACGTCCTCATCTCAGTTCTCGAAGCATGCGTTCTGGAAATCTCTTCTACTCTCGTCTAAAGGCCCATAAGGAAGTAATGTAATAGTCGAATAAAGTCGTTATTTATGTTTTTTTCGCACAAAAAGTATTCTCGTCACTTGATAAACGTATAATTGAGCCGCTGTAGGCACATGGAATATTTAAACATTCTCTTTAATGTCTTTATGGGCCGTCAAGAGCCAGTCCCTTAGGCAGTCTATGGAGGAGTGATCCAGCTCTCAGATTAAATCCAAAATATCTTTATTTGTGTTCAGAAGATGAACGAAGGTCTTACGGGGTTGGAACAGCATGGGGATGAGTAATTAATGACTTAATTTTCATTTTTGGGTGAACTAACCCTTTAATGTGAATATTAAATTCAAAACACAGTGATCACAGTTGATCCTATTATGTGAGTTGTGAATGGAAGCATTCTAAAAAGTTGTCAAGTCAAAAGTGCACAATCAATGAAGTTATTGTCTCCCAAAAGAAAGAATCGACTGAGAACAAGTCGTCTGTAATTCGAATCACACTGCGTTACGGTTCTGTCACTAGAAAATATATTTGCATAAATCCATAAGGCCTATGTTGTACGTTGTCTGTCAGCAAACAACTTGACCCTGCAATAAATCAGAAGTAAACTCATGGGTTTGTTGTTGAACATACTCTTGTTAACACTAATGGTGAGGAATTACAGTCGCAACATCTCACAGTGGTCCTCAAACTGACAAACACCGAGTCCTGCTCGAGTCCTGCTTGAGAATAACTCGCTCTTACAATGTTTCATCATTGGACTCAGAATGATATGGTCAAATCGACGGCATCGTTCATATTTCAGTTTGCGGGTACAATCGCTGAGCTGTAGGAAGCCTCTGGAACTGAAGTTCAGTTATGGTAATGGGTGTTTTTTTATTGACACGCGCTCTCTATGTGGTAGACTAATCACAACAGACTGAGCTGTCTGGCCAATCAGTGCAGAGTAGCTCTTGGAAAGGAGGGATTTAGAGAGATTGGTTGAAGAATGGTAATCTGCAATGTTTATTATGAGAAAATGGAACAGTTTTTTGACCTTTGATGCCTGTAAACCTTATGGTATCATAATCGTAAATAATATAATAATATTTTAAATTAATACAAATGTAAGAATTTTAACCTTTTTCTTAAAAAATGTTAAAGGCTGAAATGTTTATCATTTAATAGAAAACTTCATCATTTTATGGTGTTATGGTGTGACTATAGATATCAATCTATCCTGCTCATATGGCATTGAAAAAGTCTTAACTAAAATAAATAAATGTAATACACAGTAATAAATAATGCACTGAAATAACACTGCATTGGCACAAGCAGCCGTTAAAAATCGCGTGCGTGTGTGTGTGTTCAGTTTGCCTCTGCGCTTCTGGGTGAATATCCTGAAGAATCCTCAGTTTGTGTTCGACATCGATAAGACGGACCACATGGATGCGTGTCTGTCTGTCATCGCTCAGGCTTTCATCGACGCCTGCTCACTGTCTGACCTGCAGCTGGGCAAAGTGAGATCCCACACACACACACACACACATATACACACAGGATCATATCACAGGATCAGATCTCTGACCAGCTGCTGTGTGTATTTTTTTAGGATTCTCCCACCAATAAGCTTCTGTATGCCAAAGAGATCCCGGAGTACAAGAAGAGAGTGCAAAACTACTACCAGCAGATCCAGGAGATGGCGCCGCTGAGCGAGCAGGAGATGAACGCGCACCTGGCCGAGGAGTCGCGGGTGAGTGAGTTCCCTTATGAGGAACACTGTTCCGCCCTCAGAGGGGGCGGAGCCTCAGAGACACACCCACTGTTACACTTCAGAGGGGGCGGGGCCTCAGAGACACACCCACTGTTACACCTCAGAGGGGGCGGAGCCTCAGAGACACACCCACTGTTATACCTCAGAGGGGGCGGAGCTTCAGAGACACACCCACTGTTACACCTCAGAGGGGGCGGAGCCTCAGAGACACACCCACTGTTACACCTCAGAGGGGGCGGAGCCTCAGAGACACACCCACTGTTACACCTCAGAGGGGGCGGAGCCTCAGAGACACACCCACTGTTACACCTCAGAGGGGGCGGAGCTTCAGAGACACTACCACTGTTACATCAGCACCTTAAGAGAGTTTGAAGGCGTTTACCTTTGAAAGATCACTGACAAGTTGTTTGACAAATTTAATTTTGGCTTGAATTTGTTCTGAATGACGTCACACTAATTAATTCTTCGCTTTCGCTTGCCCTAGATCGTGATCTTAAGCACACAATGCAGTTGTTGCGATACGCCATGCATGTCCGCTGCATTATACACTTGAGGAATGCAGACTTTGCACATAAAACATTCATACACACTTGATGTTCACTGACAGAATTTCTGAACGCTTTTTGCCACAGAAATACAGGAATGAGTTCAACACCAACCTGGCCTTAACAGAAGTCTACAAGTACGCCAAGAAATATCGCAGTCAGGTGAGTCACTGTCCGGTGTGTGTGTGAGCGTGTGCAGTTGAGCTTGTTTGACATGAAAGTGATCACATGAGGGTTTGACAAGCGCTGAGTGTGTGTGAATGTGCAGTGTGTGTTTCACTGCATGAGTGTGAAGGAGACGGCTTTATTCTCAGTCAGAGAACTGACATTTATTTATTTCATTTTTTTGCAAATGTGGCTGAAAAGTTAAAACACACACACCACATTTGCTCATGTCAAACTTAAAAACACTCACTGAAACCACCCGGTCATCGTATACAGTGCTATGAGAAACAGAGACACACACACTTCTCCTGTCCAACACTATAGTTCAGGAGTGTTTGAGTGAGTCTTGAGTCGGACTGAGCTCCAGCACTGCCGTTCTTCAGTTTCAGCCACTGGTTTTAAAGAGTGTCCTGTTCTCCGGCTGTGTGTATTGATTTCAACTAAATCGTCAGTCACAGCTAACGACATTTTGTTAATGTTCCCATTAAGATATTAAAACACTATTTCTGAATGTTCTCTGAACCTCGCTTTTAAAATGTTTTAAAAACGGTTGGTTGTGTGAGCAATAATGGAACATTGTATCATTCTTCAAACATTATGGAACGTTACTTTTGAATGTTCTCTGAACGTTCCGGAACAAGTCGTTACATTAAAAAACGTTAAATGAACGTCCAACTGAAATGTTTCAGAAAAGAAGTTCCATGAATGATGTATAATAGGGGTGTAACGATACCCTCATGTCACAATTCGATATATATCACGAAACTGAACGTTACGATATAATATTACTGCGATACTCACATGATCAAAGGTTACATCTTTTTTTCACCTTTACATTTTTTATATGATTGCACTCTTTGACTGATTAGATTGTACATTATATTCAACATTATCAAAATCAGTTGAGTTAAAGCTACATTCGTGTGTGTGTGTGTGTTTCAGGTGGCGAGCGCGCTGGACTCGAACCCTACCGCTCGACGCACTCAGCTCCAGCACAGGTTCGAGCAGGTCGTGGCTCTGATGGAGGACAACATCTACGAGTGCAGCAGCGAAGCCTGATCGACTCGTGTGTGTGTGTGTGTGTGTGTGTGTGTTTGAGGATCCTCAGGTGAAGAGAAACAGACGCTTGCTCTCGCTCTATATTACTCAAGCATTGACTTCAGTCGAGGAGGTTGTTTAATTGTGACGCACTGACCCCACTCTCGGGGAGAGCCAATTATGCACTGGATTATACAAGACCTTCTCCATAGCAATATTTATACCTGTATGATGAGTTTATAGTGTGCCTCAATCAATGTGGAGAATGTTTCTGATGGGATGTTTGTGCCTGCACTGTTCAATGGCGTTTCTCTCTAATTCCACGATGCCTTGGACTACAAGTAATGATATGATTAACATATAATTAAAGTGTTGCTTTTGTATTATTGTTTTTTTTTATGAAGGGTTTTGATCATTCTTGGAAGAGTCCAAACCAAAATGTGTGCATTCTTCTGTGAAGCTTTTTGGAGAAAGAGGGAAATTTTATCAGTAAAGACAAACTTTACTAAAACGTGTCATGTTCAGTTTTCTTTGTCATGTCTCCAAGGGCAAGTTTCACATGAGCTTTTATTTCATCTTTGCCTCTGATTTTTAATCTGCTGGCAAATTCATATCCTCACACATTGACATATTCAATCTTCTTCCACAGGCAACATTTACATCTAAAAGTTCACAGAATGGTTTTGTTAGCGTTTCTCCTGAGGTCTCTTATGGCTCCAGCGCTCAGAATCACTTCGTCAACGGCAAACTTGGATTCAAAACATCAGCCTATAGTCACAATGTACAAAATCATAACTGATCATAGCTACACATTCATCTAATACCTGGAGAATCAGCAAACGCCGGTGAAGCCGAAGCTAGTGGAACAGACATTGAAGGATTTCCCATATAAATGCACAGTTGCACACAGTTCAAACACACAGCAGAGTTATAGAGATCTGACGGGACAGAATAAGATGACGTAGCGATGGAAGTAGATTTGAGGAGCGCTGTTGGGCCTGTAGGAGTCTGCGTGCCGGACCGGTCCAGTTCCGAGCCGCTGGGATGTTCAGGCGGGAGCCACTTGAGCGGACGAGACCACCGAGGACTGGGTCTTACTGGTCATCATACTGGTCTCCTCCTCCCCGAACGGGTTCTTCCCACAGCAGACCGTCGTGAGCATGCAGTTCCGGAACTGAACCAAAGCAGTTATCAGTTACTAAGGTGGAATGCGTAGAACTTGTGCTTTCTATAGAAACTAGGGGTGTCCAATGTCATCTGTGTCCATCTTGGACCCCCAAGAATATCATTAAAGTTTAATGGGTGCTCTGTTTATTAAAATTGCTATGGAAAATGGAAAATGAACAAAGCTACAAATTGCTGGACTGCAAATCTGGACTAGTACCCCAGTTGTAGTTTCTAATAGATTCGCTCTATTATATTTAAAACCGAACTATAAGAATCAAGGTCAGTTACTCTTACTACACTGAAACTGGGATACATTTTAATAATGGCCACTGTAGTGTAATTTAAAGTGCCGTCTCATCTTCTCTTCATCAGGATTTACAGTGCAGAGGAGCGATCGAGATGTTTGACCTCCTTCACAGTGCTTTAATGCCGACTACATGAGGAGTCATCTGGTGTTACTAAGGTACTGATATACAGTCATATTACTGCCTTAATGAGGGAGTCGTTGAATTATTCACTCAACCGATGGAGTCAAAAACAATGATTCACTCTGTTCAAAAACACTGATTCATTCAGGAACGAGACAGCACTAGTGTGTGTTGCTTACACACAATAGTTAATTCTGCTGTGTGTTTAGAACAGTTTGCATCACATGTAAGGTTTTGGCAGATGATTGACTTTATGACCCTCATGCTCTTCTGTTAGTGAATTGATGGTAGACCAACAACAAAGTAACTGGCAAACATTGTGTCTAAAATGCGTTATCATCAGTTAAAAAGCGTATACAGTTGAGCCATCTACAGTTAAGCATATACAACAAAACTTTGATTTTGATGTAACTGGGCTCATGGTAACTTTCTCAGCTCTAAATATTACATAATACACATATACAAGTATGAAAGTGCACGGGTCACAGTCTCACCTGTCTGTTGAGTAAGATGTAGATGACCGGGTTGTAGAGGGCTGCACTCTTGGCAAAGAAAGCTGGTATCGTCATGGCGACAGGACCAAATTCAGCCCCCTGGTTAGCAAAGATGTACCAGGCCACACTGGCATACGGCACCCAGCACACCAGGAATGCAATCACCATAACGACCACCATACGCGTCACTTCCCGCTCGGCCCGCTGGGTCGTCTCTGATTCCTGCTGTTGAGCAGCAGCCTGACAACAGAGCATAAAATCATGTCAAAACAATTAGATACTATATCAGATAGGCATAGTCCTAGATGCTGATTGCTACAATGCTATAATACCATACATAATTATGGTGTGAAACACTGGCTCATCGCTGCATAGCAGCCATAGACGTCAACTAATCTGAGTTTAGCTCTAGATCTTTTACATTTATTCATTTTAGCTGCCGATGTTATCCAAAGCGACTTACAATTGCTATATATGTCAGAGGTCACATGGCTCTGGAGCAACTAGGGGTTAAGTGTCTTGCTCAAGGACACATTGGGGTCTCACAGTGGATTCGAACCCAGGTTTCTCACACCAAAGGCATGTGTTTTATCCACTGCGCCATCAACACCCCATCTTGTGGTCGTTATCTAGAAATGGCTTAGTTATCAATTCCATGGATGTTAAATGTTCTTAATGGAACCATCAGTGCCAGTAAAGACACTTTATTTTGTGCAGTTGCGTAAATTGTCATCAAAACTGGTTTTCCAACATTCTTAAAAAAAAATTTCTCCTGCATTCTCTAGAAGAAAGAAAGTCATACAGGTTTGGAATGACATGAGGGCGAGTAGATGATGATATCGTTTTCATTTTGGGGGGAACCATACCTACAGTTCTTCTCAATTAACCAAAATAAAATAAATTTGACTCCAATTAATTAGTCAGGCGACACGCATTTTTACAAGTTGACCCATATCTGCTGAATGTAATGTCCAATCACCCAATGTTTGCTGAAATGCTGAATTGCTGAAATGTTTGTTTCATGTATTCTCTAAATGTCTGTATTTGGTATCTGACAGGTGATTGAAGGTCTGGCCCGTGTCGGGAATGATAAACAAACTGCTTCAGTGTGTGGGATAGATGTCGTCATCGTCTTGTTGCTCCCTCCCCGTTCTGTGATTGGTTCCCTAAATGAGGTGAAAAATCTGGCCATGGTATCCAGACTGCATTTCAGCATGAATAAATCGCGCTGAGGTAAGGCAGCATGGGGAAACCCAGACTAGCGTAAAAGCATAATTTTTTTTAAAACGCCTCAGGTTCGTTTTTTTAGTTTGACGTGCCGCATCAAAAACTATCCGACCAATGAGATTGGCGCATGTTTGAAGAGTCTGAAGTTACAGTAAAACACAACTTGGGGGCGCTCAAACACAAAACGGTCTTGCCGAGCACACATATGCAATGGCAAAGAAGATATACTCGTCACCGTCTACACAGCCAGGAAGAAATAAGACGAGGAAGATGCAAGGCAAGATGAATGTAGAGCTGCTGTTCTCATTGGTGTTAGAATATAAAGAACTATATGACAAACGCGACAGCGACTACAAACATCTTGAGAAAAGAGAACTGTTATGGAATTGTTATTGCTCTGTGGTATTGCAGAGCAAATTAGCGCCATCTAATGTCAGGGAATGAATTTGCATGACGCATAACGCACACTGATATTCGTCCCGGTGTGTACGGGCCTTTAGACAATCAGAATCATTCAACCTGAACCAATGTCTAGCTTAGAGCCAGTGAAGAGTATAACTGCTGATCTTTAGTCGCCTACAAACACCTGTGAGTGTTGAAGCTGCTGATGAAACCGCAAAACTATCTTCCGTAAAACTTTTCTTTAATCTATCATAATTCTGACACTTGTCTTAAATTGACTGCACTTCTAACTCTTGGTCTTAAACAATCCAATCTAATCCTTGGGTCCTTAACCATAAATCCCCTAACACTAGGATCCTTCAAAAACATGGCCACCTGTCAATCAAATTTCAGCAACTAATGAGATCAAATCTGAATGGCCTACCATTACAAAAGATAGAAATATCCATACATTGTGTGAAAATGAATATGTGTACCAAATTTTGTAAAAATATATTTTTATTGCAACAAACTGTTCACAAGAATCAATTCACACAAAGGAGTCTGACTTTCCAGCTCTGGTGTGTGTGTGTGTGTGTGTGTGTCT
This sequence comes from Hybognathus amarus, assembly GCA_030378365.1. Lineage (NCBI taxonomy): Eukaryota > Metazoa > Chordata > Actinopteri > Cypriniformes > Leuciscidae > Hybognathus > Hybognathus amarus. The sequence goes on along the minus strand of JAQIUQ010007551.1, from coordinate 226,748 downwards.
TACCGCACGGACAGTGCAGAGCAGACGACTGTAGCAGAAGAAGATGATCAGCAGTGGGATGAAGAAATGCAGGATGAACATGTAGATGACAAACGAGGTGTTGTTGATTTCCGGTTTTGGAGTATAGTAATCTACTCCACAAGAGCACTGCATCCCCTCGGGAATATACCTGCACACACACACACAGCAATGTATGTATTTTGTTATTATAGTCTAACCGTTTTAAACGGTGGGTACGTTTAAAAGGCTTGAATGCACTTTCAGATTATACTGTCCTGGGAAATTTTGTTAAAAATCAGTTACTAAACCTGCATATTGTGGTGAAGCGTAATTGATTACCTGGACCAGCCCAGTAGGGGCGGCACGGCGCAGGTGAGGGCCATGACCCAGGTGAAGCCCACTCCCATGATGGCGTGCTTCTCACCAAAACGAAATGTGCTCATCGGTTTACACACGACAATGTAGCGCTCAATAGCCAAGACCACCAGAGACCACAGTGCAATCTCTCCTGAGAAACATAGAGAAGCATCTAAATATAGTCAATTCATTTCAATTTGTAGAGGGCTTTACAGAAATTAATGCTGTTAATGTTTGTAATGCCTATTAGTCCAGATTTTAGAAGTTGGATAATGGATAAAGTTGGTTTAGAATAATGAAACCAGTGTAGTTCTGGTTTCAGTTTACTATGTTTTGGTGCAGTTATTTTGGTCAATTCGTTTGAACTTAAGTAGTTACTTAAGTGACGTAATACTTTATTTTTACTCCCTAGTGTGCAAGACAAAGAGCAACTGTGGAGTTCCTTGCAAGGAAGGAAAATGTGATGTTGGATAACGGAGAACAAACCCTTTTACTTTTGGCATTGTGTAAAAATGTCGACCTCAGGGGGCAGCCTTGAGAGCCCCAAATACCTCTGACATATTCAGAAAAGGCCAATGGAATTGGCGTGTGGAATTTGCGTTTCAGGAGACGGCCCCTGACATACGGCTATATAAGACAAGCTGGCTGCTGACAAACTTCAGCTTTGTTCTTTGGAGCCTAAGCCAGTGACTCCGAATCCTTTCACCTCTGCAATAGGGCATCTGCTGATGGATTCCAGCACAATACAGCGGTCCTGCTGGCAAAGGACACAGGACAGCTTGTCCTTCCAGCCAGGAGGAAAAGGGGTTTTACAAAAAATGCAACCAATCCTAGTTCTGTGAATGTTGAATCAGTACTGCACAGTATCCCATTCAGTATTCCCATTGATGAGGAAGCACATTCTGAAAGATGCGTACTTTCATGTTTTGATCCCTCCAAGTCACATACCATTTCTACGGTTCGCTTTCAAAGGTCATGCCTTTTAGTACAAGGTGCTCCCCTTTGGACTGTCCCTGTCTCCTTGTGTCTTACGAAGGTCGCGGAGGCTGCCCTTTCCCCACTAAGGGAGGTGGGCATTCACACACACAACTACCTCAATGACTGACTCATCCTAGCTCACTCACATGAGTTGCTGTGTGCACACAGGTTCCTGGTCCACAAGCCAGATCGGGACTTCGAGTCAACTGGGAGAAGTGTAAGCTCTCCCTCATGCAGAGGATCTCTTTTCTCGGTGTAGTGTTGGACTTGATCGCCATGAAAGCACGTCTTTCTTAACATTGTGCACAGTCAATGCTGAACTACTTGAGATTGTTCAAGCACAAAATTGGTCACAGTTCTTGAATGGGTGTGTATTGTTGTTGTCACAACGGACTCCTCTGAGACGGACTGGGACACTGTACGCAACGGGCACCCAGACTGCGCTTGCACATCAACTGCCTCAATTGTTGGCCACGCTTTGAAGGAAGTTTCGACTCTTGATTCAGGGCAAGCATGCTGTGGTCCAGACAGACAACATAGCAACAGTCGCAAATAAAAATTGCCAGGGTGGCATCCAATTCCACTGCATGTCACACTCACAAGGTCAGAGAGGAAGAAGAACACGTCCACATGGTTGTACCCTACTGGCCCAACCAGACTTGGTTTTCGGGGCTCATGCTGATGACGTTGGTCCCTCCCTGGTGGATTCCCTGAGGAATAACCTTCTTTCTCAGGGGCATGGCACCTGGGCTTCTGGAACCTGCGGCCATACCTCTGGAACCTCTCCACGTCTGGCCCATGGACAGGACGAGGAGGAGGAATTCAGAGGACTATCACCAGTGGTGATGGATACCATTACTGAGGCCAGAGCCCCCTCTACTAGGTGGCTGTATGCCTTGAAGATGCGCCTCTTTACTACATGGAATGCTTCCCAAAGTGAAGACCCATGGAGTTGTAAAGTCGGCTCGGTACTTTCCTTTCTTTAACCGGTAGGTCCATAGGAAGCATAGTTGGGTTCCTGAGAGGTGCACTGAGGCTAAACCCTCCTAGACCTCACCTTATCCCCTCTTGGGATCTCTCTCTGATCCTTCGGGCTCTGCAGAGAGATCTGTTTGACCCTGTACAGTCCGTCAAGCTTAGAGCCCTAACTATGAAAACTGCCCTCCTGATTGCACACACCTCCGTCCAGAGGGTGGGGGGACCTAAAAGCCTTCTCTATTAGTGAATTGTGCCTGGAATTTAGGCTGGCTTAGTCTCACATTGCAATGAGACCCTGGCCTGGATAGCCATGGACTACTCCTTTCAGGGACCAAGTGGTGAACTTGCAAGCAATCCCTCCTGATGAGGAGGCCAAGCCCTGTCTTTGCTGTGTCCAGTGTGTCCATCTATCTAGACCCGGACACAGAGGTTCAGACGAGCAGAGCAGCTCTTTATCTGCTTTTAAGATCAGCGGAAGGGGAAACATGTCTCCAAACAAAGAACGACCCACTGGATTGTGGATGACGTTCTCCGGATGACGGCTTATCAGGCCCTAAAAAATACTGTGAATGAGGACTCACTCGGGATATCGCAGCTACATCGGATCTATCAAACAGTGCTTCATTAGCAGACATATGTAGAGCTGCAGGCCCAAAACTTTTGTGAGAGTTTATCTACGCATGAAAACAGTTTAATCTCAAAATAGCAGTTAAAATTCAAACTGGTTGGATGCACTGGTTGCATTAGCAGCTTTTCCCTCTCTGAGGTGATAACATGTGCCTTTTAGGTCCAGTTTCCCTTATATGATGAACCCTGGACCACAGTGCTTCTATTGCAATGGATGAGTTTGGTGGGAGAACTCTTACCAAGCTCATTACTTGTGGTTTGCTCCGTTTCAGGCGAGCCCTTATAATCTGGCTTGTCCTCTGTATGTAGTGGTTCCCTAACGGTGACCCCATAGAATGTATTCTTCCACTTTTCAGTTTCCTTGTCTGTAAACCCAATGTCTTCCCGTGGACGGAGATAGCTCTGTCATCAGTCGCTGTGAACCCGCTAGTCTCTCCTTTGTTAAGTGGAGCCCATCATAGAAACACTTTCCTATGTAGTACTGCCTCTGGTGAGTCCAAAGTATATATTTTTCACATGCTAAATGTGGTCTCTGTAGTGTTCCTTTCTCGGTCAGGAGGAGAATGCTTTCCAACGTAAGCAACCAGGTTTCCTCATCATAAAATAAAACCTTTCTTTAGGAAAATCAGAAGAGTCCTATGGCTTGAGTGACTTCCCTAGAAGAGGTGAGAAGGTCCCTTTTGGTTGGAAGGCCTGAGGTCCCTACCCTGGCCATTGGTCTGTTGCAAGTTAGTGTAGTTGCACTTGCGCAGTTGCTCAGTTGGCACATGGAGGCTTGCCCACAATTGCACTACAATGCCGTGTGACACAGTTCATGTTGTGGCGTTTAGTGGGGACTCCTAATGCAACCCTCATTCCCTGATGGAGGGAATGGAGACGTTGCGTCTCTCCTGTCAAAACCTGAACCGCATATGAGGGGTTTGAGATTCTGTCTCAGTTCCACAGAACAAACCTTAACATATCCATATGTCCAGGGGCGTGGCCTGGCACGCAAATTGCACACACCAATTCCATTGGCTTTTTCAAAATACATCAGAAATGTTTGGGGCTCTCAAGGGGAACAAGGTTACACCAGAAACAAAAGTGTAGACTACACAGTCCAAATGTTACGTGGAAATGTAATTAAACATTAGCCTATATAGCCTAATACTAGCCTGATAAAGCCTATATTTAACCTTGTTTTTTTTTTTGCATTGTAACATTATGTCCCCCCCCCAAAAAAAATTATTCATGTTACTGGATGGTTACCATTTATTATTATTTTTTCAATGTAAAACACTGTAAAACAATTATTTTAAAAGCAGGTTAAAAACAGTACAGCTAACCCAAGCTGGACGAATAATTAATTTTTGTATAATGGTAATTATTAGATTTGAGGGTGAAATGTGCTTAATGGTCTTGACAACAGAATCTTTGATGTTAGATTTGCATGAAAAACATGCCACAAAATTGTCATGAAAATGTCTTATATGATGACCCTGACATTTTTGTGAGAATTACCAGTAACACTTTATTTTGCAGAGTTCGTCACGTTACATGTAGTTACTCTAGTAATAACTATATGATGCATGATGCAACTAATCCTAACCCAAATCCTTAGTACATAAGGTTAATTATTATTACTCAGTACTTAATGTATAATTATACTGTAACAAGTCACCTTAAAATAAAGGCCACCCATATTGAACATCACAGTCTTTACATGGGACTTCCAAAAATACCATGTTTTTTTTAACATGTTCCTATAATAATTCTGATCCTCATTTGTTCTTTATAGAACATCTGGAGCACTGGTTGGTTTGTTGTTCCCGTGGCGAGTGAGTGCACTTACCGCCCAGCGTGGCAAAGAAGCCCTCGATGTAGCAGCCCGTGACCCCCAGGACGAAGTATCCGTGCAGGGCCGTGTAGAGCGTGACGGTGAAGCCGCCCACCACCATGAACAGGTCGGCCACGGCCAGAGTTGAGCAGGATGAAGTTGAGGGGCGTGCGGAGCTTCTTGTGCTGCACCGTGACGTAGAGCGTGAGGAAGTTCACGGGGAATGAAGTGGCAATGAGGAAGAGCATATACGCGGCCAGAAGCGAGTACTTCCACGGCTCCGCTAGGTAATACTGCGGCTCCTCATACGGGCTGCGGACCAAACCGGTCCTGTTGGACATCGGCACGTAGAAGTTCGGACCTTCTGTTCCGTTCATATTCGGTTCACTGTTTAAGGATCAAGACAGAGAAAGTAGACAGACGAAGCTGGAAAGCGAAGTCCCTGAGAGCGAGCGAGAGATCTGCTGCCCGGGACTCAAGCGGCCCTCTTATATGAACCCCATGTGCCCAGATTAATGAGATTACAGAGGCCATGCAATTTGGAGGAATTGAGTTACAGGCAGATTGGGGTCAGAGAGGGCTTGATAATCCATGGAGGTAAACCGACTGTAAACACGGTAACACTTTCATTTTCCACCTCGTGACTTCAAAGAAATGGCTGGGCTCGATCAATGCAAGTTTTTTAAGTCTAAAGTCTAAAGACTAGTTCATGGAACTCCAACAAAAACCAGCAAACTTGCATTTGGGTAAGCCTTGCTCTTAGTTTTCCCACCAAAAATGAAATCAATTCCTAAAGGATGAGGACAAAGATAATTAAATGGATATTAATAGAGACTTACAAGATGGACAATAACTTGAGGAAAGAAAAAAACAAATGATAAATTGGTTCTGGAAATATTTCCAACAATAATCTTTCAAAAATGGTCATCTCCACTCAGATCCAATCAGATGTAGTGAAAGATATAAAAAGAGCTCTTATAATTCACTTCATTGTCAAAACTAGAATGACTTCCATAAAGACAATATATAAAAACACTCCAGCTCAACTGATAGGAAAACATGAGAACAATACACATTAGAGCATAAATGTGAAATCTTTATTTAAAAGGACAGTGAAATGGAGTGTGTTTGTGTAAGTGTGATAAGGAGCATGTATGGACACACACTGTAATCTACTTTGGCCGGTTTATCCCGGTAATCCTGTCAGAGCTGCGCTGAGCTGGCATTTACTGACGGATTGGAGCAGCGGATCCTGATCAGACCGGGCATCGATGGGTTGTAGGGCAGTACGCACTCACACACACACACACACACTAGGTGCTGGGCTCATCGATAGGTCTGCGGCAGTACGGGCAGCAGTTGTGCTGAAGAACCAACAGCTCATAGTCCTCACTGTGAAACATCTTTGGAAAAGACAACAGAATGCAATCAAACATCACAGAGAGTGAACAGGCTGAACACATGAAGCCGGTGTGTGTGTTTGTACCTGAAAGCAGGACGGACACATGGTGATGCTGACGTCGGGCAGCAGGGATCGGTAGTACTGCCAGCTGAGAGGTTTGGGCCAGCGCTTGATCAGAACATCTCGCCTGGACATGGACCTCAACACCGGCCGAGCTCACGACCACCGGCACGAACTCCCGCCCACCCTGCTGTCAATCACAGCACACAAGACAAGTCAGGTCACCTTCACTCACACAACATCACCCACAGCCCAGCCGACAGGAATGCTCTCTCTCTTATGAAATGTTCTTCCAGTAATGCTAATAGAAAGTTTGTTCAGAGTTATCTGGTCATCTGATAATGTCCAAAAACGTTTACAATTTGTTCCGCTTCCAGCCAGCAAGAATTCTGCATCCCATGGCACGGCAGTGGCTCAGTGGTTCATGTGGATTGTCTACAAATCGGAAGGTTGGTGGTTCAATCCCTGGTTCCACCTGACCAAGTGTCGAGGTGTCCGTGAGCAAGACACCTAACCCCAGCTGCTCCTGACGAGCTGGACGGCACTTTGCATGGCTGACACTGCCGTCGGTGTATGAATGAGTGAATGTGAGGCAAAATGTAAAGCGCTTTGGTGGCCAATGGGTCTATGAAAGCGCTATATAAATGCAGTCCATTTACCTTTTTTTTTCCCATACTGCCATAGATTGGTCATGTGCCCATGTGGAGCACAGATTAGTGCTGTCACTTTAAGAAACTAGTCCTAATGTCCTAATGTCATTCAACACCTGTCCTCAGAACCTGGCCGGGGTGGCCGACAAGACCATCACGTGAAGCTTGGGGAGAAGGAGACTGTCAGAAATACAAAATAAAAAATCAATTGCCCTCTGTCTGGAGCTCCAAGCAAGACCTGGCCTCATGGGGTATGGATGATCATGAGAATGACAAAAAGATGATCATGAGAATGAGATAAAGATGATCATGAGAATGACAAAAAGATGATCATGAGAATGAGATAAAGATGATCATGAGAATGAGATAAAGATGATCATGAGAATGAGATAAAGATGATCATGAGAATGAGATAAAGATGATCATGGGAAAGGTGAGAGATCAGCCCAGAACCACAAGGGAGGAGCTTGTTAATGATCTCAAGGCAATTGGACCACAGTCACCAAGCAGACATTTTAACCTGATCACGTAATGTGTGTCGCATCACAGCTAGTGCAAGACCAGCATTAGTGGTTAAAGTATATACATGTGTATTTTGTTTTTGGCTGGTTTGTTTAGATCAGACTCCATTCCTCGGCTGGATCGTGTTCGAGACTTTGAAGCTGCACTGAAACTCACATCTGACCTTCAACCCGTTGGACCCCATTGAAGACACTATATGGAGAAATCCTGGAGTTTGTTCCTCAAAAACCTTCATTTCTTTTCCACTGAAGGAGGAAAGACATGAACATCTTGGATGACATGGAGGAGTCATAAACTATCAGGACATTATAATCCTGAAGTGAAGAATCCTTTAACGTTCACTAAACCATTTTTAAAACTGGACGTTTTGAATGTTCAGAAAACATTCAGAAATAACATTTTCATAATTTAATGGGAATGTGAACAAAACGTTTTAGAACATAATGGTTATCTGGAATGTGGTTATGCATTCCGCAGACACTTTTATTCCGGGTTCAAGCCTCGTCTGCTGCACTCGGTAACACACGAGGAGAAACAAACGTGGCTTTGGCATCATTTCAATGCAACATGAACGATGAGAGCATGGCTATGATATGATTGGTTAATATTTTTTTAGGTTTCCACATGGTAAGATGACTATTACAATTTATTATGATGAAAGATAACCAAAGCGATGTGTCTTCTTACTAATGAAGGAATAACAGGAATGTGTATTTATAGAAAAACATGTTTTTCATCTGTCAGTCTCACCTCAAAGCTGAGTTTGGCTGTAAAGGGGTCATCCTCTGGGTCTTCAGTCCCATCATCCAGCTTCAGACACTGGGATTCTGCACACACACACACACACACACACACACACACACACACACACACACACACACACACACACACACACACACACACACACACACACACACACACACACACACACACACACACACACACACACACACACAGAAGTACACTAGACAGTGAGTTTAGATTATATTCCATATCTAATGAGCTGCCAGATTACAGGTGTTGTCAATCAGAACTCAGGCGATAGGGAGCAGACAGATTTGGAGAGCAAAACAGGAATGTCACAACAATAAAATAACACATTTTAATGTAAAAGACAATTGCTAGTCTTTATCCACTTGCCAATCAAGCTAAAAAAAAAAATCAATGGGCAGTTCATTACACAAGAAACCAATGACCTTCATCAGAACTTGGTTTTGCAAGGACTACAATCAGAGATCTTCTCACTTATTAAACAATATCTATATTATCTTTCAAATAAAAAAGGCAAATAGATAAATAAACTAATAAACAAAATGGTACAAAAAATTGCAGCAAAAGCAATAACTGCGGTAACTATAACCATTGAAAGGACACATGACAAAGATATCGCTTTCCTTATTCAAATTTATTTTCCCCCATGAATATATGATTGACCCGAAGAATGAAAGCTGTATCACATATTTTAATATGAGGGATATTACGTTACCTCCGCTGCTCATCTCCTGCCAGCCGCTGCTTCTCTCCACGCGAGGCACTTCCAGGTCGATCAGAGACACGGCCTCCTCATCCGAGATGTCCTCCTCCAGATAAAACTCCACCAGCGGAAGAACCTCTGAACACACACACACCACACAGATCCGTGAAACCAATGCCAAGATCCTGCTATCCTCCAGAGAAGACTACTGAAGAGGCCGATCATACAGCACATGTTTGACCAACACTGTGGAAAGGTTTGCCAAAACACATTTCACAAATCTAGTCAGTGTGGCAAACTTCCTTAGGCTTTACCAGATGGTCGACTAAGAGCCAGAAGAAACAAACAGACCCTAATGTTCTACTTTTCATGCATTCCTAGTTGGACAACACCGGTTCTGATTGACAGGAACATGAGCCGCTCACCATAAGAGGAGGCAGAGAATATGAACGGCTGTCGGCAGTTGATGCAGGAGTTGCCCTGGTTATTCAGCAACGGGTTGTTGGTGGAGCAGCGGAAACACATCGGGATCAGATCCTGCAGCACACACAAGCTTTACCAATACAATCTTACAATACAATACAATACAATTTTATTTGTATAGCACGTTAAAACAACTGGCGTTGACCAAAGTGCTTAACAAGGCCGTTGGAGCAGATCTAATGTAAGCCGGTAGGCTATTCCATAGCTTAGGTCCAATGGCTGCAAAGCGCGATCACCCCTATTTTTTAGTCTAGTACCAACAGGCACTCCTCCTGTAAACAGCTGTAACACACACTCACCTCGCTGTCCCGGTAGGGTTTGGAGCGCACGGTTAGGCAGCTCAGCTCCATGCTCTCCTGATAGCGGGACGGGATCTTCAGGCCTTGGAGCTTCTCGAAGGCGTGACGCGCTGACTCCAGACGCTCCCAGAACTTTACTCTGCTTGGCCAGAGCATACAGCGTAATCTCTGAACCTCACGTCAAGGACACAAGCTATTACACGGCAACATCTATGATATATATCACTGTTGAAGTACAGTAGAGATCTCGCTCGGTGTGTGACCAGAGCTGATGAGTCGAGGCGAACCGTAGTTCACATTTAAAACATTACTTTTCCTCAACACTGGTCACAACACATCCAGAATCACACTGAACTCTCCTAAAATATACAGCAGACAGCTAATACAGTGTGTGTGTGTGTGTGTGTGTGTGTGTGTGGATACACTTTGGAGATGCCCATGGGAACGTCTCTGGTCAGGTTGTGGAAGAGAAAGCGAGAGATGTTGAAGAGGATCTCGGGCATGTTGGAACTGAAGGGCTCCGACTGAAACGTGAACAGCACATCTTACATCCATCAGAACACAGGCTCTGTTTAACGACCGACTGAATCCTCAAACATCGTTAACACACACTTTAATAGCGAGTCTGTCACTCCTACCATGTATCGGTGGACGGAGTGGTAGACGTGATACAGCTCCGCCAAGTGCTGGAAACTGTGGAACTTCTTCAGCATCTCCTCCTTCTTCTCTGAGTCCTCTAGAAGAGAGCACATGTGTGTGTGTTCATACTCATCCCACTGAACACACAGGTGTCTTACTGTAAAGCACACACACCTCTGGCGATATCCAGGCACTGCATGGACAGCATCCAGTAGTAGCACGAGGCGTCGCTGAACCGGCTCTCCACCACTGCATTATGGGTAAGCTGCTCCAGCACACGCACGGCCTCTGCCTGCCGGCCCGCCCGGTGGAACGCTGGGTTAGGGTTGGGTTTGGGTTAAGGTTAGGATTGGGTTAGGTTTGGGTTAGGATTGGGTTGGGTTAGGGTTGGGTTGGGTTGGGTTAGGATTGGGGTTAGGTTTGGGTTAGGTTAGGGTTCGGTCTGGGTTTGGGTTGGGTTAGGTTTGGGTTAGATTTGGGTTGAGTTGGGTTAGGATTGGGTTAGGTTTGGGTTGGGATAGGTTTGGGTTAGGATTGGGTTAGGTTTGGGTTAGGTTAGGGTCGGGTTGGGTTTGGGTTGGGTTAGGTGTTGGGTTAGGTTTGGGTTAGATTTGGGTTGAGTTGGGGTTAGGATTGGGTTAGGTTTGGGTTAGGGTTAGGGTTGGGTTTGGGATAGGTTTGGGATAGGTTTGGGTTAGGTTAGGGTTGGGTTAGGTTTGGGTTAGCATTAGGGTTGGGTTTGGGTTAGGTTGGGTTGGGTTAGGTTTGGGTTAGGTTTAGGGCAATCCAGCACAGGCAGGAAAACAGGACAGGATTCGAGAGGGACATATCAGACTGAAGTGTGTGAATACACACGTTTCCAGATCCAACATATGAACCAACACTGATTTTGTATTATAATACACAGACCTACAATGAGAGTAATATTAGCTTCGTCTGAAACCAGTGAAGAACTACACTACCCACAATCCTTCAGTCACACCCACTGATCAGTTAAGATGTGTTGTCATGGAAATAGAAAACATTGTGAATGACAAAACAAAGCTATATTGTTATATTGCATGTATATGTAGATACGTATCTCAATATTTTGTAGTACAAGTAATGTACATTGGTTTTACCCTTAAACCTAAACAACAAATGCAATAACTATCAAATTTAATGACACTGGCATCCAAGAACTCCAATGATCCTGCCTCCATCATCCAGTGAATTACTGGGAGATTTTGATGAAAACAAAGCAAGACTGGTTTTGTGACAAAAATAAAGCGTGTTGCAGGCTTAGTGAAGCGAAGTGTAATTATCACGTGTAATTATCACATTGTGTAAAGAGCTGCAGAACTGAGCATGTGAAACTTCATCTGCCAATTGTAATTAGCAGAGTGAATGACATGAACGATATGTGTGTGTGTGTGTGTGTGTGTGTGTGACTGACCTCTCTGCGCCTCCTCGAAGCGGTCATGTTCAGCCAGCCATTGGGCGGTACGGCACATACACCTCATCTCTGAACTGAGTGTGTTTCTCCAACAGAGAGAACGCCTGAGAACAAGCAGACACACACATCACACACTCTTTCTCTACAGTCTCATCAGTGTTCAGTGAACAGCCCCAGGCAAGGCGGCATCTCACTGACCACAGTCAGGGTCTTTGCTGGACATGTGAGCTGCATACCAGCTCTTCTGAAGATTATTAGTTACTACAATTAGTGGAATAATAGTGATTTAGAGGCATTATTTCACGAGGCCACTGCATGATTATATGAGCTTCATGGATGGAAATCAGCTGAATTAGAGCTGCCGTCGGCAACTATGGCTGATTGAGTGGACTTTGGCAACATTTTGAATGTTTACAACTCATATTTCCCTCCCCCACTATCAACGAATACCCTCCCACAGAGTTCGTGCTCGAGTGCGTGCGCACCAGGTTATCTGTGAACGCGATCATCATCAGCATTGATCAACACCATGGATTATTTGGAGGTATGCTGCCCTGGCTAATCTACCAATATATTGCAATTGCTAACGTCATTTATACTCTAAATGAGCTTACTTGGTTTGTTTGGTTTGTTCCGCCATCACTCTTCCTTACTGCGCGAACTTCAGGCGTGTGCATGTGATTGTACACGTGCGCGAGGGTCGGCGTGTGCCCGATCTGTGATTGACAGTCAGATCTCACACCCCCTGGGCTGATTGGACACAGTTAACAGGGAGCGCTGGATATTTGCAAAACAAATAACATGCTCCAGATGGAATTAGAAGCTCTAGTTTTTTTCTAAAACCACTTTATTTATGTTGTTCTGTCGGATTATAGTGTCGATTTCACTGAATATGATCACAAAAATGTTGCCGACGGCAGCTTTAAAGAATTGTGATTTTGATATCCATTCCATTCCATGGGTAAAACAATAATATAACAATGTTGGTTAGCTTTATGTTTTCATACTCATATTTTGTTAAATCAATTGTTTCAGATTTTCTATTAATCACATTCACACACACACTCTCTCTCTCTCTCACACACAAACACACACAGTCTGTACATGCTAATGAGTCTGTTATGCTGATGATACTCAGCTCTATATTTCTTCATGCCCTGACAAAACTTTCCAAATTTCCCAATTAACAGAATGAAAAGCTGATATAAAAAACTGAATGACTAGTAATTTCCTACGACTTAATTCTGACAAAAACAGAGATTCTACTTGGAAAAAAAAGTCCTCTTGTAACAACCTAGATTGCTGTCTAACACTCGATGGCTGCTCTGTTAATTCTTTGTCGTCGGTTAGGAACCTGGGTTAGGAACCTTTCTAGGATCTGGGAGGGGGAGCTGGGATTATGGAGATCAGATGGTGGACCTGCACCTAGACACAACCACAACACATGATGAAGTCAGCCGAATCCGGGCCGTATCCAGATCAGATGGTGGACCTGCGTCTTAGACACGAACTACAACACATGATGAAGTCAGCCCGATACCGGGCTCGTATTCGGATCAGATGGTGGACCTGCGACTAAGACACGACCACAACACATGATGTAGTCACCCGGATCCAGGCCGTATCCGGATCAGATGGTGGACCTGCGACTAGACACGACTACAACACATGATGAAGTCAGCCGGATTCAGGCCTGTATCCAGATCAGATGGTGGACCTGCGACTGAGACACGACCACAACACATGATGAAGCTCAGCCGATCCGGGCCGGATCCGGATCAGATGGTGGACCTGCGACTAGACACGACTACAACACATGATGAAGTCAGCCGGATCCAGGCGTCGTATCCGGATCAGATGGTGGACCTGCGACTGAGACACGACCACAACACATGATGTAATCACCCGGATCCAGGCCGTATCCAAATCAGATGGTGGACCTGCGACTAGACACGACCACAACACATGATGTAGTCACCCGGATCCAGGCTCGTATCCAAATCAGATGGTGGACCTGCGACTCACACACGACCACAACACATGATGTAGTCACCCGTATCCAGGCCGTATCCAGATCAGATGGTGGACCTGCGACTCAGACACGACCACAACACATGATGAAGTCTAGCTCGAATCGGGTCGTATCCGAATCAGATGGTGGACCTGCGACTTAGACACGACTTACAACACATGATGAAAGTCAGCTCGAATTCTGGGCCGTATCCGGATTCAGATGGTGGACCTGCGACTAGACACGACCACAACACATGATGTACATCACCCTGTATCCAGGCCGTATCCAAATCAGATGGTGGACCTCGCGATAGACACGACCACAACACATGATGTAGTCACCCTTGGATCCAGGCCGTATCCAAATCAGATGGTGGACCTGCGATGAAACACGACCACAACACATGATGTAGTCACCCGTATCCAGGCCGTATCCATATCAGATGGTGGACCTGCTCCTAGACACGACCACAACAGATGATGTAGTCAGCCGGATCCAGGCCGTATCCAGATCAGATGGTGGACCTGCGACTAAGACACGACCACAACACATGATGAAGTCAGCCGGATCCAGGCCGTATCCAGATCAGATGGTTGACCTGCGCCTGAGACACGACCACAACACATGATGTAGTCAGCCGAATCCGGGCCGTATCCAGATCAGATGGTGGACCTGTGTCTAGACAAGACCACAACACATGATGAAGTCAGCCGAATTCGGGCCGTATCCAGATCAGATGGTGGACCTGCGTCTGAGACACGACCACAACACATGATGAAGTCAGCCGGATCCGGGCCGTATCCAGATCAGATGGTGGACCTGCGTCTGAGACACGACCACAACACATGATGAAGTCAGCCGGATCCAGGCCGTATCCAGATCAGATGGTGGACCTGCGTCTAGACACGACCACAACACATGATGTAGTCAGCCGGTAATCCGGGCCGTATCCAGATCAGATGGAGGACCTGTGCCTAGACACGACCACAACACATGATGTATGATGTAGTCAGCCGGATCCGGGCCGTATCCAGATCAGATGGTGGACCTGCGTCTGAGACACGACCACAACACATGATGTAGTCAGCCGAATCCGGGCTGTATCCAGATCAGATAGGGATTGGCACTGATCCTCAACAAACCTGTCTCCATACCGGTGTGACTTCAGTTCTTTTATTTATAAAGCACATTTTAAACAGCCACAGGACTGACCAAAGTGCTGTACAAGCTCAAATAACCAAGGATCAAAAGAGAACAACTAAGAAGCTACACTTACAATGTAGTGGTACACTGTAATCTTCATTGTGATAACAGTTCTTCAGTTGATTCTGCAGTTCTTCTGAGATTCTAGATCTTCAACCAGATGAAACTGGATAATATTCTGAATGTTCTGATCCGATCTGAACTCTGACCTGTAATGCTGCCTGGATCATAATCATACACTGTCTGTTCATTGGCTAGACCTGAGCATCTAAGTTCTGCCAAGGTTAATGTCCATTCTGTCACTGATGGAGTTTGGGTTCCACTGTCGCCTTCCGTTTAGTCGGGGAAATCATTCTTTCTGCCTGCATTGACAGCATTATATGAGAACTGAACTGAGCTGGATGATGACATCACAGTTTTCTCCAGAGCGGCTCTATATGTAAATGAACTAAATTAATAACTTTTTTACAACAGAAATGAACCATCTCTGAACTTACTTAAGCTGGACTGTGACTCTATTCTCTTCTAGAAACTCTGTTGCATTGTTCACCTGTTCTCACTGTAAAACACTGCTTAAAAAGCGCTGTATAAATAAAGGTGACTTGCACACACACACACGCTCATGCAGACACACACACCTCATTCCCAGTGTCTCGTGTCCACATGAAGCTGCACCAGTGCCTTCAGATCACCCATTTTATTATAGATCTCAGCGGCGTAACCGTGGTGATCGAACTTCTTGAAGAACGCCGCACATCTGGACAGCGCCTCGCGCTCGGCTTTATCCAGCTTACGGGCCACATCCATCAGCCTAGACACACACAAGAGGGTTTAAAGTTTGTCTGTATGAAATAAGAGTTTGTTTACACATACAGTTTCTGTGCTGAAAATCATTACGTGCTGAATTACTCATTAATAATTTCATTATGTAAATACAGCTGGTGAAGTTTCTGGTAAAAGGCAGCTTTAACCGGTGTAGCGTCTGCAGGTGTGTGTGTGTGTGTGTGTAAGCTCTAACCGGTGTAGCGTCTGCAGGTGTGTGTGTGTGTGTGTGTGTGTGTGTGTGTAAGCTCTAACCGGTGTAGCGTCTGCAGGTGTGTGTGTGTGTGTGTGTGTAAGCTCAACCGTGTGTATGTCTGCAGGTGTGTGTGTGTGTGCTGTGTGTAAGCTCTAACCGGTGTAGCGTCTGCAGGTGTGTGTGTGTGTGCTGTGTGTGTGTGTAGCTCTAACCGGTGTAGCGTCTGCAGGTGTGTGTGTGTGCTGTGTGTGTGTGTAAGCTCTAGCAGGTGTAGCATCTGCAGATGTGTGTGTGTGCAGTGTGTGTGTGTAAGCTCTAACCGATGTAGCGTCTGCAGGTGTGTGTGTGTGTGTGTGTGTGTGTAAGCTCTAACCGTGTGTAGCGTCTGCAGATGTGTGTGTGCCGAGTGTGTGTGTGTAAGCTCTAGCCCATGTAGCTGGGCTGCAGGTGTGTGTGTGTGTGCCTCACATGTCCATCCAGCCGTGTTCCCCGATGATCTCGATGGCCTTCATGTGTTCTCCTGCGGTCAGGTACATGTCTGCCGCTGCTCGAGGCTCTCGGCTGTTCTTTGCCCAGTCTGCCTGCTTCTTCATCAGCAGTTTGCTGTCCTTGGGATCCGCTGAGCCGAGGAAGTCCTTCACACACACACACACACACACACACACAAAGTGAGTACTTCATATCAAGTGCTTGATTGTTTACTGTAAGTGCACAGCAGTTAAACAGACTGTTTTATAAGTTACACTGACAAAGAGTCCGTGACTCATGTGTACAGACACGTCACACACACACACGTGGCAGTAGAATGTGTAACACACACCTTGGCGTACTCAAACATGCGCAGGTCCAGTGTACATGCTGAGCGCTCGGCTGTCCTGCCCGCACCTCCGGTAGAGTCTTGGCGGCCTCGTGGAACTTGCCCTGATACGCATAAACATCTGCGAGGAAGAGCTGGTGATCACTCTCACCTCTCCTCTTCCTCTCCTGCACACACACACACACACACACACACAGATGAACATCTGCGAGGAAGAGCTGGTGATCACTCTCACCCCTCCTCTTCCTCTCCTGCACACACACACACACACACACAGATGAACATCTGTGAGGAAGAGCTGGTGATCACTCTCACCCCTCCTCTTCCTCTCCTGCACACACACACACACACACACACACACACACACACACACACACACACACACACACACACACACACACACACACACACACACACACACACACACACACACACACACACACACACACACACACAGATGAACATCTGTGAGGAAGAGCTGGTGATCACTCTCACCCCTCCTCTTCCTCTCCTGCACACACACACACACACACACACACACATACAGATGAACATCTGTGAGGAAGAGCTGGTGATCACTCTCACCCCTCCCTCTTCCTCTCCTACACACACACACGCACAAACTCAATAGTTCATTGTTTCCATTCATATCTCCAGACTTCAAAAGCATTTTTGAACAACACAAACTTTCTTTCCCAGAACACAAGCCATCCTAATGACACACTCACACACGACACACACACACACTAACTTTTACGCATTTTAAAGGAACAGTTGATGTTTTTCATGAACATTCTTCGATCACCCGTCTCTTAACTTGACTGAGTTTCTTTCATCCAACACAGTAATGTACTCAGCAGACATTAGCCTTCTGCTCCGGAACGCGTGAGCTGAGTATCGGCCAATCACAGGCTCCATCAGGCTCTCATTCTCTTGTGCTGGCCCTCTGGAGGCCGGCAGAAAACACAGAACGAAATACAGAGCGAAATAAATGCAATTAACCAATTTAATGCATATTAAACTGCAGTTACACATGCAGGACTGAGGTTTATAGGCCCTATAAAATCCGTTTTATTTTTTCCCAAATTCCATTTAATTTTTTCCCAAATTCCGTTTTTTCTGTTTTAATTTTTGCAAATTCCTTTTTTTCTGTTTTAATTTTTGGGAATTCATTTTTTTACCCTTTACTGTTATTTTAGTTGTAAAAAAGTGTGCTTTTTATTCTGTGATCACAGAAATTATAGGGCCCTAGGTTTATTTATTTTTTAAATTTTTGTTGTTCTTTATTTTTACAGGCAAGTCATTAAGATAGTTCTTTTTTACAATGTTTTAAAACAGAAATAGTTTAATATTGACATTAAAATGTTTTTTAAAACGAAAAGATACCTTAACTGTTAAATTAAAACCGCCAGTTAGTGGCAGCAAGTCTCTGTTAATGAGTGAGTCATTGAGATTCAACCGGAATCTTCGTTCGGAACTATTTTCCTTTGCGAAATGGAGCCAAAACAAGTGAAATTGTGTCTAAAATGTAAGTCACTTAATATTAACTACTTGTCTATAGCCTCTATGCACGATCACGTCTGAGTTTGTTCCCCTCAGCTCCCCCTCCCCAGCTCCACCTACACCAGCTCCTCCTCCCCAGCTTCACCTGCCTAGCTCCCCTACCCAGCTCCACCTGCCCAGCTCCACCTCCCCAACTCCAACTCCACCAGCTCCCACTCCCCAACTCCACCTCCCCAGCTCCCACTCCCCAACTCCACCTGCCCAGCTCCCCAACTCCGCCTGCCCAGCTCTCCAACTCCACCTGCCCAGCTCCCCAACTCCACCTGCCCAGCTCCCCAACTCCGCCTGCCCAGCTCCCCAATTCCACCTGCCCAGCTCTCCAACTCCACCTGCCCAGCTCCCCAACTCCGCCTGCCCAGCTCCCCCTCCCCAGCTCCACCTACCCAAAACTCATTTCACTGAAAATGAGTCAGCAGAGAAAAGCTGAGATGGAGAGAGGGCGACTCCTACTTTAGGAACGAGTCAGCAGAGAAAGGCTGAGATAGAGAGAGGGATGACTCCTACTTTAGGAATGAGTCAGCAGAGAAAGGCTGAGATAGAGAGAGGGACGACTTGCTACTTCAGGAATGAGTCAGCATAGAAAGGCTGAGATAGAGAGAGGGATGACTCCTACTTCAGGAATGAGTCAGCAGAGAAAGGCTGAGATAGAGAGAGGGGCGACTCCTACTTTAGGAACGAGTCAGCAGAGAAAGGCTGAGATAGAGAGAGGGATGACTCCTGACTTTAGGAATGAGTCAGCAGAGAAAGGCTGAGATAGAGAGAGGGATGACTCCTACTTTAGGAATGAGTCAGCAGAGAAAGGCTGAGATAGAGAGAGGGACGACTCCTACTTTAGGAATGAGTCAGCATAGAAAGGCTGAGATAGAGAGAGGGATGACTCCTACTTTAGGAACGAGTCAGCAGTGAAAGGCTGAGATAGAGAGAGGGATGACTCCTACTTTAGGAATGAGTCAGCAGAGAAAGGCTGAGATAGAGAGAGGGATGACTCCTACTTTAGGAATGAGTCAGCAGTGAAAGGCTGAGATAGAGAGAGGGATGACTCCTACTTTAGGAATGAGTCAGCAGTGAAAGGCTGAGATAGAGAGAGGGATGACTCCTACTTCAGGAATGAGTCAGCAGTGAAAGGCTGAGATAGAGAGAGGGATGACTCCTACTTTAGGAACGAGTCAGCAGTGAAAGGCTGAGATAGAGAGGGATGACTCCTACTTTAGGAATGAGTCAGCAGTGAAAGGCTGAGATAGAGAGAGGGACGACTCCTGACTTTCAGGAACGAGTAAGCAGAGAAAGGCTGAGATAGAGAGAGGGATGACTCCTACTTCAGGAATGAGTCAGCAGAGAAAGGCTGAGATAGAGAGAGGGATGACTCCTACTTTAGGAATGAGTCAGCAGAGAAAGGCTGAGATAGAGAGAGGGATGACTCCTACTTTAGGAATGAGTCAGCAGTGAAAGGCTGAGATAGAGAGAGGGATGACTCCTACTTTAGGAATGAGTCAGCAGTGAAAGGCTGAGATAGAGAGAGGGATGACTCCTACTTTAGGAATGAGTCAGCAGTGAAAGGCTGAGATAGAGAGAGGGATGACTCCTACTTTAGGAACGAGTCAGCAGAGAAAGGCTGAGATGAGAGAGGGATGACTCCTACTTTAGGAATGAGTCAGCAGAGAAAGGCTGAGATAGAGAGAGGGATGACTCCTACTTCAGGAATGAGTCAGCAGTGAAAGGCTGAGATAGAGGGAGGGATGACTCCTACTTTAGGAACGAGTCAGCAGAGAAAGGCTGAGATAGAGAGAGGGATGACTCCTACTTTAGGAACGAGTCAGCAGAGAAAGGCTGAGATAGAGAGAGGGATGACTCCTACTTAGGAATGAGTCAGCAGAGAAAGGCTGAGATAGAGAGAGGGATGACTCCTACTTCAGGAATGAGTCAGCAGTGAAAGGCTGAGATAGAGAGAGGGGCGACTCCTACTTTAGGAATGAGTCAGCAGTGAAAGGCTGAGATAGAGAGAGGGATGACTCCCTACTTCAGGAACGAGTCAGCAGAGAAAGGCTGAGATAGAGAGAGGGGCGACTCCTACTTTAGGAATGAGTCAGCAGTGAAAGGCTGAGATAGAGAGAGGGATGACTCCTACTTTCAGGAACGAGTCAGCAGTGAAAGGCTGAGATAGAGAGAGGGATGACTCCTACTTTAGGAACGAGTCAGCAGTGAAAGGCTGAGATAGAGAGAGGGACGAGCTCCTACTTTAGGAACGAGTCAGCAGTGAAAGGCTGAGATAGAGAGAGGGACAGGTCTTGCCTCAATGCTGTTGATGAGCTCCAGATAGCGCAGATCTCGAACCCTGATGAACGCCTGGAGAGAAACACAAACGGGAGATGTGAGAAAGTGTTCGATCACCGCAGGAGTGTAGCAGTGCAGCGCTGGCTGGGACTCACTTTCTTGGCGGTGTGGAAGCTCGAAGTCCCTCCAGGGCCTCGGTGGCCAGATCCCTCCAGTCGCGGTCCGTCACCCCCAGACAGGCGATCTGATAGGCCTCCTGGAACATGCGGCGCTCCAGGTACTGGTACATCGGGGCCGACTGCACACACCACAGCATACATGCTTACTTTACACCAGGATCATCTATTCACAGATTTTCTAAACATTCTTATATCAAGATACATTTACTGGAGAAAGTCTTGTTTTCTGAAGAATTTATCGAAATCAAGCGTGTCTGTGCTTAAAAAACAAGACAAATATCTGTCAGTGCTGTCAGAAAAATAATCTCGTTTTCCTTTTGAATTAAGTTTATTTTTCTGACCCCATTGGCAGATATTGGTCATAATATTTATGGTTATGTTATGGTTAGGGATTAGCTCGTTCCAGGACCAATAGAACACGTCGACCAGGAACGATTTACTCTGTGAAATCAGGAGGTGTGAAATAATCTTTCATTCTGCAACTCCTGCACACATGTGTGTGTCTTCTGACATCACTTCCTGTGCCACACCTGAGGCACCTCGACCGCAGCCATGGCGTACACGTGCAGGCAGAAGATCTTAGAGCCGTTGTAGCCCACGACGAAGCCCTGCAGCTTCTGCTGGTGAACGGGGAAACTGCTGGCCTTGATGTTCAGGTGCCCACTGCCAGAGAAGCACAGCATGTCCTCACACTGGGTGTTCCACGCCACGCTGTTGGCATTGGGCTCCTGCACACACACACACACACACACACACACACACACACACACACACACACACACACACACACACACACACACACACACACACACACATGCACTCAGTCAGCGGACAGGCCAGATCACAAGGAACGTAGAGTGTGTGACAATGTGTGTGTGTGTGTGATGGTGACCTGGAAGAGCAGCTCTCTGGTGTGTGAGTGTGTGTGTGTGATGATGACCTGGAAGAGCAGCTCTCTGGTGTGTGAGTGTGTGTGTGTGATGGTGACCTGGAAGAGCAGCTCTCTGGTGTGCGAGTGTGTGTGTGTGATGATGACCTGGAAGAGTAGCTCTCTGGTGTGCAGAGTGTGTGTGTGTGTGATGATGACCTGGAAGAGCAGCTCTCTGGTGTGTGAGTGTGTGTGTGTGTGATGGTGACCTGGAAGAGCAGCTCTCTGGTGTGTGAGTGTGTGTGTGTGTGTGATGATGACCTGGAAGAGCAGCTCTCTGGTGTGCGAGTGTGTGTGTGTGATGATGACCTGGAAGAGCAGCTCTCTGGTGTGCGAGTGTGTGTGTGATGATGACCTGGAAGAGCAGCTCTCTGGTGTGTGAGTGTGTGTGTGTGTGTGTGATGGTGACCTGGAAGAGCAGCTCTCTGGTGTGTATGTCGTACACCAGGCATGTGTTGTGCTCGTCCCACCACGGCCAGTTTGCTGCGAGACGAGCTCATGTCCAGTACAGCGCACAGATGTGTTCTGCTTCAGCAGTGTGATGGAGAAACGGGTTATGCACGAAGATCTGCAGGATCTGCACATTCACACACACACACACACACACACAGTTACAAGAAAAGCTTCTATATACAGTGCATCCAGAAAGTGTCCTTCGCTTCACTTCCACATTTTGTTATTTAATGCTTTATTCCAAAATGGATTAAATGCATTATTTTCTTTTTGGCAGAGAGTTCTTTAAAACCATTGAGTTCTGTGTAGAACTCACTGAACCTGTTTTCTAAGAGTGTATAAGCGAACAGCATTGGTCAGTGGGAGTGAACTCAACATACGGCTCCGTTCTTCAGTCCCACCAGGAGCCCTCTCGCCCCGCCGGCCCGCCGATCACTTTAATATAGCGGATCAGAGACTCCATCAGCCACTCCTTCTCCCTAACAGCCGTGAAGGACAGACACTGCAGCCGCTTCTCCTACACACACACACACACACACACACACGACAGGTTACAAAATTAAACTTTTTCTCACGTTCTTCTTCATTTACATTTAAATGATATTCAGACAGCTTCTGTAATCACACCTACAAAATGATTGTGAATGAAATAAAATGCCACTGGGTGTTATTTGTCTTAAAGAGAAGAACACCGTCAAACACTCAACGTTACCGCGATTAACAGGTGCGTGTGTGTCCGTGCATGTGTGTGTGTGTGCATATGTGTGTGCATGTGTGTATGTGTGTGTGCGTGCGTGTGTCTGCATGCGTGTGTGTGTGTGCGTGCTTGTGTCTGCATGTGTGTGTGTATGCGTGTGCCTGCGTGTGTGTGTGTTGTATCTGTGTTGAACAGGCTGCTTCATGTCACGAGAGAGCGGGTCATCCTCTGACTGCTCACACAGAGTCTCAGTGTCAGTACAGTGGAGTGTTTGATCAGCCGCGCTTCTTTCATATGAGATCATACACACTTGTGTGTGTGTTCGCTCACAATCAGGCTAATCATCGGGACGCTTTCATTCTGCAAATGCAGAAAATCTCATTTTGGTAAAAACATTATTTTTATTTTAAAGTGTTCATAGATGATGATTGGATTTGTTGTACACAATTTTTTTGATGTTTTTATTGAAAAATTGTCTGAATGTGTTTTGCTCACGAGGCTTGATGTGAGAGCAAATAAGTAGACAAAACAAGAAGCCAAAACAGCTTGTCAACGTCAAAAACAGCTAAACTTTAACGAAAGACGCGTGATGCGTCTGTGGAACTAGCCTAATCTTGACTGGGGTCACATGACTCCATATGTGACGTGTGTGTATTATCACACCTTCATTAGATATCACAGCTGGACCTCTACAGCGACCTCTACCAGAGTATGTGAGCGGAGAGGAGCGGCAACCATTTTCCCTCCACGCATTTAATAATCTTATTACAGGTGATCAGCATTATAAATTAAATATCATTGCTGCTTTTTGCAGAGCACATTTTGTTTGGAAAGAAGAAAATAACTACGTTTTCCTCTCCAGACTGACCTCAGGTGTTGTGTGTAGTACAGCTTCGGGGCCCCGGAAACGACTGATCGGTAGGTTACAACCGAACCAAATTTTCTACAGGCCTAGTGAGAGGAATCCGACTCAACAGGGACACAACATTTTCGGGCAGACACTGTCCGGGACCTCCCTCGGAGGCCTGGGATCATGTCAGGAACTCTTAGCCTGAACCTTCCTCACATGAATGACTTCAGATCTGCCTTGGTTTTGTAGAGAACCCTGAAACTTCTCTTCCGACACCCCGAGGCCAGAAGGCGAGAGCGGGGCCTGAGGGGAGGCCCTGTCCGTCTCCCCGATGCCCGACGGGTTCAGCCACAGGGGTCACACTGTAGCCACTAATGCAATCCGATGGCACGGAGAGACGGGTCTGCCGCTCGACGAAGCTCTTTAATATCGTCGAGTGCGATCTCCCCACTGTCGCCCACATGTTTTAGGAGGTCACCAAATAAGACGCACAAGGCGACATAGAACGATTGCTGAAGACCAGAGGCTGATGCTGGTATTATAGCTCTCACGACGCCGTCACATGACGCCAATTCCATACAGGAATATACTATAATATACACATACTTCAGACGCATCATGCTGAAGGAGCTCCCCAAAGTGTCGTCTTTCAACGCAGCGTCTCGAACACTTCTTTTGTTGATCTGAAATCTCCAACATTCACTGGTGGATCTGATGTAACATCACATGACTTGGCACAGGGTCACATGACTTCACCTGACAGAGACAGAGTCTTTACCTGACAGAGAATGATGTGCTGTGAGCAGACAACCAGCAGGTTACACTCGAAGCGTCTGCAGATCTTCTCTTTGACGCGGTAGTGCATGTCGTTGGAGTCGTCGGAGTGAAGCTCGTAGATCAGGATCTTCTCCGGAAGCTGAATGGCCAGTCGGCTGCGGTAGATGGCGATCTCCTCACCAATTCACGGCATTTTATTCGCACTGGCAGGGGAAATTGAGAAAGATTCAAGAAAGCACAGATATGGATCACATTCTAGACTATCACAAGGAATTCTGGGACAGACCCCTCCACCTCCCTAGCCCCACCCGCCCAGATGCGCTGCAGGATCTTGTGCTCACACGTGTTAGCAGGAGCAATCAGAGACTGAATACATTACACATTCAGAGAGTTGCTATAAGTGAAATAAACACACACACACACACACACACGGACAAATAAAGAAAACAAAGAAATATATTCCCCTTATTATGTCTCCTGAAGTTATACATCATCTGATTCCTGCGGTTATTTGCTCCCAGCTGTGTTTGAGAGGGGCATGTGTGAATGTGATGATGTCATGTGTAATGTGATGATGTCAAGGCACCTTTCTGCTCGGTGATGAGGTGCTGCACGATGACGTCTGTCATGCTGTCCCTGTAGGCATAGCGGTCCTTGTATAAGCCATGAACCGTGCTGAAGATGAGCTGGAAGAAGGCGATGGTGCCGTCCTGACAGCCTAAAACCTGCGGGACACACAGACTTCGCGTCAGCTTCAGCTAATGCTCCACACACACGTCTTCAGCTAATACTGCAAACACACACAGTGTCTTCAGCTAATGCTCCACACACACACACACACACACACGTCTTCAGCTAATACTCTATAACACACACACACACACACACACACACACACACACACACACACACACACACACACACACACACACACACACACACACACACACACACACACACACACACACACACACACACACACACACACACACACACACACACACACACACACACACACACACACACACACACAGTGTCTCCAGCCTAATGCTCACACACACACACACACACACACACACACACACACACGTCTTCAGCTAATACTCAATAACACACGGTTAGGGAAAAGCAGAGTTTTGATTTGTAGCTCGGGATGATTTTCACACGACTAATAAACACTCGTTCTCGCACATCTCCGTCTCTGATTAAATATGCACTGTAACATGTTGCACCTCTAATCTACTATTAATAAACTGCCTTAAATAGAGGCGAGAACAGCAGAGAAATGAACCAAATCTCACAAACACTGTCAAGAGAGTGTCATATTTCACCCACAATATTAGATGTTATTAAGGCAGGGTTTCTCCGAACTCGGTTCTAATGGGCCGATGTCCTGCAGAGTTTAGCTCCAACCCTGATACACACACTAACCTGTGAGTTTCTAGTGATCCTGAAGACCTTGATTAGCTTGCTCAGGTGTGTCCAGGACCGAGTTTGAGAAACCTTGCATTAAGGTTTTGCATTGTTACATTATTTTTTAAGCTAACAAAACAAAACAGTAAGTTTAGTATTTAAACTGTAATGTGCTGATTGTGCTACAGTGAATTTACATTGATTCATATTATTTACAATTTGTAACATGGAAATACTGCATCCTACAGTAACGAATATAATGAAAATCCATAACACAGACACATTCACAGCGCTCGCTAGCCTGAAGGAAGATTCCCATCGCACCACGTAGTTGGAGTCGGGCTTGACGCAGGCAGGTCCAGACCCAGGACTGCTGCTCCCCCACGGTGCCGAGCCGAACCCCGTCACGGGGTGTAGAGCGACGCCCGCCGGTCCGAGCCGCTCATCACCAGGTACTCGCCCTTCGAGAAGAAGCTCACGCAGCAGGGGTCGAAGGTCAGCGGCCGGTCCTTCCCCATCTGACAAACAGCACACATAGTAAAGCAATGACTAATGCCTGAGGGTCAGAAGAGCATGTTGAAAAATGCATTGCAGTGAGTGTGTGTGTGTGTGTGTGTGTGTGTATTTTCAGTGCATGATTGTGTATTGAAGCTCAGATGTTTGAATTAATATCCCGTCATCAGCAAGACTCTTTCCCCTGTAAACTGTTTAACAGAGCTCTGAGA
The DNA here is from genome assembly GCA_030378365.1 of Hybognathus amarus. NCBI lineage: Eukaryota > Metazoa > Chordata > Actinopteri > Cypriniformes > Leuciscidae > Hybognathus > Hybognathus amarus. The sequence goes on along the minus strand of JAQIUQ010007551.1, from coordinate 200,120 downwards.
AACAGCACAGTAATGAAGTGTGTGTGTGTGTGTTTAACGAGTGCTGTAATGAAGTGTGTGTGTGTGTGTGTTTAACGAGTGCTGTAATGAAGTGTGTGTGTGTGTGTGTGTGTGTTTAACGAGTGCTGTAATGAAGTGTGTGTTCAGACAGCACTGCAGGCCATGGCTCTACAGTCGCTTAATGAGCGCTGCATACTTTCCCTTAATCACTACACTTCCCATGAGCACCTGGGGCAGGACATTTGTGAAGCTGTAAAGATCATGATGTTTTCCAGGACGCTGATGTTCAGCTCCACATGATCTCTCCCATTAAACCTGTTTATAGAGATCGTCTGGGAAACTGCATATTTCTGCAAGACTTTAACGTACTAGAGCAAGACTGATGGACAGTCCAAGAACAGCTCCGCCTCCTGTTCAGAAGAGACTCCAGCAATAACAGCACAGACCGATCGGACTGATCCCAGGATCAGGAGTAACAGCAGCTTTGAGCTCCGCCTCCATTCAGAAGATCTGACTCGATCCAGGATCGGGAGAACGGCAGCTCTAGCTCCGCCTCCATTCAGAAGATCTGACTGATCCAGGATCAGGAGTAACAGCAGCTTTAGCTCCGCCTCTGTTCAGAAGATCTGACTGATCCAGGATCAGGAGTAACAGCAGCTTTAGCTCCGCCTCGTTCAGAAGATCCTGACTGATCCAGGATCAGGAGTAACAGCAGCTTTAAGCTCCGCCTCCCGTTCAGAAAGATCTGACTTGATCCAGGATCAGGAGTAACAGCAGCTTTAGCTCCGCCTCTCATTCAGAAGATCTGACTGATCCAGGATCAGGAGTAACAGCAGGTTTAGCTCCGCCTCTGTTCAGAAGATCTGACTGATCCAGGATCCAGGAGTAACAGCAGCTCTAGCTCCGCCTCTGTTTCAGAAGATCTGACTGATCCAGGGATCAGGAAGAACAGCAGCTTTAGCTCCGCCTCCGTTCAGAAGATCTGACTGATCCAGGATCAGGAGTAACAGCAGCTTTAGCTCCGCCTCCGTTGAGAAGATCTGACTGATCCAGGATCATGAGTAGCAGCAGCTTTAGCTCCGCCTCTCGTCTACAGAAGATCTGACTGATCCAGGATCAGGAGTAACAGCAGCTTTAGCTCCGCCTCTATTCAGAAGATCTGACTGATCCAGGATCGGGAGAACAGCAGCTTTAGCTCCGCCTCTATTCAGAAGATCTGACTGATCCAGGGATCAGGAGTAACAGCAGCTTTAGCTCCGCCTCTATTCAGAAGATCTGACTGATCCAGGATCAGGAGTGACAGCAGCTTTAGCTCCGCCTCTGTTCAGAAGATCTGACTGATCCAGGATCAGGAGTAACAGCAGCTTTAGCTCCGCCTCTGTTCAGAAGATCTGACTGATACAGGATCAGGAGTGACAGCAGCTTTAGCTCCGCCTCCGTTCAGAAGATCTGACTGATCCAGGATCAGGAGTGACAGCAGCTTTAGCTCCGCCTCCGTTCAGAAGATCTGACTGATCCAGGATCAGGAGTAACAGCAGCTTTAGCTCCGCCTCCGTTCAGAAGATCTGACTGATCCAGGATCACGAGTAACAGCAGCTTTAGCTCCGCCTCCGTTCAGAAGATCTGACTGATCCAGGATCAGGAGTAACAGCAGCTTTAGCTCCGCCTCCGTTCAGAAGATCTGACTGATCCAGGATCAGGAGTAACAGCAGCTTTAGCTCCGCCTCCGTTCAGAAGATCTGACTGATCCAGGATCAGGAGTAACAGCAGCTTTAGCTCCGCCTCTGTTCAGAAGATCTGACTGATCCAGGATCAGGAGTAACAGCAGCTTTAGCTCCGCCTCTGTTCAGAAGATCTGACTGATCCAGGATCAGGAGTAACAGCAGCTTTAGCTCCGCCTCCGTTCAGAAGATCTGACTGATCCAGGATCAGGAGTAACAGCAGCTTTAGCTCCGCCTCCGTTCAGAAGATCTGACTGATCCAGGATCAGGAGTAACAGCAGCTTTAGCTCCGCCTCCGTTCAGAAGATCTGACTGATCCAGGATCATGAGCAACAGCAGCTTTAGCTCCGCCTCTATTCAGAAGATCTGACTGATCCAGGATCAGGAGTAACAGCAGCTTTAGCTCCGCCTCTATTCAGAAGATCTGACTGATCCAGGATCAGGAGTAACAGCAGCTTTAGCTCCGCCTCCGTTCAGAAGATCTGACTGATCCACGATCAGGAGTAACAGCAGCTTTAGCTCCGCCTCCGTTCAGAAGATCTGACTGATCCAGGATCAGGAGTAACAGCAGCTTTAGCTCCGCCTCCGTTCAGAAGATCTGACTGATCCAGGATCAGGAGTAACAGCAGCTTTAGCTCCACCTCTGTTCAGAAGATCTGACTGATCCAGGATCAGGAGTAACAGCAGCTTTAGCTCCGCCTCTATTCAGAAGATCTGACTGATCCAGGATCAGGAGTAACAGCAGCTTTAGCTCCGCCTCTATTCAGAAGATCTGACTGATCCAGGATCAGGAGTAACAGCAGCTTTAGCTCCGCCTCTATTCAGAAGATCTGACTGATCCAGGATCAGGAGTAACAGCAGCTTTAGCTCCGCCTCTGTTCAGAAGATCTGACTGATCCAGGATCAGGAGTAACAGCAGCTTTAGCTCCGCCTCTGTTCAGAAGATCTGACTGATCCAGGATCAGGAGTAACAGCAGCTTTAGCTCCGCCTCTATTCAGAAGATCTGACTGATCCAGGATCAGGAGTAACAGCAGCTTTAGCTCCGCCTCTGTTCAGAAGATCTGACTGATCCAGGATCAGGAGTAACAGCAGCTTTAGCTCCGCCTCTATTCAGAAGATCTGACTGATCCAGGATCAGGAGTAACAGCAGCTTTAGCTCCGCCTCTATTCAGAAGATCTGACTGATCCAGGATCAGGAGTAACAGCAGCTTTAGCTCCGCCTCCGTTCAGAAGAGGGCACAGTGTTTATAAGACAGAGGTCACATGTTCTGCTCAATAGTGTTCAGTGTCGTCTGTGCTGACCACAGAACAGTTTCAGGCTCAGCTGGATCTTCTCCAGTGTGTTAGAACTGGGCTCTGTTGGCGTCGCCCAACACAATGCCGCTGGTGTGTGTGTGTGAACGTGCAGAATATTATAATAAGATCCTCTTCACTGCAAAAACTCAAAATCTTGCCAAGTATATTTTTCTAATTTCTAGTCAAAATATCTCATCACACTTAATATAAGACAAAATCACCTAAAGACCAAGATTTAAGTGAGATAAAGGAGCTTGTTTTTAGACAGTGCATCTTGAATATCTTGTTAAGTGAAATTGGTCTTAAAAATATCTTGTTTTGAGTCATATCTCAGATGAAACAAGCTTTTTTGACATGTCATGAGTTTTTTAAGCTGCTGTGTTTGTAAAAGATGAATCGTCTTGTTTCAAGAAACAGACTTAACTTGAATTGAGACAAATCTGCTTTATTGAAAACTGCAGGTCAACATGCCCAACTCATAACAACTCACAATGACATATATGACAGCAAAAAAAAAAAAAAAAAAAACGTAATTTATTTACGTATTAACAACTTTACCAACATACAAATTTGTATGTATTCCTATTTAACTTATGCATATTAAATTCGTGGTTTTGACTTATCAATTAAATTTTCAGTCTCATTTATTAATAGTTCAACGTTACTCATAAATAATAACATTTCGTTCTGTTCGTGCCTTTTGCTGCAAACTCGTTTTGGAGGATTAACCTACATGGTGTTTAACAATAATATACTTTAAAATCTTCCCATATGGAAAAGGTTTGCTAAAAACTCCTGTGATTTGTATATGTTCCAACAGAATATTGTAAGGGACATATGCAAAAACCACATATATAAATTGCATAATATTCTTGTATTTTTAATCATATTATGTAATATATGTCCTACATACAACTAAAGCCATATAGATTTTCATGAAGTAAAAACAAAAAAAATGCTAATTTAATATGAATTTCCAGCATGGACGTGTGTAAACACAGGACAAGATAAGAACCAGCATGAGTGAAGTACAGCCTTACACTGATTGATTTACTGAGGTCGAGGCCTATGCCTGTATCAATCGTGGTTACATACTGTATAATCTGCCTTAGATTAAAAACACAACATTTAAACTACACTTGCGCACATTTTAATTACAAAATTATTTTGTTAGAATGTGTTCTACAAGATGCAGTTCCATATTTCACACATCAATAGTTTCATTATATCCTGCATCGATTTCATTTTCATTTGTGACAATTTCTCTAAACTTTATCACAGTACTACTATGGTATATACAACCTACAAACAAAAAACTTTCCTAAATGTTGAAGTGTTGCTTATCACTAAAAAATAATTCAGCGGCTTAGTAAATATCACGTTAATAATTTACTTTATTAACTAAAATCTCTGAATATAATTTACTCAATAGTTTGAGTTGAACATACCGAAATAAATGACTAAAACTCCAACAATTAATTTTGCCTGTTATATTTTGCCAGTTATATTTAAGTTTTTCACTAAAATAGGCTAATTTAGTTTTTGACTAACCAATTATTAATTTAAAATACACTTAGCTAATATTTGTGAAATTTCCATCACAATATTTGAGACTGGATAATTAAACTGATCTGTCTCAAGAACCACAAATATTGCTGAAATAAAATCAATATTATTATTTAACACGCATAAGAAATTGATTAAGTTTACTCAATTAAAATGTATTTTACTGTCTATGATTACAATAACGCACCCCTCCCCCACCCTCTGACATGACGACTACTCAACGGTTGAACTTGAGTGAGCGCGCGCTCTGTTTGAACTCTCCCAGTCCAGATCTCTTCTCATCTTCTCTTCTCAGCGGCGCAAGAATTAGAGGATTTCCACCTGTAATTAAGGTCTGTTTGTTTTATTTTATCTGTATAATCATTAATGTGCTTTAAATAATTGTATTTAATGTAAAAGAACATACAGAGACGCAATGTTACTCACCTTAAACGAGTGTCGCCTGCCTTTTCGCGTGATTGTAGGCCTTACATAAAAAAAACACACGACTATATTCTTAAAGATAATGAATATAACTAATTTGGATGATAAAATGTCCTCAGAACTGTGCACTGTTTGTTTATTGACAGGTTATGGAGTCATTCGCGTCGCAGCATCTTTCGGCTGTGAGTGACGCAGGACGGCGGTCTAGAATTTAGAAGTTTCCCCGCAGAGGCGAGTCCATCTCCGGCATGGGAACCAGCGCTGACCCGGTGAATACTGGATAACAGATCGGTTGATTACACTTGAATTACTTTAATGTTTAGGCCTAAATGTTACATTTTTACATCGAAAATGTTTCTTACGTGAGTTTAGATGTAGGCAATCTTGTATATGTGTTAAAATAGAATAAAATATGTTTGCTGTAATGTTAGGCTGCTAATGCCTCGTTTCCACTGAGGGGTAATCGGTATGGTACGGGTCGGGTACACCATGATCAGGCTTGCGTTTCCACCGCCAACAGTACCCTTACTTGATAGGCGTGGTGTTTGCTGGAAAGAAGCGATCGATGTCATTTTTCGCGCAAAGAAAGCGACAGTAAACAACAATGGATGACAGACAGCACAGCAGATCTCGTTCTTGCTTCTCATCATGTTTGTCACTAGAAACAAGCGCTGGCATTAGGCGTTTCTCAATACCAAGTAGCCATCGCAAAGTCCGACTCAGGAGAATGACCCCTGCTAATGGAACAGCGCGTTCCTGAACACACACTCAGCTCGCTCTGGCTCTGCGACTCCGGTTATCTCTGTATGTACATTTTAGGCAATAATAAAACGAAATATGTTATAAAACATCACTCTGCTTCTTTTCGATTTCATTTCAATACATTTTAAACATTATAAAGCTCACAAATGTGGTTCAGGCAACGCATAGCCTATTGATTATTCCACTGCATGTATGTAATGTTATATTTATAACAAAACTAAATATAAAACACAACCCTGCCTCTTTTCGTTTAAATGTAAAAATATTAAAACATATTCCAGGCAATATGTAATGTATTGCATATCATATTGGTACAAATGTTGATAGAATTCTTGTAATAGAATTTAAAAAATGACAAAATTATCTCTTTTTGTTGCATTTCAGTTTTATCAATAATAGCCATTATAAAAGTATAAGTAAAAGGTACAAACAGATTTACAGTAAATCTTAAATAACATAAAGAAACAATTCAGTCAAACAATTCAGCGCTCAAAGATATGAAACTTCACGTAGCCTTCTCCCACAGCTATTGGCCAGGGAACGAATTATAGATTCACGAGACCAAAGATCACCTGTTAGGTTTATACAAGACGAACTATATCTCATGTTTAACCACTACAGAGACGTCCAAGTCAGCGGCAAACATCAGAGCGACTAGCCGAGGAAAGGCTGTTCCAGGCGGGGACACGAGCGCGAGCGTCCGGTGATCGCTTGGAATGGATCTCAGTCAAATTATAAAATAATAATATAATTATTATTATAATTTAATAATATAAATAATTATAATTTATAATATCTATAAATAAACCACAGATTTGAGCTTTAAAAAACTACTTTCTCGCCTGAAAACTCTTAAAACTACATTTCGTGACACAATAACTGTAGAATAATATTTCAACTGTATGCTTCTTAATGCCCTTAGCACGTGCGAGTGACGATACTCTGTCCACCAATCACCGTTCTGCAGTGAGTCTAGCTCCACCTTTTAGTACCGTTTCACTGTGCTAGGGACCCCAACGGAAGGGTACCCAAAATGTTCGGCTTTTTGGTACCATTCACAACTTTTGACAGTGGAAACGCACTGTACTAGGTAAAGTACACTGTAAGTACTGTACTGTAAAAGGAAGCGTTACCCAATATTCTAAGTTTAAAAAGGTCAGTAAATCATATTAAATGTTTTTAGAGTGCATCACCACCAGAGTTCATGTCACATATACAAAAACATATTCCAGCCAATTTGAATCACTGTTCTAGAAACATATTTGACTCAACTTTGTTCTTTTGCAATAATATGTTGTTTCAATCCTTTATGAATTTCTTTCTTCTGCTGAACAGAAAGGAAGATATTTATTTGGTACCAGTTTTGACATTTTCTCACTAAATAAATTATTGCAATTTAAACATGTAATGTTATGTTTGTTGTTTTTCTTTATAATTGTAACGTTAGTTACGTAAAGGAATAATCTGACGACAGGCCGTTGAATTATTCGAAAATAATGCACACCCGAGGTGGTAATCGCGGTCACGCGAAGCGGAGTGGCCGTTACACCTCGGGTGTGCATTATTTTTCGGATAATTCAACGGCCTGAAGTCAATTATTCCGCTTATACTACAGTTACCACACCTCAAAACATTGTTCAGATGATTCATATCAAGACGTTTGTCAAGTTTTTGACATTAAAGTGCTCTTGTATGTAGGACTAATTTCTTGCGCATCTAATCCCATGCCTCCGTTGCTAATTCCAAAACGTCATTTTAGAGGTAGTAAGTAACGGAGGTTTAAGTCACTGATAGCAGACTAATGTAATGATGGGGACACACTTACAATTCACTGAAATATTCGAAGACCGACTGTTTCCATCGACTGTAGTAGCAGGTCCTACTAATCACCAACTGTGTGAACACAGACTGACACGCGCTGCTGTGCTGAAGTATTAAATTCAACGTGACATTCATAACTGGCGTAGGCCTAAACGAAGTCTGTCCTGGCTTTATGCAGTTATTAATGCAGTTATGAGAGAGAGAGAGAGAGAGAGACGTTGAAATAACTTCGTTTTAATTAATTCGTTCATTATTGTTTCTATAATTGACAGTAGATAACCCAATAAATGAAAAACACAAAGCCCTTTTCACAAGTAAGCCTATCAATAATTATTTATTTGTTATAATAGGCCTATTATCTGGAATAATTACGAAAATCCGTGCAGCAGGACTATTAATTTATTTATATATTCAGTTTAATTTTCTATTTAGCCTATTAAAGATAGGACTATACTTTATTTATTAAAGTCAATTGATTGTGAAGTTAGACATCAGAAAATTGCAGATCAAGCGCATGGGGCTGCATGTCTTCTCTTGTTATGAATTGAATCCTTAACTCTGCGCAGTGATATGGAACTGTAATGCGGTTCAAACTTGCCTGAAACTACTTTAGCCGTGCGTTTCCCTGAAAATAATGCACACCTTTAGAACGTTCTCAACCAATCAGAATCAAGCATTCAACAGCCCTGTAGTATAAATAGTTTTAAGAAATGAGTAGGGGTAGGATTAGTGGCTCAAACTATATTTTAATGCTTTATTGTTAATAAAACTGGCCATTTCCCTACACATTATGTTCATTACGATTTATCCTTTTAAAGGGATAGTTCACTTTGAAATGAATTTTTGATATGTTTTAGCTTACCTCAAGGGCATCCGAAGATGTAGGTGTCTTTGTTTCCACAGTATTTTCAATTTTTATATTTTTCGGTCAAACCGTTGTTGTCTGTCAGTCATATAATGCAGGTTTAGGGGGTCCACCTCAAAGAGCATGCACAGAGAAGTCCAAATTAAACATGATTTAATAACTCGTGAATGTAAGTACATACTGATGGCCTAAGACACGAAACGAGCAGTTTGTGTGAGAAAACCAACAGTATTTATATAGTTTTTACCTCTTGTTAACAGCCATGTTCAAACTGATCTGAATCAGATGTCTGCTGACGCGCGAGAGATCACTTCTGGTCGTAACGTTGGACACGAGTTCAGTTCGGTTCAGTTGGACATCTGATTCAGATCAATTTGACATGGCTGTTAACAAGAGGTAAAAACTATATAAATACTGTTCGTTTTCTCACACAAAACGCTCGTTTCGTGTCTTAGGCCATCAATGTGTACTTACATTTACAAGTCATTAAATCATGTTTAATTTGGACTTCTCTGTGCATGCTCTTTGACGTGGACCCCCATACCTGCATTATATGACTGACAGACAACAACGGTTTGACCGAAAAATATCAAAATTGAAAATACTGTGGAAACAAAGACACCTACATCTTGGATGCCCTTGAGGTAAGCTAAAACATATCAAAAATTAATTTCAAAGTGAACTATCCCTTTAATATTGTCTATAAAATGGGTATGTTTAGGTGTGGGAGTAGGGTAAAGGGATCTTACATTTATAATCTATAAAATATTCTACTATGTTTTCATATTGCAGTTCCATAAATACTTTTAAAATTAAGCTGTTTCCGTTTTGTGCAGTCCTCTGGGAATTTTTGCTGTTTAAAAAATAAAATAAAAAAGGTTAAATGCAAGTCTATTTTTCACTTTTTCTGTCAAGTAAACAGTAGTTAATGTCTTGAATCTAGCAGGTAAAATGTCTTGAATCTAGAACCATGTCACTTTTGTTGATCTTACTATCAGGTAAATACACTTGAGACTGAAGTGTATGCAACTTCAAGGCATTTTGTCTCAAAATGCCAGTTTCCAATCTTATTTCAAGTTGGTGGTGACTTATATCTAGAAGAGTGTGACAATTATAGAACTAAAAATTAGTTAAATACACTTGAAACAAAGAGGATGACAAAAGAAAATGCTACTTTTGAGGGGAAAATACTATTTTTGAGCATGACAAGCTTATTATGAGACACAAAACATCACAATACTAGTAAAATATAGCTAAAAATGAGTTTTCCCTGCTAATTTCAAGATCACTCATATCTTTTAAGGCTTAAATATAATGTCTTATTTCAAGAAATCTTACCAAGAGAATTTTCACTTGTTCCATTGGCAGATTTTTTTGCTTATTACAAGCAAAAATATCTTGTATTAATTTTTTTTTTTGCTTATTTTTGGAGGGGCCTTTTTTCCAGTGTTCATATGCCAGAATCTGATTGGCTTATTTTCAGACATGCTCTCAGAGAACAGAGTTACCGGAGTTTCAGTGTTTTGTGTGTTGGTAGAAGCGCTGGATTGCAGGACAAACACACACACACACACACACACACACACACACACACACACACACACACACACACACACACACACACACACACAGAGATACTTATGATATGTCCCGTAAGGTGAGCCGTTCCCATCACCGTGACTAATGATGATGTGTCTGTACTGCAATCCTCAGCTCTGAAAGCCCCCAAGAACCCTCACTGACCCTCTCCTAGAGCGTGTGTGTCCAGTGTGACAGAGCAAGCGGCGTAACACACACCGTAGAGCAGCGTCAACACACACCTGTTTCCCACTGAGCTGATAGAACGACAGCTTCTGTCCCCAGTCAGCCACTGCCAAGAGATTGTTGTGTTCATCCCTGAAACACACACACACACACACACACGTGATGCATACTGCACTGGACATGTTAACCCGTCTGTGATTCAGGGAGATGTTGCAGTGGCTCCCCCTGGTGTCTGATCACACACACTGCATTGGCTCCTGCTCTCAGTTTCACACACACATCAACACAAGCCATGATGTGTGTGTCCGGTTAAATGCATCTACACTTCTTTGGAAGGTTTGAGATGTTTACTACGATCATTTCCTATAAATCGGTTTCTTTGTTATGAAACAGGGATTAAAACTGCATGTAATTATGCATCATTTACAGCTATTACTATAGTAACTGACATGTCACATACGCAACAATGACACTGTGAAATAAAAGTTTCGGAGGCGGTGTTTTTCGTGAGGTTGTATTTATTTTTTGATGTGTGATTTGATGAATTGTTATCATTAGCTGGTTATCATTAGCTGGTTATCATTAGTCAGTTTTCATTAGCCGGTTATCATTAACTGGATTTTACATTAGCTGGTTATCATTAGCTGGTTATTATTAGCCGGTTATCATTAGCCAGTTATCATTAGGCCTTTTTATTAGTCGGTTTTCATTAGCCGGTTATCATTAACTGATTTTACATCTTAGCTGGTTTTCATTAGCTGGTTATCATTAGCTGATTTTTCATTAGCTGGTTATCATTAGCCGGTTATCATTAGCCAGTTATCATTAGTCCTTTTCTATTAGTCGGTTTTCATTAGCCGGTTCTTATTAGCTGGTTATCATTAGCTGGTTATTATTAGCCGGTTATCATTAGCCAGTTATCATTCCAGTCCTTTTCATTAGTCGGTTTTTCATTAGCCGGTTATCATTAACTGATTTGACATTAGCTGGTTAATCATTAGCTGGTTATCATAAGCCGGTCTCTCATTAGCTGGTTATCATAAGGCCGGCTTTCATTAGCCGGTTCTCATTAGCCGGTTCTCATTAGCTGGTTATCATTTGCTGGTTATCGTTAGCCGGTTCTCGATTAGCTGGTTTTCATTAGCTGGTTATGATTAGCCGGTTCTCATTAGCCGGTTCTCATTAGCTGGTTATCATTTGCTGGTTATCATTAGCCGGTTATCATTAGCTGGTTTTCATTAGCTGGTTATGATTAGCCGGTTCTCATTAGCTGGTTCTCATTAGCTGGTTTCACTAGCCAGCTTCTCATCAGCCTGGTTCTCATTAGCTGGTTCTCATTAGCTGGTTCTCATTAGCTGGTTCTCATTAGCTGGTTCTCATTCAGCCGGTTCTCATTCAGCCGGTTATCATAGCCGGTTTTCATTAGCCGGTTTTCATTGCAGCCCGGTTCTCATGAGCCGGTTCTCATTAGCCGGTTCTCATTAGCCGGTTCTCCATTAGCCTGGTTCTTCATTAGCCGGTTCCCACTTAGCTGGTTCTCATTAGCTGGTTCTCATTAGCCGGTCTTCATTACGCCGGTTCCCGTAGCCGGTTCTCGTTAGCCGGTTCTCATTAGCTGGTTCTCATTAGCTGGTTCTCATTAGCTGGTTATCATTAGTTGGTTATCATTAGCTGGTTATCATTAGCCGATTTTCATTAGCCGGTTCTCATTAGCCGGTTCTCATTAGCCGGTTCTCATTAGCCGGTTCTCATTGCAGCCGGTCTCATTAGCCGGTTCTCATTAGCCGGTTCTCATTAGCCGGCTCTCGTTAGCTGGTTATCATTTGCTGGTTATCGATTAGCCGGTTCTCATTAGCTGGTTATCATTAGCTGGTTCTCATTAGCTGGTTCTCATTAGCTGGTTCTCATTAGCCGGTTCTCATTAGCTGGTTATCATTAGCTGGTTATCATTAGCTGGTTATCATTAGCTGGTTATCATTAGCTGGTTCTCATTAGCTGGTTCTCATTAGCTGGTTCTCATTAGCTGGTTATCATTAGCTGGTTATCATTAGCTGGTTCTCATTAGCTGGTTATCTTGATCTTACTTGGACGGGTTCCAGGCGATGGACCAGATGGGCGATGACGAGCCGCCCGGACGCTCAATCTTCACCTTCTCTTCTCCACTCTTGTTTCTGATGCTCACTGACACGTTGCATCATTCCCAGAGCCAAGTACTGTCCGTCGTTCGTCCAGCTGAGATCACACACACACACATTCACTCACTACCATCCTGTAAACGCTGCGTGTGCTCAGCAGCTAAGTGAATAACACATCATACAATGAATAATTAGCTTAAGACATCTAATCCCCCGACCACAGGAAACGTTTCCTAAAAGTTCTCTAAAGGTGACGAACATTCCGAACCTTTACAGAACATTAGGACGTTCCTGAAATGTTCTCTTTTGGTAATGAAAGTGCTGCAGTTCATCGTTCCTTAAATGACTTTAGGGGTACGTTCCGTAATGGTAATCTTATGGTCACATAACAACGTTACAAAGAGGACGTAATCAAAACGTTCTCATATGGGTCTAAGATGGTCATATTATAACGTTCTTTATGTGACTTTAGGGGAACATTCCATATTGATTAATTTATTGTCAAATAGCAACATTACAAAGAGGACATAATAAGGAGCGTTCCCCAATATGATTCTCTGTTTCTAATGACTAACTTAATGAGAACATTCCAGCTTTCGAAATTTTACATTTCCAGAACGTTCTGAAAACGTCCCATGGGTTTTAAGGACATCGCTTGGTAACATTCCCACAACGGTCCCAGACAGTCACGATGTGGAGTTCTTTTAAAGGGTTTGGGATGTTATTTGGAGGACCTTCAGGGACGATTCAGGATATTCTAGGAATGTTTTGGAAAAATTGGATTTTCTCAATTAAATATTGTCCTCTAAACATTCCCAGAACATCCTGAATGTTCCCTGAAGGTGCTTCAATTTACGTCTCCAAACCCTTTAAAGAACTCCACATCGTGACTGTCTGGGAATGTTGTGGGAATGTTACCAGGCGACGTCCTTGACACTAGCAGGGATGTTCTCTGAACATTCTGGGAATGTAAAATTTCTAGCTGGGAAGATTCATACAAGACAAAAGATCTAAAATGCGATCAGGTGGTAGATTTTTAAATGCATTAAACGTTTCTCTGATTAAGACGATGTCTGTTTGCAGTGCGGTCCAGTGAAGTACATCATCAGGGTCATGTCTGCATGTCGTCACTCACCCACAACACGTGATCTTACTGCTCACTTTGTGTTTGGAGACGGACTTCTGCTCTGGAGACCACAGACCTGCGACCACACACACACACACACACACACACACACACACGTCAACACAGCTGAAGAGCTTCAGAACACAGAAGAGTTCATGAACACTTTCTCCGTTCTGTCAACTGATGTAGTCACTGTCGCCCTTCGCTCAGTTTAAAAGACACTTAAAGGTGCAGTCTGTAAGATTCACAGCTAGAGGTGGACATCGGTACTGCAGCGAAATTCAAAATATCTCAGATTGTTTTTAGATGGAGACCGAGGCGAGGTCGGGGGGAATACTGTAATCTCTGACCCAGTTTGTTTGCTCTTAAAAAATATGTTACACCTTTAAAATTCAGTGCCTGAATTCATTTTCAGTAGAACAGTCATATGTAAACCACGGCAGTCGGAACCAACTGGCCAAAACGCTACTGAACTCATAAGGGTGGTTTACACCTTTTCCTAACCCGTTCGATAGGAAACGAGGAGAGGCTGAAGGGACCCCCATTAAAAGTAAAACATATGATGCTGAATTGAATAATAATCATTTCAGCCCTTTCCTTTCAGACACCTGTTGTACAGAGATCTTCACAATCCACTGCCCTGCATGATTTCTTGCTTCAATCTGTAATTGTGTCACAAACACACACTCACCGAAGTCTCCCGAGGAGCACTGAGGCCAGCTGGTGTGTGACAGGGTTGTACGACACACACTGGATCGAGTCATTGTGACTGAGAGAAAAAACACAAATACACACGTAATCACTAAAGCTGTGAACACCCGTCTATTCTGATGGATCTGAGCATGGAATGATGGGACATGATGGCCCGTCCTAAATCAAAGTTCAGCGACATTAGAATTATTCACCCAGTCACATTTCAAACAATACTTGAAAGAAAAGCTTTGAAACAGAAGTTCTCACGTGTATTTGAGGATGCCCTCCAGTTTTGAGGTCCAGATGATGATGCTTTTATCTGCTGAACCGGATGCAAAGCGTTTCCCTGACCGAAAGAAGACGAAACTCATGTACTTATAGACCCGAGTAACCACATCATTAAACACGTCTTAACCACACACATCATTAAACACGTCTTGAGTCATAATCACCATCTTTAGCGTAAGCCACACAGTAGACAGTGTCTTTGTGTCCCTTCAGCGGCTGTATGAGCGTCCCGTCGGCTGTGTCGATACACCTGCACACAAATCACACACTATTACACCGGCACACACACACACACACACACTGTTACACCTGCACACAACACACACACACTGTTACACCTGCACACAAAGCACACACTTACACCAGCACACAACACACACACACACACTGTTACACCTGCACACAACACACACACACTGTTAGACCTGCACACAAAGTAGACACTGTTACACTGGCACACAACACAAAGCACACACTGTTACACTCTTACACAGTTACACTCTTACACTGTTGCGCTCCCAACACTGTTACGCTAATACACTCTTACACAGTTACATTCTTACACTGTTACGCTCTTACACTGTTACGCTCTTACACTGTTACACTCTTACACAGTTACACTCTTACACTATTGCGCTCCTATACTGTTATGCTAATACACTCTTACACTGTTACGCTCCAACACTGTTACGCTCCAACACTGTTGCGCTCCAACACTGTTACACTAACACACTGTTACACTGTTACACAGTTATGCTCTTACACTGTTACACTCTTACACTGTTACACTCCTATACTCTTACGCTAATACACACTTACACTGTAACACAGTTATGCTCCTACACTGTTACACTCTTACACTGTTACACTCTTACACTGTTACACTCTTACACTGTTATGCTTCTACACTGTTACGCGCTCCAACACTGTTACGCTCCAACACTGTTACGCTCCAACACTGTTACGTCTCCAAACACTGTTACGCTCCAACACTGTTACGCTCCAACACCTGTCACGCTCCAACACTGTTACGCTCCAACACTGTTACGCTCCAACACTGTCACGCTCCAACACTGTCACGCTCCAACACTGTCTAAACTCAACACACTGTTACGCTAACACACTGCTTACACTGTTACACAGTTATGCTCTTACACTGTTACACTCTTACACTGTTACACTCCTATACTCTTACGCTCAATACACTTTTACACTGTAACACAGTTATGCTCCTACACTGTTACACTGTTACACTCTTACACTGTTACACTCTTACACTGTTACACTCTTACACTGTAACACAGTTATGCTCCTACACTGTTACGCTCTTACACTGTAACACAGTTATGCTTCTACACTGTTACACTCTTACACTGTTACACTCTTACACTGTAACACAGTTATGCTCCTACACTGTTACACTCTTACACTGTAACACAGTTATGCTTCTACACTGTTACACTCTTACACTGTTACACTCTTACACTGTAACACAGTTATGCTCCTACACTGTTACACTCTTACACTGTAACACAGTTATGCTCCTACACTGTTACACTCTTACACTGTAACACAGTTATGCTTCTACACTGTTACTCTCTTACACTGTAACACAGTTATGCTCCTACACTGTTACACTCTTACACTGTAACACAGTTATGCTCCTACACTGTTACGCTCTTACACTGTAACACAGTTATGCTTCTACACTGTTACACTCTTACACTGTAACACAGTTATGCTCCTACACTGTTACACTCTTACACTGTAACACAGTTATGCTCCTACACTGTTACGCTCTTACACTGTAACACAGTTATGCTCCTACACTGTTACACTCTTACACTGTAACACAGTTATGCTTCTACACTGTTACACTCTTACACTGTAACACAGTTATGCTTCTACACTGTTACACTCTTACACTGTAACACAGTTATGCTTCTACACTGTTACTCTCTTACACTGTAACACAGTTATGCTTCTACACTGTTACTCTCTTACACTGTAACACAGTTATGCTCCTACACTGTTACGCTCTAACACTGTAACACAGTTATGCTTCTACACTGTTACACTCTTACACTGTAACACAGTTATGCTTCTACACTGTTACTCTCTTACACTGTTACACAGTTATGCTTCTACACTGTTACTCTCTTACACTGTAACACAGTTATGCTCCTACACTGTTACACTCCAACACTGTAACACAGTTATGCTTCTACACTGTTACACTCTTACACTGTAACACAGTTATGCTTCTACACTGTTACTCTCTTACACTGTTACACAGTTATGCTTCTACACTGTTACTCTCTTACACTGTAACACAGTTATGCTCCTACACTGTTACACTCTTACACTGTAACACAGTTATGCTTCTACACTGTTACTCTCTTACACTGTAACACAGTTATGCTCCTACACTGTTACACTCTTACACTGTAACACAGTTATGCTCCTACACTGTTACACTCTTACACTGTAACACAGTTATGCTCCTACACTGTTACGCTCTTACACTGTAACACAGTTATGCTCCTACACTGTTACGCTCTTACACTGTAACACAGTTATGCTCCTACACTGTTATGCTCTTACACTGTAACACAGTTATGCTTCTACACTGTTACTCTCTTACACTGTAACACAGTTATGCTTCTACACTGTTACACTCTTACACTGTAACACAGTTATGCTCCTACACTCTTACACTGTAACACAGTTATGCTTCTACACTGTTACTCTCTTACACTGTAACACAGTTATGCTCCTACACTGTTACACTCTTACACTGTAACACAGTTATGCTTCTACACTGTTACTCTCTTACACTGTAACACAGTTATGCTCCTACACTGTTACACTCTTACACTGTAACACAGTTATGCTCCTACACTGTTACGCTCTTACACTGTAACACAGTTATGCTTCTACACTGTTACACTCTTACACTGTAACACAGTTATGCTCCTACACTGTTACACTCTTACACTGTAACACAGTTATGCTCCTACACTGTTACGCTCTTACACTGTAACACAGTTATGCTTCTACACTGTTACACTCTTACACTGTAACACAGTTATGCTCCTACACTGTTACAGCTCTTACACTGTAACACAGTTATGCTTCTACACTGTTACACTCTTACACTGTTACACTCTACACTGTAACACAGTTATGCTTCTACACTGTTACTCTCTTACACTGTTACACAGTTATGCTCCTACACTGTTACACTCTTACACTGTAACACAGTTATGCTTCTACACTGTTACTCTCTTACACTGTAACACAGTTATGCTCCTACACTGTTACACTCTTACACTGTAACACAGTTATGCTCCTACACTGTTACGCTCTTACACTGTAACACAGTTATGCTTCTACACTATTACACTCTTACACTGTAACACAGTTATGCTCCTACACTGTTACGCTCTTACACTGTAACACAGTTATGCTCCTACACTGTAACGCTCTTACACTGTAACACAGTTATGCTCCTACACTGTTACGCTCCTAACACTGTAACACAGTTATGCTTCTACACTGTTACACTCTTACACTGTTACACTCTTACACTGTAACACAGTTATGCTTCTACACTGTTACTCTCTTACACTGTTACACAGTTATGCTCCTACACTGTTACACTCTTACACTGTAACACAGTTATGCTTCTACACTGTTACACTCTTACACTGTAACACAGTTATGCTTCTACACTGTTACTCTCTTACACTGTTACACAGTTATGCTCCTACACTGTTACGCTCCTATACTCTTATGCTCTTACATGGTTACGCTCTTACAATGACACTCATGTCTGGAATAATTACGATATTTTATTATTTCTAAAGATAGATGCTGACCAGCTATATTTACTTGATAAAAAATAATGAAATATTATTGCAATGTAAAAAAGCTCTTTTCTATGTAAATATATAGATAGTAAACTGTAATTCATTTCTGTGATCAAAGCTGAATTTTCAGCATCATTACTCCAGTCTTCAGTGTCACATGATTCTTCAGAAATCATTCTAATAGGATGATTTGATGGTCAAGAAACGTGTACTGATTTTTATCAATGTTAAAAATCATGAGACATTTTATTCTTGAAGATGTTACAAACAAGTGTGTGTTGTGTGTGGTGTGTGTTTCAAAGAATAAAAGTGATGGCTGCTTTCAGCATAGAGATATATGAGGAAATTCCGTCACCAAAAATCAGAGGGCTCTTATTTTGGCCTTGTATTTCTTTCTTCTGCAGGTCTTTGCTCTTTTTAGCCTATTTATTTGTTTCGGGATCTCTCGTGCGCATGCGCAGATGCTGCAGTCAGTCGCATCATTAGAACTTCATTACCAGAACTCGATTTCCAGCCGCTACTATGAGCTGAGATCCATCGGGTCGGAAGGCGAGATCATAAATACTGAAAGACAGACAGACAAACAAGTTAACTTAATAACAACACGATCATGAGATTAAGATCAGCGAATGTGAAGAGCTCAGATTCCCATTGCAGATTAAATGGAAAGGAGGAATATAATAATGGCCCGAATGATGTCTGACTAAAACTGCGATGTTATCGCCTGAATCAAAAACAGTCAGAAATCGCATAGCTATAACTCTCTCAATAAGTGCTTCTATTGTTTTCATAACAACGGTTGCTAGGCGCATCCATGCAGTTCTACAGTTGGTGTTTCAGAATAGCAGTGAAGCGCTCACCATTGTTCAACCTTATCCCGGTTCGTGCTGCTTCTGTATCCATGTTGGAACAGCTCTCATTTCGGAAAAATGCCTGACTTTAGCATGATTCAAAAGGAGAGAGATGCGAATATTAGATGCTCAAGCGAGGAGAACTGAAGCTGATGGAGGCAACATGGAGGAAAGATGAAGGATTTCAAAATAAAAGTCATTATGTTTGGAGAGGTTTTTCTTTCGTCCCCCACCTTGTTGTACTTTGTATGTGTGTGAAAGTAAGCGTTTTCACTATAGTGCAAATGAATCAAGCAAATACCTAACGATACCGTAAACCACATAGCAACATGCTAAACCCAGCGATCTGAACACGTTTCATACAACTGCATAGCAACGCTCTCAGCAACTCCCATAGACTGTAAAACTACACAACTGCCAGCCGGTAGCAAGAGATTGAAGGTCCCTGCTTTCAGGAACATGGCATGAATACTCTGTTATTATTTTCCAAAGTGGACCGTATATTCAGCAAGCTACCATGCTTTTAACATTTTGTTCATCTGTATAATATCTGTTTTTTTTTTTGTCAAACGTCATTTGCATTTGTAGAACGTCCCCTGTAGCCAAACTCAAAGTACGTGCAGCTCCAATTTAATATTGATGCCAACATTTACAGGTTTTTGCAGCGTTATATGGTTAGATGCCTACTGTGTTTCAGTGGCTCTGTAATTGTACTCTGCACAACAACAATAAAGTTGAATCCAAATCCAATTGTTTACCCTTAAATGGGGGTTTGAGAGGGTGTTATGTCCCTTTTCTGGTCTCTATGATGTCTGTGCATCTCAGTATATAAATGTGTTTTTTGCCAGTTGTACTGCAGATTGCTTTTTATTGTGGTTGTTTCGTGATAAGAGAGCATGTCGAGCTGTAAAGGAACAGGGTGAAAGTCCACTTATTGTTGTGTGCTCAGTAGTCTCATCGGGTTCATGTATTTGTTCTAAGAGTGTCCGTCATCACATATATATATATATATATATATATATATATATATATATATATATATATATATATATATATATATATATATATATATATATATATATATATATATATATAACACGAACTTTAATAATGTTATTTTATAATAATGTATATTAATGTGGGGTTTTATGAAATATATATATATATATATATATATATATATATATATATATATATATATATATATAAACAGTAAAAACTCGACATTGGCTGTTATGTCTGTTGCATAGCATACATACATTATAGGCAAGCTAATTAGCCAGCCGCAGACTCTCACATCTCGTGCTGCTGGTCAAGTGGCCACTTATCAGCGCTGTGAGCATGAGAAATGAGTTTATAAGTCTTTAGTGCAATGGATGGGTTTTATATTACACACAGAGTATACGTTGAACTGTTAGTTACTAGTCTAGAGTCTGCGACTTGAATATCTGTGATTCACAATGATAAAGTCGTTTGCGTGTGTGGTAATACTTCTGGCGAACTCTATTTATTCTCATTTAAGATGGCTCGAGCAGCGTGTGATGCATTGAATGTTAACCTGCCTTCATTCGATTGTTTGTCCCAGGTATGTTTATATCTTAGATTTTGTCGATGTTCTGTGTGAAGTTAACTAATTTAGATGTGTTAGCCCTAACTCACGTGTCACACGTGCTCGCACGTGCTGTACTCCGTATAACTGTGCCCAGTTCAGGCTCTGTGCTTCATTTTCAGTGTTTCAATTTAATAATGTAAAATGATGGTTATTTCAGATTATACTTTCTCTGTATTGAAGTGGATAATGAGAACAGAGACAATGATTTATGTTACTTTAATGTGTTTTTTATTTTGGTTTTTACTCCACTATATGTTCGCGATCACCCTGTAAAAATGTTCACGAGCAGACTCTCACATTGAATGTTAACCTGCCTTTATTCGTGTTTGTCCCAGACCCAGTAGAATGCATCTCTGAGTAACCATCCACCTGATCTCAGTGTGATTTCGTCTGCACAGACACACCAGTCACACACACACACACACACACACACACACATATATATATATATATATACACCTTAAAGGTGGAATACCTAAGATTTTTGCATTAAATATATCTCAAAATCACAAGGCCAGTGTTATATATTTAATTAAGATGATAATTTACAATATTCCAAATGTTTCAAACAATGTTTAAATCAAGAGAAAATTGAGATTTTAACCAAGGAAACAGGGCGTGTGAGCAGGGGTGAGCTGGGAGTCTCCAGTCAATCGCGTCATATCAGCGTTACCTCGACTTTCACGCTCGTACTACGTGTAGTCCTGGACAAATGCGGAAGTTGTAGTTGTGTGTTTGCGTCTATCAAGCAACAAACGTCAGCTTGTTTCGTGCATTTGTTATGGAATGGAGCACGATTATTCTTTCAATTATTCTCGGAATGTGAACTGTTGGCTGTAAAGAGGTCGCACACCGGACGAGAGAGTCGCGCCACGTCAAGGACAAAGTCCAGTATCGCACACCGGACGAGAGAGCCGCGCCACGTCTAGGACAAAGTCCAGTCTCGCACACCGGACGAGGAGCCGCGCCACGTCTAGGACAAAGTCCAGTATCGCACACCGGACGAGAAGAGCCGCGCCACGTCTAGGACAAAGTCCAGTGTCGCACACCGGACGAGAAGCCGGCGCCACGTCTCAGGACAAAGTCCAGTATCGCACACCGGACGAGAGAGCCGCGCCACGTCTAGGACAAAGTCCAGTATCGCACACCGGACGAGAAGAGCCGCGCCACGTCTCAGGACAAAGTCCAGTATCGCACACCGGACGAGAAGAGCCGCGCCACGTCTAGGACAAAGTCCAGTGTCGCACACCGGACGGAGCCGCGCCACGTCTAGGACAAAGTCCAGTATCGCACACCGGACGAGGAGCCGCGCCACGTCTAGGACAAAGTCCAGTATCGCACACCGGACGGAGCCGCGCCACGTCTAGGACAAAGTCCAGTATCGCACACCGGACGGAGCCGCGCCACGTCTCAGGACAAAGTCCAGTATCGCACACCGGACGAGGAGCCGCGCCACGTCTCAGGACAAAGTCCAGTATCGTACACCGGACGAGAAGCCGCGCCACGTCTAGGACAAAGTCCAGTCTCGCACACCGGACGAGAGAGCCGCGCCACGTCTAGGACAAAGTCCAGTATCGCACACCGGACGAGAGCCGCGCCACGTCTAGGACAAAGTCCAGTCTCGCACACCGGACGGAGAGCCGCGCCACGTCTAGGACAAAGTCCAGTATCGACACACCGGACGAGAGAGCCGCGCCACGTCTAGGACAAAGTCCAGTATCGGCACACCGGACGGAGAGCCGCGCCACGTCTAGGACAAAGTCCAGTATCGCACACCGGACGAGAAGAGCCGCGCCACCGTCTAGGACAAAGTCCAGTCTCGCACACCGGACGAGAGAGCCGCGCCACGTCAGAGGACAACTCCAGTATCGCACACCGGACGGGAGCCGCGCCAGCGTCAAGGACAACTCCAGTCTCGGCACACCGGACGAGAAGGAGCCGCGCCACGTCAAGGACAACTCCAGTATCTGCACACCGGGACGAGGAGCCGCGCGCACGTCAAGGACAAAGTCCAGTATCGCACACCGGACGAGAGCCGCGCCACGTCTAGGACAACGTCCAGTATCGCACACCGGACGAGAGAGCCGCGCCACGTCTAGGACAAAGTCCAGTACTCGCACACCCGGACGGAGAGAGCCGCGCCACGTCTAGGACAAAGTCCAGTATCGCACACCGGACGAGAAGAGCCGCGCCACGTCTAGGACAAAGTCCAGTATCGCACACCGGACGAGAAGAGCCGCGCCACGTCTCAGGACAAAGTCCAGTATCGCACACCGGACGAGAGAGCCGCGCCACGTCTAGGACAAAGTCCAGTATCGTACACCGGACGAGAAGAGCCGCGCCACGTCTAGGACAAAGTCCAGTATCGCACACCGGACGAGAGAGCCGCGCCACGTCTAGGACAAAGTCCAGTATCGCACACCGGACGGAGCCGCGCCACGTCTAGGACAAAGTCCAGTATCGCACACCGGACGGAGCCGCGCCACGTCTCAGGACAAAGTCCAGTATCGCACACCGGACGAGAAGCCGCGCCACGTCTAGGACAAAGTCCAGTATCGCACACCGGACGAGAGAGCCGCGCCACGTCTCAGGACAAAGTCCAGTATCGCACACCGGACGGAAGAGCCGCGCCACGTCTGAGGACAAAGTCCAGTATCGCACACCGGACGAGAAGCCGCGCCACGTCTAGGACAAAGTCCAGTATCGCACACCGGACGAGAGAGCCGCGCCACGTCTAGGACAAAGTCTAGTATCGCACACCGGACGGAGCCGCGCCACGTCAAGGACAAAGTCCCAGTATCGCACACCGGACGGGGAGCCGCGCCACGTCAAGGACAAAGTCCAGTCTCGCACACCGGACGAGGAGCAGGCGCCACGTCAGAAGACAACTCCAGTATCGGCACACCGGCGCGCACTTTCTCATCAGTATATGGCCAGCAATATTGTAATGTTTAATGACATGAAAGGAAGATAATGTCTGTTCTATGTTATGATTGTACTGTACAATTAAATACAATCGTTGCTGAGTCTGCAGTCTGAAAACTTTACCTCAGAGCATCCGTTCACTGAATGAATGGAGAATCTCACCTTAAAAATCCAATAACATCAGCAATTGTCATTCAAGCAGCTGATTTCTGTAAATGAACGCAAAATTGTAATGTAAAAAATATGTAATCTGGGCTTACACCAAAGGATTTTCACGGTCCCAGACTAAAGACCTGCAGTCTTTCAGGAATCTCACTGGAGTCTGACGGCGCTCCCGTCGTCTCGATCTTTAAATGTGAGTTGATAATCTGCAGTAAGTCCTAGCATAGTCCTAGTGACGTAAAAACAATCAACAACCAATAAAATGGAGGTTATCGATGTTCGTCTCTCACACCAGAGACACAAGTTCGAGACCCACTCCTCATGGGAGCTGTCAGGGAGCCGGCTGGATGGTGATTACACATTGTTTCCTGATATTGACTTTTTTCCTTACCAGAAAAGTTTTTATATCTACTAGGGCTGGGCGATATGGAGCAAAAAAATATAGCTCGATATATGATAGAAAGCAGAACGTGGGTAAATATATATAGCCGTATTTTCCGCACTTAAGGCACACCTTCAATGAATGACCTATTTTAGAACATTTTTCATAGGGCGCACCGGATTATAAAGCACATTAGATACTACAGTCACATGTTTGACTGGGTTTACGTTATGCATCCACTAGATGTGCTGGGAATGTCAGCGAGTGTGCGGCGTCGGAGCTGAGGCGTTTATAGTGTTTTTTTTGAGTAAATGAAAAGACTTTTAAGTGCACCTTTAAAGATGCGGAAAATACGGTATCAGGGCCTATAGCCTATATATTTTTTTCTATTAATTTGCTGCTATTATGCACAGTCGAGTGTACAATACAGGTTTACTGTGCGTGTCACATAAGGTGGACTTCTGTTGCTTGCAAACGGACTCTTCTGAGGAGACAGTGGATTTCCAAATGTGTTGCTCTGATTCCAATGCACGAATACACTTCAGGCTCACTCTCGCTCGTATCCGAGGTAAATCATCAACACTATCATCCCTTACAAGTGTTTTATTTAACTGAGTTCATCACAATAAGGACACATGCGCAGGATACTTTACTTCCTTGAACAAGTGCGTGCCCTAATTCGTGTTGCTGATAATCTTATTAAGTCTTTTCTAAATCTTTTCAAAGTCTTTTGGTGTACGCCCGGCATAAATGCACATTGCAGCGTGGGGCGAAGTCAGGATCCATTAGCAACGATTTTGACAAACCCTCTCCATCATAGCTTCGTCCAGTGACCACTAGCGGTGCCAGGATTTTGATTGTAGGTGGGCCTCCAGAAAACTGAATGGGCCCGTTAAAATAAGGAAAAAAACTAAAAACGGGTTCCCCTTCATCTCACTTTCAGCGCTTTTCTGCGGCACTGTGGACAGCGACTCATACCTGTGTGGCTCATGTCGCTGTCCTCAGCTTAGTACAAAGATGGCAGTAAGCCTATCACTTGATTTATCTCTTTTAAATGTTCAATACACAAAAAGACTGAAACGGAATTATATCTTTGGAGGGTCTCTGTTTCTCTCTCCAGTTATTTACCCAGCTCCACGGGCAGGGAACTGTCCAGAATTATTTAACTGTTTTCTATAAAGTTAGAATGACAGAAGAACTGTATCGAAATGAAACAACAGCAGCATTGAATCGGACACGGCTGCTAAACAAAAACAGCAGGAAAACGATACAATTTTTTTATTCAGAATGATAGAAGAACTGTATCAACATGAAATAATTAAATGAACAACATATCTACTAAAGTGTGGGGACTGGGGAGCCAGGGCATGCCATGGGAGGCGTGGAGGGTGGTAAAAATGATAGTCTAATAATTAGATTAAATAAAAAAGTTAAATTGTTATTATTGTGAAAATAAGGCCTCGATTGCACTGCAGGTCTTGATGCCCAATTCTAATTTGTTACATTTATCCGATTTTTTTTACCGTCCGTTTACACGTTCTTTCAACTTTATCCGAGTTATGTGTTTAGTTGCCATATAGCCATATCTGAAACATAGCGCTTGCTTAAAGGGTGACCATATTTTGATTATCGAAAACCAGGACAATCGGCCCGGCAATGAGATACTCAAATGATACTAGAAGTTTACTCAAAGATGCCTTATAGGTGGTTTGCAGTCACGTGATTGTGTTTACGCGCGGACTGCAGGTGGAGGGCAAGGAGTGAAGAGCGCAATGGACGAGATGGAGGAAAATCCGTACTGTACCACTTTAGACGCTATACAAGAGAAATATATGAACAGAAAATCGAAACATATGTTGGACGTGATCCTTAAGTTATGAAGAGGACTGCCAGTTATGGATTTGCCTGCCATCGAGGCTGTAGATATCAGCAACTAAAGCCCTATTCGCACGGCATTAGTATTACCTGGGGACCACATGTGAATTTGAAATTACCCACCCACATCTGAGTTTCGTGTGGCGCATTCGCACGGGATAAGCGAAGCCTGTGATTTTACTCGAATTTACTGACTTATCTTCCGGATATGATGTCATTAGGCTATGGCTTTGAAATGTCTTGTGTCGTTTATAATGTCGTTATTATGTCTAGCTGTTAGTGTTGTCACGATACTAGAATTTCTAACTTCGATACGATACCTTGAAAAATATCGATATTCGATACCATTTTCAATACCACGAGAAAAAATCTGCCACAATATTAAGGGGGAAGTTTTTTTTTGTATTATTTAAAGCTAAATATAGCAAGTCTAGAACATGACAATGAGGTTATATTTTACATGAACAAAAATGTCCTGAGTTCTATTTGTTCATATTTTTTAATTGGACCAGAGCTAACATGATCTGTTGTATTTTTATTACCTACTGTTATCAAAGATTAAAATATACTGTAACATAAAAGCACTTAACAGTATCAAATTGGAGGATATAGAGTGTCAGTAATGTATAATAATAAGATTAAACATTTAATTTTCAGTTAAAGGCATTTAATTATTGAATTAAGAGATGCCATTGTCTGTTTAGTTTAATTAGTATCTGTGTAATCAAATTGATGATAATCGCTAATGAAGGCAAATTGCAGAATAAAAATAATAAAGTTACGCACAAATTTACATTTGACCACAGTTACAATATTTACTTGTCTAAGATTCCTCAGTCAGATTATGTTAACTTTAAGAAAACAGTGAAAAAACTAGACAACACAGACTCATATCAACAACAATAGGCCATCTTGGTTAGGCTAATGTTTCAGAAAAGTTCAATGAAAAGAGTTAGTGTTTCCTTTAGGATTTTAATTAGCAGTGGGGGCAGGTCTGTCCAAACAACAAACACCCCGGGTCCTGATGCTGAGCATAGTATATGCTGCTAAATGGTACCTCTGGAGCCTGTTAAGTCTGTTTTCATTCTCCGACATGCCTGCTCTCGCTGTGTTTTAAACGCGTGTCCGCGCTATTCTCCGAGATGTCTGCTCGCGGTCTGTAGCGCGTGTCCACGCTATTCTCCGACATTAACTTCACTTTTGCTATTCAACCAGAGCGAATGAGACGAGTGCGTCATATGTGGTGTTTGTCAACGTGCCTTTGGAGAGAAAGTGAAACTGAAAGTAACCGCTCGGCTAGTGATGATACTTAGGGAAATTAGTATTGGTATCGTTCAGATATTTCAGTATCGATATTTATCGAAATAACGATATTTTTGACAACACTACTAGCTGTATATAATAAACAGAAGAAGCTTGTATGCTGCTAAACATGTCATTCATCTCCATCTAATCGTTCTTTTTGTTTTTGCTCTTCTGATGATTTTCAGCTTTCTCTTTCTCCAAATTGTATGAGTTAGTTGTTAGCGATATGATCCCGCACCCAAAATACTATCAAAACACTCCAACTCAGCCTCTATTCTCCGCGAAAGATGGATAACAAGGCGCAGATGAAACAAAAACCTTGAAAAAATGATATACGATCTGGCCAAATCACAGAGATGTCGATTCGCACGGGACTAATATTATCACAGGACCTCGATGTTCGGCGAAATATAGTAGGTAATTTGCGGGGGAATTATTACTTTACAAATTACAGACATGGCCGATTCGCACAGGGATTAAGATCGCAGACAAACTCCGCAATTATTACAAATTACTACAGGTCCCCAGGTAATACTAATCCCGTGCGAATAGGGCTTTACAGACATGCTTTGACTTTACAAAGTTCGGAAACTGGTACGTTACACAAACAGCCACATAAGTGTATTTAAACACCTGAATAATGTAATTATAAGCCACATAAATAATGTATTAACTCACATTTGACGAAGTGATCACTGCACACTGTACAAACACACGGGCATTTTCCCATTCGGCTCCTCTCGCAGACGCAAATTAGGTTTACAAGGCATTTTTTTACCAGTGTTTTCTGTCAATTTCTTGTATTTCCCCCCTTATGAACAACAACTTTTGGCACACAATAAAAAAATCTTTGTGGTTTGATCGATTTGAGCAACCATAAACGACGCAAAACATAGGCATTTGAGTGTGTTATAGTGCTTCCTAATATAGAAATTCACTTCCTGCCCTCCATCTGATCTTCGCGCCATGGCAACGCAGTGGAGACGTGAAAAAAAGCTATTAATTTCAATACATTTACTAGGCTATGCTTCCTTTGTATGGATATAAAATTGTTACATCACAAAATACTCTATAACCAAAGACACAAATTCAGATAGGGCTTCTCAGAGGTTATACTCTACTCAACATGTTTTATTATGACAGGTTTCAATAATAATGAATGAAATAATGATAGAAATAATGTCTCTTCTGTATTAGAAAAATAAAAAAAATAAAAAATAGCCTACCTCCAAATTGAACCAAAATAGCTCTCACAAACTTAGACAAAAAACTAACTAACAAAAGTTGTTTATATCTTTTAGTTTTCTTCTTCCTCTTTATCATGTTTTTCTTTTTTAATGGCCCAATGAAAAATAATTAAAACCAGGACATTTTCATAACTTTATAAAAAACAGCCAGGACAGAGAAAGAGGACATGTCCTCGGGAAAACAGAACGTTTGGACACCCTAGCTTAAAGGGTTAAATTACTTTTTTACAGATGGACGAACGTTGAAACATGCTTTGATGCATGCTAAATACTGCAATTTTATGAAAGTTCTCCAAACATCACCATGATTTCTCTACGACGTTTTGTTCGAACAATCCATCCCTTTGCAGATGTCCGTCAGGGTTTCTCATCGTTATTATAAGTAGAGAAGTGGTCTAAATGCATTGACACATATCTGATTTATTTCTAATTTATTTTCATATGAAAGAGGCCTGAAACCGATCTCTAAATATCCGAATCCTTTTTTTCCCAGAAAGCTTTTCTGTCTCATTGAAAATCTTGCACGCCAACGTCAGTCATTTCATTGGATCACTTGCTGGTGACGATGCAGCCTGTGGCAGGCTTCAAGGGTCCACACATGAGGTAGAAGCCGCTGATTGGTTGAGAAGCTTTACTCGAAAGCTTTCCTCTGGCTGCTTATTGGATGAACTGATAGAATGAAAATCCGTACTCCTGCAAATAGAGGTCTCTGGCTGCAGACGGTAATAGGAGTTACCCGCCTGGTTCAAAATGGGTGGGGCCTGGACCTAAAATGGGTAGGGCCCAGGCCCAATGGTCAGCAGCCGCGGTTGCCAGTGACTCGAACAAAAACATCTGTGATAATAACTAATTTACTTTTAAACTTGACGTTTCTTGCAGATATTTCAGTTTAATGAAAAAACAAACATGTCATTAAACGCAACATTTATAGAAATCGAACTTTACCTCATCCATGACAACTAATTTTCGATTCCCGTCTAGACTGATTTATCCACGGTGGAGTTGAAAACAACAGTTCCATCATTCCGCGTTCCTCCACGTCATCATCAAGCAAAGCTGTTGTTGTTGTAGCGCCCTCTAGCGGCATGCAATCTTAGGTATTGCAGCTTTAATTTATTGTTGATAAATAGCCTATATATTAAAGTATACTTTTGTTAATATTTCAACATCTTATTCATAGCCTATGAATTCAGATATATTTGTCACAGAGTCATCAGTACAGTACCAGCATGTGTTCAGCAAGCAACGAGCAACACAGTTGCCACCTCATCGACCATGGGACTGTGCCATCGACCTGCTGCCTGGGGCCGTGTCTATCCACTGTCCATCCCGGAGCAGAAGGCCATGGATGAGTACATGAAGGGAGCCTTACAACAATGGTTCATTCGACCATCCACTTCCCCTGCTGCATCCAGCTTCTTCTTTGTGGGAAAGAGGACGGAGGCTTGCGGCCGTGCATCGAATTCTGGTGCACTCAGACGAACAAACCCGTCAATTCCACTATCCCCTTCCTCTGGTCCCAGCTGCTCTGGAACAGTTGAGTGAGAGCTCAAATCTTCAGCAAACTAGATCTCAGAAGTGCTTACAATCTCGTACGCATCCAGAAGGCGATGAGTGGAAAACTGCTTTTATCACTCCATCAGGTCACTATGAATACCTCGTTATGCCATATGGACTGTCCAATTCTCCATCCCCATTCATGAAGTGTTCCGTGAGTTTCTGCAACAATTCGTTAATCATTTATATTGATGGCATCTTAATCTTCTCCAAGAACGTAGCTGCACATCGCGAACCACGTGCGGAAAGTCCTATAAGAACTCTATCTCCAAAGACCATCAGTCATTCCTAAAGTTGGAAAAGTGGGAGTTCCACCACCCCATCACTTTTTTGGCTACCTCATTAGCCCTCAAGGGATTCAAATGGACCAGAGGAAGGTGGATACTATCAGAACCTGGTCACAACCCACCAAGTCAAAGAACTTCAGCGATTTTTAGGATTTGCGAACTTCTACCGCTGTTTCATCCACTAATACAGCCTTATCAGTTCACCACTCACCTCTCTCCTCAAAGGCCGGCCCAAGTCTCTGTCCTGGAATCCCACCGCTACTCAGGTGTTCCAACAGTTGAAGAAAGCCTTCTGTTCAGCTTAAATCCCAATTTAACGCTTGGACGGGTACATGTTCCATCCTCTCTGCGCCTGTACCTCATGGACTCAGTTCACACGTCTCCGGGCTCTGGCCATCCAGGCAGCCTGCGAACCCTTGTGCTCCTTCGTAACCAGTTCTGGGGGCCCGAGACGTTTGTGGATGCTCAGTCAAACTGAAGGGTCTTTCCACTGCCTTTTGCAACTGCCAATCATCCATTCCAACATGTACTGCATCACTTTGGTCTACCAGAAGACATTGTGTCCGAGTGTCTGGATAGAGGCCCCCAGTTCATCTCCCCAGTCTGGCATGTCTTCTTTAGATTACTCAATCAGCGTATCTTCGGGGTACCATCCACCAACCTCCTCTCTTCCCCTGGTCAGGAGACCCGTCAGAGGTCCCAGCTGTCAACACCTGATTTGAAGTGAGTGAGAGGGTATGGGACTCAGCACACATCCAGGTCAAATGGTCTGGCTCTCCACCAGAGACGTTGTTTTCGCCTGCCCCGTCGAAAGTTGAGTCCCCACAATGAAGAGAATCTCGAGATTAGCTCTTTTACAGGAAATACAATTTTAAAGGGCAAATTGCCAGGTTAGAGGACCCAACGAGTCAATGCATGGAAAACAATGTCGGAACTAGATTTTCTTTCAAATATATTTTATGAATGCGCTACAGAAGCTTCTGGAGTCGTTTTTGTGAGAAAATTTACTTCTGCGTCTGGAAAATGGGCGTGACGAGCGTGACGCAATACAGCGGGAGAGCCGTTGATTCAAACTACAGGAAAACAAGGATCGCAATGACATTTCGGACGCTGAGGAAATACTCGTATGACTGATCAAGCCATAAAGTTATGAGCCTGCTATGATAAAGAGAGCAGGACAGGCCAGGATAATGAAGACAGAACAGTCAGAGACACATTGAGCTGTGGTGTGAGGAGAGGTAGAGAGACGTGCTTATAGATATACACGCTTAGCTAACGATATACACTGTGCTCACAATATTGTGCAGATTATTATGATCCAACATGCCCGCAGACATTAGTATGTTTAGATTAGATTTATACTATTAAATTATATAAACTATACTTGAATATATTCTCAGGTAAATTTTTTATACATATTTTTCACCTGGGTTATAGCAAACAGAAAATTAAAGATATAAGTATTTAAACAAGCCAAGTTGCCTCTATTTCAGGGCATAGACATGGTACTAAGTTACCATATCACACTATTTGATGCCATTGGTACAGTATACGACGATCAATATTTTTGCTTTGGCATCCCATGTTGAACTCCATCATATCGCCGGGATGATAATCATTGATCTGAAGTGAACGCTACACACGACCGCGTTTTCCGAAGCCGATGCGGAAGAGAAATCCCGTCTCTTCACCTGCTCAAACTGCACCAGGAACGAAAGATAGGCTACAGCACCGTCCCTTTTCTTGTAATGGAAACTTGTGGACTCGATCTTGAAGTCCTGACAGGCCGGAGTTTTTGCAACCTCCACAAACACAATAATTTACCATGACGATGATAAATGAAGATACAAAAACTACCGAAAGCAAATGACTGACGACCGCTCTCACTGAACACCAGCCGAGGCTGAGGCTCTCTGTATGACGTCAAATGACGCGATGTTGAAAAAAAAGCTGTTTTTAGAGTAGTCCAAGAAAACGCTCATTTTATCTTCTAAATTATGTTGTTTTGAAACATTTTAAATCCTGCATTAACTTTTCATATGCTATTTTCATTCAATTCAATTTTGTTACCTGCAATATGCTCTTTAATAACTAATCATGAAACATAATCGGGACCTTCACATTAAAAAATTACCCGTGAAGGGAATAAGTTGGCAATGTTCTGTATGAATGAATGGATGCAACAAACAATTGTCCTATCAATAATCAGGCACAAGAATTATAATTAAATATTAATGTCAATTCTCTAAAATAGATAGATTGTCAGGATAATCTTTAAGGGGATTCATTTATCATCAAATCATCTGCTTGTCCAGCACACCTGATCTTTCGATCTCCGTTAAAACCTCACACAATTTTCCTCCTTTCAATGGCAGATATTTCTCTGGCCACGAGGATTAACTTTCCTGTTCTATAACAATACCTTTTTAAGCATCAATAAATTTGTAAAGCTTTGATCGCAATATTAAAGGGACTTTGAAATGTCCACGAGACAGTCAATCAAATGGATGTATTTAATAAAGGAGTACACTACGTATACATAGAATAAATGTATATACAAACAGACTAAGATAACACAACACTTAAAGACTGAAAGTGAAAGAAACAGGAAGTGAGAGAGAGAGATCCCGAAGGACAGTGGCAAATTACCGACAGCGAACCCTTGAGAGACAACACAGAAAACACAATCTTAATGCTCTGAAAGCTCGATAAACACACTTGCAGACATGGTTCTTTGTGGTGCTGACTGGAGAAAGCGCATGTGTGTGTGGGTCGTTCCGTGGAAGCGTCGCGTGGTCGAGTGGATGGTCTGGGTCATCTCCCGTCTTCTGGATTGCAAGTGTCCTTAAAGAACCATCGCTACAAGCTATCCAGTGTTCTCATACTTCTACAAGCTGGTGTTCAAATAAACATCTACTTACTATTTCATCCTGCTGTCTCTCTCCTCCCTCTGTGACAATATTGATACATTAACAAAAGTAATGTTAATAGTTATTTTATGTTTATTTCCATGTGTTTATTTAGAGTATGTTATGCATTTGTGCCTTCTATCCAATAAAATGAATACATGTACAATGGTTATTAACAGTTGTGTACTTTGTTTTCGATTCATAAATGCATAAAAGTTTCAGTATTATAATGGATCTAATTATAACTATCCAGTTGTGAAATAAATCATAATATGACCCGTGGGCCGACCGGTTTCCCGCCACTGGCCCGCTGGACTTCTGTTAGCTGGGATGTGCAGTTTGGCAATAATGTCAAAGTGAAGAAATGTCTGTGAAATAGGCGTGGCCAATGATAACATGAAACTGAACTCTTGACCTTAATGACTCATAACTTTATGACCATCCTGAACTGGAGCAGCTTCGGCAGTCACACACACACACACTCCAGGAGGATCCACAGTTCTCCCAGATCTGAGCAGCTGAGCTGGGTTGTGGTTAAGGCGTGTGTGTGATGGAGGAGCACTGGAGCAGGCGTGTGCGGGAGCGTGCGCTGTGGAGGGACTCTGCGGGCCGGCTGCCGGTGGAGCTGAGTGGAGGGTCGGACACGGGTCGCTTCACCTGGATCCGCCCGCTCGCCTCGCCCGCTGCTCGAGGACGTTCTGCTGGAGGTGGAGGCTCTGCCGGTGTCCGGGCGGCCGCTCTGCGACGTGCTGCACCTCCTGAACCTCTGCGGGGACCCCGTCCGGATCAAAACTGTCAAAGCAGGTGCGGTGGGGGCCTGACCTCATATTCGTTCACGGGGCCCCATTTAGCTGGTAGAGCCCCTGCTTACTTATGTGTCTACAACATTATACTTTCTTTTATGTAATTTTATCATATTTGTTATGTTATATAATATTTTAGGCTATTATAAAGGTGAAAGTTCATATGCTAACCAGTGAAAATAGACACGTTTAGTTTCACTATCCCTTTAATATGTTGTCTTGACATTTTTTAAACGTGCAGTGGAACCGTGGGATCTCTGACATCATCTTGCAGTGTTGATGTTTACCCGCTGCTTATACAATCACACTATTATTGGTCCTCAAAAGCTCTTGTTTTCATGCGGGACAAACGCTTCATATCTGACACACACACACTGAGCTGCACCCTCGTGCCTCGACTGAGCAATAATGTGTGTATCTGTTGGAAAATAATTAACGAGGTTATGTAATGTTTAATACATACTCTCTCTCTCTCTCTCTCTCTCTACACACACACACACTGCTGTGCTTGTTGGTAAGGTTGCACAAATTATATTATATATTATATCAATGTGGCTAGAAAATAAAAAAGTAACAACAAAAAATGTATTATTGTAATTTCACTGCAAAATTAGAAACAAAATTGAGCATTTAAAGGGATAGTTCAACCCAAAAATGAAAATTCTTTCATCATTTACTCACTGTCAAGTTGTTCCAAACCTCTCTGTGTTTATATGCTGAACACAAAGGAAGATTTTTGGAAGAACGGTTTAATCAAATAGATCTCAGGGCCACGTTTACACAAAGCCGGGTATTTAGCAAAACGATATTTTCCCCTCTTCCGTTTTCAAAAGTAACATCGTTTACACACCCGCATAAATACGCGTAGAGCGCCATCATAACTATGCTAAACCTAAGCGGCAGTGTAGGGGTTAAGGATGTAGAAGCCATGCAAGCCAATAGGAATCCTGGAATCGAACAAGAAGAACCTGAAACGCTGTTTCTCCCAGTTTACACGACAACAAATGTTCCAGCGTTTTAGAAATCTTCCACTTGCCCGAATTTTGGGAGATAATACGTTTCAGTGATAAGAACTGAGTTTTCGTGTAAATGGGAGGGCAGAAACGCAGAGATGTATCTGCGTTTCCATTGATGTAAACGGGGCCTTAATCCCCATTGACTACCCAAAGTTACGGAAAAATTACATACTATAGGTCCAGGATAGTGTCTATCCTAATGAGCTGAGGATCTGAATCAGGTGTGTTAAACAAGGGACACATACACAATATGCAGAGCAGTGGGTACGCGAGGACTGGAGTTGAGAAACCCTGATATAGTCAAAGGGGAATGAGATCTATTTGATTGAGGCTATGTTTACACGGAAACGATTCTGAAGAGAAAACGCAAAAGTGGCATTGCGTCATCATTTTTTATTCTGCGTTTTAGACGAGCGTTTTGTGTGGGAAATTCACGTGCAAATGATGACGCAAAAGTCTGTGAAATTCAATGTAGTATGCACTCCAGGCGGCTAGGAGTGCGTACTATGAACAACACTAAGTCCACGCGCCTGCGTACAGATCTTCACTGTCAGAGACAGACTCTGCGTTTTACCTTTACACGGAACGCGGACGGATGGAGCAGTTTTTAAGATTTCCGCTCTGGAGGGTGGTTTCACTTTTTTGCGTTTTAAAGTCTTCAAAAATGCCGTCGCTGTGTAAACGAAAGGCACATCCGGTAAAATATTTTTACGTTTTCACCCGCGAGCGTTCTCGTGTAAACAGGGCCTAAAACATTCTGCCAAATATCTTCCTTTGTGTTCAGCAGAACAAATAAACACATAGAGGTTTTGGAACAACAAGAGGGTGAGTAAATGATTTTTGGGTAAACTATCCCTTTAAGAAAAATATTTAGGTGGATCATGAGTATCATATCTCTATATCTACATATAAGGACCGTGTGTATATGACTAGTGCAGCTTTTTCACTCTAAAACATGTGCACTCTTCCTCCTCTTCTCATCCTCTTCCTCTTCTTCCTCCTCTTCTCTCATCCTCTTCCTCCTCTTACTCATCCTCTTCCTCTTCTTCCTCCTCTTACTCATCCTCTTCCTCTTCTTCCTCCTCTTACTCATCCTCTTCCTCTTCTTCCTCCTCTTACTCATCCTCTTCCTCTTCTTCCTCCTCTTACTCATCCTCTTCCTCTTCTTCCTCCTCTTACTCATCCTCTTCCTCTTCTTCCTCCTCTTACTCATCCTCTTCCTCTTCTTCATCCTCTTACTCTATGCTCTTCCTCTTCTTCCTCCTCTTACTCATCCTCTTCCTCTTCTTCCTCCTCTTACTCATACTCTTCCTCTTCTTCCTCCTCTTACTCATACTCTTCCTCTCTCTTCCTCCTCTTACTCATACTCTTCCTCTCCTTCCTCCTCTTCCTCATCCTCTTCCTCTTCTTCCTCCTCTTACTCATCCTCTTCTTCCTCCTCTTACTCATCCACTTCCTCTTCTTCCTCCTCTTCACTCATCCTCTTCTTCCTCCTCTTACTCATCCACTTCCTCCTCCTCTTCCTCCTCTTACTCATCCTCTTCCTCTTCTTCCTCCTCTTACTCATCCTCTTCCTCTTCCTCTACCTCCTCTTCTTCATCCTCTTCCTCTTCTTCCTCCTCTTCCTCCTCTTACTCATCCTCTTCTTCCTCCTCTTACTCATCCTCTTCTTCCTCCTCGTACTCATCCTCTTCTTCCTCCTCTTACTTCATACTCTCTCTCCTCTTCTTCCTCCTCTTACTCATACTCTTCCTCTTACACATACTCTTCCTCCTCTTCGTCTTCTTCCTCCTCTTACTCATACTCTTCCGCCTCTTACACATACTCTTTGTCCTCTTACTAATACTCTTCCTCTTACACATACTCTTCCTCCTCTTCCTCTTCTTCCTTCTCTTACTCATACTCTAACTCTGTGTGACACGTGCATCCTGAACTGGCTTATGATTTTTACAGTTGGTTTGATCAAATCATTAGCAATAAGTATGAATTGTGTGAATTGTAGGTAAACAATGACTACTATGTTGTAGTGATGTTTAACTTTGGCTACTTGTACAAGGGCATCACAGTGCAAAATGTTTTAGAGATTGAGAATGTTATGCAAAAAAGAGTGCATAAGATTTAAAAACGGTGTATAACGTGTATAACAAATGGGTTTAAGCCATTGAGAATTTGATTCAGAATTAGGAAAGTAGAGGAACAGTAGAGTAGAGGTAGAGTACAGTAATGAACAGTAGAGAAACAGTAGAATACAGTAGAGTACAGTGGAGTACAGTAGAGTACAGGTGAGAGCAGAGGTAGAGTACAGTATAGTACAGTAGAGTAGAGGTAGAGTACAGTAATGAACAGTAGAGAAACAGTAGAATACAGTAGTGAACAGTAGAGTACAGTGGAGTACAGTAGAGTACAGTAGAGCAGAGGGTAGAGATACAGTCAGAGTACAGCAGTGAACAGTAGAGTACAGTAGAGTAGAGTGGAGTACGGTAGAGTACAGTAGAGCAAGAGGTAGAGTACAGTCAGTGAACAGTAGAGTACAGTAGAGCAGAGGTAGAGTACAGTAGAAGGAAGCAGTAGAGTACAGTAGTGAACAGTAGAGTACAGTAGCGAACAGTAGAGAGGAACAGTAGAATACAGCAGTGAACAGTAGAGGTACAGTAGAGTACAGTAGTGAACAGTAGAGTACAGTAGTGAACAGTAAGAGGAACAGTAGAATACAGCAGTGAACAGTAGAGTACAGTAGAGTACAGTAGTGAACAGTAGAGTACAGTAGTAGAACAGTAGAGTACAGTAGAATACAGTAGAGTACAGTAGAGTACAGTAGTAAACAGTAGAGTACAGTAGTGAACAGTAGAGTGCAGTCAGAATACAGTAGAGTACAGTAGAGTACAGTAGTGAACAGTAGAGGAACAGTAGAATACAGCAGTGAACAGTAGAGTACAGTAGAGCAGAGGTAGAGTACAGTGGAGTACAGTAGAATACAGTAGTGAACAGTAGAGTACAGTAGAGTACACCAGTGAACAGTAGAGTAGAGGTAGAGTACAATAGTTAACAGTTGAGTACAAGAAGTGAAGAGTAGTGTACAGTAGAGTACAGTAGAGGAACAGTAGAGTACAGTAGTGAACAGTAGAGCAGAGGAGAGTACAGTAGAGTACAGTAGAGGAACAGTAGCGATGGAGTACAGTGGAGTACAGTAGAGTAACAGTAGAGTACAGTAAAGTACAGTAGATTAACAGTAGAGTACAGTAGTGAACATTAGAGTAGAGAGGAGAGTACAGTAGAGTAACAGTAGAGTACAGTAGAGGAACAGTAGAGTACAGTAGAGTAGAGGAACAGTAGAGTACAGTAGTGAACAGTAGAGTACAGTAGAGTACAGTAGAGTACAGTAGTGAACAGTAGAGTACAGTAGAGGAACAGTAGAATACAGTAGAGTACAGTAGAGGAACAGTAGAGTACAGTAGTGAACAGTAGAGTAGAGGGAGAGTACAGTAGAGTAGAGGAACAGTAGAGTACAGTAGAGTAGAGGAACAGTAGAGTACAGTAGTGAACAGTAGAGTACAGTAGAGGTACAGTAGAATACAGTAGAGTACAGTAGTGAACAGTAGAGTACAGTAGAGGAACAGTAGAATACAGTAGAGTACAGTAGAGGAACAGTAGAGTACAGTAGTGAACAGTAGAGTACAGTAGAGGAACAGTAGAATACAGTAGAGTACAGTAGAGGAACAGTAGAGTACAGTAGTGAACAGTAGAGTAGAGGGAGAGTACAGTAGAGTAGAGAAGATTAACATGTCAAACAAACCTTTTAGCTGCTGTCCTGGATTAAAGAATAATAGGATGCAGGAGAAGACAGTTTAATACTTACTTTATCAATGAAAACAAAACTGGGTTTAAAGGGTTAGTTCAACCAAAAATGAAAATTAAGTCATTAATTTCTCACCCCCATGTTGTTCCAACCCCGTAAGAGCTTCGTTCATCTTCTGAACACAAATAAAGATATTTTTGATTAAATCTGAGAGCTGGATCACTCCTCCATAGACTGCCTAAGGGACTGGCTCTTGACGGCCCATAAAGACATTAAAGAGAATGTTTAAATATTCCATGTGCCTACAGCGGCTCAACTATAGGTTTATCAAGCGACGAGAATACTTTTTGTGTGAAAAAAACATAAATAACGACTTTATTCGACTATTCCATTACTTCCTTATGGGTGCATGCTCGAGAACTGAGATGAGGACGTTCTTCTTCTACTACTTCTTGTTACCGACTGCTCACTGCTTAGGAGTATCACGCCGCCTACCGTATCAGATGATGATCGCGCTTCGGCTATATCAGCACATCATCTGATACGGTAGGTGGCGCTAATACTCTGAAGCGGTGAGCAGCCGGTAACAAGAAGTAGTCAAAGAAGAACGTCGTCATCTCAGTTCTCGAGCATGCACCCATAAGGAAGTAATGGAATAGGCATATAAAGTCGTTATTTATGTTTGTTTTTTTCGCACAAAAAGTATTCTTGTCGCTTGATAAACGCTATAATTGAGCCGCTGTAGGCACATGGAATATTTAAACATTCTCTTTAATGTCTTTATGGGCCGTCAAGAGCCAGTCCCTTAGGCAGTCTATGGAGGAGTGATCCAGCTCTCAGATTTAATCAAAAATATCTTTATTTGTGTTCCGAAGATGAACGAAGGTCTTACGGGGTTGGAACAACATGGTGGTGAGTAATTAATGACTTAATTTTCATTTTTGGGTGAACTAACCCTTTAACTGAATCATCAAAGGTCAGAACTCAGAAGCAAGTACATTGGTCAATTCAGCGAGATTAAATGCATAAAAATGTATGTTATGTTTTATTTAACATTTTTAGTTATTGGAGGTTTGGATAGTATTCTGATTCTGCATTTCACTTTTTTATTTATATTGAGGATTTTTTTAAAATCTTTTTGTGCAAGTGAGATGAGTAAATGCTCTCATTTAGTCTATAACTAAAATAACCATCATGTTCACACACAGACACACACACAGACACACACACACAATTTGTCTCAACATGTGGACAGGAGAGCGATCAGTCAATAAATGGGAAAACTTGCGTTACTTATATGAAAAAGTAACTCAGATATTTTGTTGTAAATTTTGAAAGTAATGTGTTACATTACTAGTTATTTGAACAAGTAATCTGATGACGTAACTCCAGTTACTTGTTATGACTTACACAACAATCACATCAGGTAGATGTATATATTTCTATAGCACTTTTCACAATATAGATTGCATCAAAGCAGCTTCACAGTATCAATCAATCAATCAATAAAAAAAACAAAAAAAACAACCACATAACACTGTCTGTAACTTTAGGTGATGATACTTTTAATGATACATCTTTGTATATAATTCAAGGAAAATTCATAATTCATTCCTCTACCCTCCTGCTGTGGATAATCAACCAATTCATTTTGTGAAATGTTATGGGGTCATTCTGATCGTTAGCCTAAATACCAGCTTCATTTACCAAAACAATAATTTCAGGGACAGTGTGATTTACAGGCTAATGTTTTTTTCCCTCGTCTGTGCATTATAATGAAGGCTGTGTGAAACTGCAGCTTCTCCAGTGTGAAGGTTAAGATGACTGGAGCCGATCAGAGTAGGCCCTGTAGACTGAAGGTCTTCTCTCTGTAATACTACTGCAGTCCACTAGAGGGCAGCAGATATAGCAGAACTCTTCTCTCAATCGTTACTATGGCAACACACCACAGGCCGAGCAGTGGTGAACAGTGGTGATGGGCATGGATAAATCCCAAAAATAAATTTATAACAAATTCTTCAATATATATAATGTTTTGCATGTTACATGTTTGCAAAGTTGCTGTCATCATCATTTGAGCATTGATCTGTGTGTGTGTGTGTGTGTGTTTAGGAGGCAGGCTGAAGAAAGGCTTGAGTTATTTCTTGAGTCAGCGGTTTCAGAAGCTTTCA
Organism: Hybognathus amarus; assembly: GCA_030378365.1. NCBI lineage: Eukaryota > Metazoa > Chordata > Actinopteri > Cypriniformes > Leuciscidae > Hybognathus > Hybognathus amarus. The sequence continues at coordinate 158,889 of JAQIUQ010007551.1, read as the reverse complement.
GCAGATCATCAACTGCAGGAGAGCATTCAGGACCAACCTGCACCGCCACGCTGCTCCATGTGAGTCTCTCTCTACTTACACACACACACACACACACACACACACACACACACACACACACACACACACACACACACCACACACACACACACACACACACACACCTGCACCGCCACGCTGCTCCATGTGAGTCTCTCTCACACACACACACACACACACACACACACACACACACACACACACACACACACACACACACACACACACACCTGCACCGTCACGCTGCTCCATGTGAGTCTCTCTCTCTTACACACACACACACACACACACACACACACACCTGCACCGCCACGCTGCTCCATGTGAGTCTCTCTCTCTTACACACACACACACACACACACTGCACCGCCACGCTGCTCCATGTGAGTCTCTTCTCTTACACACACACACACACACACACCTGCACCGCCACGCTGCTCCATGTGAGTCTCTCTACACACACACACACACACACACACACACACACACACACACACACACACACACACACACACACACACCTGCACCGCCACGCTGCTCCATGTGAGTCTCTCTCTCTTACACACACACACACACACACCTGCACCGCCACGCTGCTCCATGTGAGTCTCTACTCACACACACACACACACACACACCTGCACCGCCACGCTGCTCCATGTGAGTCTCTCTCTACTACACACACACACACACACACCTGCACCGCCACGCTGCTCCATGTGAGTCTCTTTCTCTTACACACACACACACACACACACACACCTGCACCGCCACGCTGCTCCATGTGAGTCTCTCTCTCTCTACACACACACACACACACACACACACACACACACACACACACACACCTGCACCGCCACGCTGCTCCATGTGAGTCTCTCTCTCACACACACACACACACACACACCTGCACGCCATGCTGCTCCATGTGAGTCTCTCCACACACACACACACACACACACACACACACACACACACACACACACACACACACACACACACACACACACACACACACACACACACACACACACACACACACACACACACCTGCACTCGCCACGCTGCTCCATGTGAGTTCTCTCTCTCTACACACACACACACACACACACATGCACCTGTACCGCACGACTGCTCCATGTGAGTCTCTACTCTCTTACACACACACACACACACACACACACCTGCACCGCCACAGCTGCTCCATGTGAGTCTCTCTCTCACACACACACACACACACACACACACACACACACACACACACACACACACACACACACACACACACACACACACACACACACACACACACACACACCTGCACTGCCACGCTGCTCCATGTGAGTCTCT